>CM023489.1:38821962-39125118 GCA_013339685.2 Hyalomma asiaticum
CAGACAGATATATCAACTGTAATCGCCCGACAGCTCTTAGCTCTGTAGGAAGGCTCATGGAGATGGTACTGATGCATTTAGACTGGCTACTGGTGAGTTTCACAAAGGGTTGAGGCCGCTCAGACAACTTCGCCAGCCTTGCCAACTGCATCAGTCAACAAGCTGGGGTGCATCACTGCTGCCGTATTCCTGGACATTAAGGGCTTGTTCAACAATGTCATACATAAACCAATCTTACAGGCCCTAAGGTCTTTAGGAGTTGGTGGCTGCATTTACCAATGGACATTGGACTACCTCACTGACCGCTCAGAGTATGTGTCTATAATGGATAGTTTATCACCAGTTACCGTGTTCGGTGTGCTTTCTTTTCACTGTCGTGCCAATGCATATAGTACTTCTGTTCGTTTGCTGTTAAACTTGGTTGCAAGCCAGCAGCACTTGCCCTGTTTTCTTTTCATGCAGCCTCTCATCTTTTTGAGCTGTTTTCAGGATCAGTCAATACCGACATCCCCAACTTTCCACTTAACAAACAAACCTCTATATTGAATAGTGAAGCCAATTTCAGTTTTTTAACGAAATAAGAGCTCGTAGTGGAGCCAACGCGGCAAGGATGACTGCGTCGTTTTGAGATGTGACACTTCACACAGCGCTCGGTGTAGTTCAGCTATTTACTTTTGGCTAGCATTCGCAAGGGATGTGATTCCCAAACTGCGTGTGCGGTGCTTTGATGTGCCGGGAGCCCTCATTCACACAAACACGTCCATAATCATCATGCTCTGTTAGCACACGACGGACATTCTTTAACAATCTGCAGGGCAACTGATATGCTCCAACAGTTACCCCTGGCCTCACTGCAGACACTAGACAACTCTTGCAGATAAATCAGTGAATTAAAAGTTTTCAATAACTAAATGGCACGCCGTTGAACTTCTTGTCACATCGCTGAAATGCTTTCTTAACACCGTGTCTCCAACAGACAGCAGGAAAGGCAAGGAGCAATGAGGCAGAGGGGGAGACGCGAGGTTGTGTGTACGTCGCTTGACGTGCTTTCTCCAATACATTTACCTCAAGTAAAAGAACACTTCCCCCCTCCAGCGACACCACTTAGAAAAGTAATGACAGAATTTCGCGGTGGCGCAAGAGATACATTTTATAATTTTCTAGCCGTGCTTTGTTAAGGCTCTCCAAACAATGTAGCCAGGAAACACATACAACTACTTTAGTCTGATTACTAAAGATTACTAAAGTATCAAAGTTTTCATCACCCAGCATCTGCAAGCCATGCTCAGCGCAATGGACACTACGATGATGTACGATCACAGTCTCTTAAAGGTCGTAGAAATCGCTCCTACAGTCCCTGCACGACAGTGAAATCATCGTTGTTTCCATGCCTCATGTGTAACTAACCACAGCAAACAGAGCTTCAGTGATGCTATCACGAAATGCTGTCCCAAAGCGACCCAGACAAGCGTCTCACTACGTTGATAGGTCACCAGGAAAGTGCCCCCCTTGAAATCGAAACCGAAAGTGGGGATTTAAGGGAGCCAAATTAAACATATATTCATTGGCATTACGAGGCACCATGATACTCTTCTTGGGGTTCTTCATACCAGTGCTTTTATTCACAGCAACAATGCGAGACTGTCAGAAATTAATGTCAGTGCTCTTTTAAAGATAAGAAGGAAATCTGCACTACTGGGCCTTCACTGCTTCTATTTGTGGAAACTAGCCATGTGCTGAGTGAGGCTGCTTTTTTCTGAAAAACGTGCACTGCAGTGGTCACACGAAAAGAGATTCTCTCCAGTGTGAATACGCATGTGGCACACAAGACTACCCTTCCTCGCAAAAGACGCGGAGCAGTGGTCACACGAAAAAGGGTGCTCTCTGGAGTGTGTGCGCATGTGCATCTCCAGGTTCCCTTTCCTTGAAAAGGACGCGGGGCACTGGTCACAGGAATAGGGTCGCTCTCCAGTGTGTGTGAGCATGTGCCCGTAGAGGTGGGATCTTTGTAAAAAGGATGCACTGCAGAGGACACAGGAAAAGGGACGCTCCCTTGTGTGGGTGCGCATGTGCCCTTCGAGGTGGGCTTTCCTCGAAAAAGATGCAGTGCAGTGGAGACAGGAAAAGGGACGCTCTCCCGTGTGGGTGCGCATGTGCTCATCGAGGTGGCCTCTCCGTGAAAAGGATGCAGTGCACTGGACACAGAAAAAGGGACGATCTCTTGCGTGGGTGCATATGTGGTTCTTGAGGGTGGTCTCCATCGTGAATGAAGCTGGACACAGGGGGCACTGAAGGAACGCTCGCCAGCGTGGTTTCGAAGGTGTCGCTCCCAACTCTCCTCCACAAGGTCACATAGGTGCACTGTGGGCAGGAATGTAGCCTCCGTCGAATAGACTCGAGTGGCTGCTCCTGGGACACCAAACGTAAGAAACCTGCAAACACACAGAGAATATAACAGGGCAATGCAAACCGTGTGTCTCGCACTACATAAAGGTGAACTGCAGTAAAAGGCATGAAACAATCGTCGCTGCACTTCTAAGGGAGGTGAATAACATGCACTCCAAAACATGTCAATTATTAATTAGATGCCCTCAGCAACTGCACAGTGCTTGCTCTGACAGTTGATATACTACTTCAAAAGTTCAGTTTTCTTTTGAACACACCTCATATACTGATAAACTACGCAACATAATGTTCATATGCACAATGCTACATTCACTATTGAAAGAAGGAAACGCGTGTAAAATTTCGTGTAAGCGGTTCTCCTAAAAGAATAAGGGCTTATAAGATAGCAAACCACGTTCCGTTCCATTCATATTCTCATCAAATTGGCTCGACCAAACTCACTGATGGCTCTCTGGCTTCCTTAAAACATTATTGCAAAAACCCCAGCGTTCTGTCACCAGCACTATCTTCTCTTTAAGCGTTTTTTAGCTTATTGGAGGTCTTCCCCACACAAGAATGGCACTCTCTGTATTGTCAAAAGGTAATATGCTACTGGAAAAAAGAAAAAAAGAAAAGAAACCTTGCTCATTCACTTTAGTGTCCCCTTAAGCATTGACTCGATAAACTAGTTGTTGCTTCTTTTTTTTTCTCTCTGTACAGGACTATGCAATGGAGAACAGCAAGGGCATCACTTAATATTTGAACACACAGGGGATACAAAACATACTGCCAGTGAAAGAGCTCAACATAATACAAACAGCAAGGTATTCAGGAAGAAAACATTTACAAAGGCCAGAATGGCAGCACAGTTTCTAGTGATGGAAAACAAGCGCACATTTGTCAAGGCAGTCTTTCTATATAGGATACATTATCACAGCATATACAATTACTGCTCACCTGTTTCTATTGCACCAATGAAAGCCTAAGGGTAGCACGGAATACTAATGGTGCCTCATTAATCAGAAATGCTGCGGACACAAGCCACGCAGATCAGTGGCATATCATTCGCTAGATACTTACACCACACGCGTTGCAATGGGCTACGTGTATTCTAGTCATGAATGTATTTATATCATGAGTGCATCAAATCCACAAACCGATATATCAACATAAGAACGAGAATGAAATGTTATATCATTGGTGTTTAAGATAGTCTAATTGAATGAAAGCATTTTAAGAATTGCTTAGGAAATTATTTTTCTGTGAATAGTGGGCCTACAATTAAGGTTTACGAAATCAAGTGCTCTGTTGTTCTGTTTATTTGAAGAACAATAAGAGAGAAATACAAATAATTGCAACACAAGATAGATAGCACAGTAGGAACATGGCAAAAGACGAAACAGTACCAAATCGTAGTAAAGCAATTTGTCTGCAACATTGTCTGTATCATTAACACATGTATCGGGATGCACAGTTGGAATCTTGAAAAATGAAAATTGCGCAATACAAACCACCAGGACTGAACGAACATTTCGTAAGGATGATTACAATTACATAATGCCAATGCTTGAAATGTTATACACTAACAAAATCCCTTATTCATTGCAACTTCACTGTCACAAGAAGACAAGGTACAATTTTACTTCTTTCAGGAATACAATTAGCCAGTAAATGCAGTCTCATTAGTCACTCTCATAAATGTCTAATGATTCAAACAGCAAACAACACAGACGAGATGATGATTTCTAAAAAAACTAGATCCATTCGTTACTATCATTTCACGAAACTTCGCAGATGTTCTTTAAATGACAAGGACACATACGGAACAGCATGAAAGTCAGTGTTAAAGGCCAAGTCCAGCGATTTTTCAAGGTTAGTAGATTTCAATAAAGTTCACAGGGCGCATTCCTTGGCACACTTCTCTCATTTGTACAAGATTACAGGCTCCAGGGATGCGCAGATTGTTTGCAATTCGATCTTCACTAATGACCTCAAACCGCCACCTGGATTCCTATAATTACTGGCCACACTGTGTGTTGACATCATCAGCAAAGCAACAGAAGCGTACCAGTATCGTAGCAGGGTTCTTCGAGATCTGCGCACTCTGCCAACCTTCATGACACTACTGCCAATGGAAAGGTGCATGTCCCGTTGAACCATGTAAAATGCGTGTTTACCAATTTGACATCACTGCCGAGTTAAATTTCGGTTTCGATATAAGGATTATTTTCCCTTTTGCTGAGCATTTCTGCTATCGGGAGTGTGACATGAGCACCTCGGGAACACAGACTCGCTATTACCTTGACGTCCTCAGAACAGTCGCCGGAGTTGGCCTTGTGATCCACGACACACTCGCAGCACACCTTGCAGACATTTACTTTATGCATCGAATGAACCTGTCTGCATCAAAACATCAGCAATGAAATACATGTCTGGGTGGCTTTGCCACTGAGAGAATACGTTTAAAGTAACTCACTAAAACAACCTGTTATACATCTTTGAAGAAATGAGCTCTAGTGGGTGACACATATTTAAGCACTTCACTTTAATTTGCAGGATATAGAATATAATTTTTGTGACATGCGAAGCAGCAGCATATATTCTGCAGATGCCCAGAGAAACAAATATCAGTGGTCATTATATGTTACATCTCTGCATAAAACTTTCGCCGACTATATGAATCAGCACAACAACGGTATGAAAACAGTGGCCAAACTACATGTTCATTCAAGTATACTGGCAATTTTTCCCAGCTTTCGGTGAACTTACTGGAAAGTATTAAGCTTGACCTAAAGAACCAATAAAGTTGTGCATTACAATGACAACACAGGTACGACGCATAGGCCATTGAGTAAATACAGCCTGGGAGCAACACACACGTACAAGACCGCTAATCTTCGCTGTAGCCTTAAGGATTGAGGGAGCTTTAGGTGACATTAGCGGCTTTTTCCAAATGAAACAGGAAAAGGTGAGAGAAAAACATATTCCAGAAGCATTAAGAAAAAACAAACAAACAAAAACACTCCAGTCTGCACAGAAAGAGCAAACATCTCAGTGCTTGGGATGCACTCTTCTAAAAGGCTCTGTACTTCTTTAAGAGCAACCTACTACAAGTACTGAGCATAACGAATGTGGTGCTTTTATATGTTCGCATTGAGGAGAAAACTGGCAAAACGTGCTTTGTGACAGGACAATAACAGCGTGAAGAACTCTTCACATGAAACTGGCACAGCATGTTTTTCACAAGCATGTAGCCCGACAGTCCCACCAGCTGAAATGCTTCATTACATTTCTGTTGCACCATTCCATAAAATCGGCAAGCTTGACATGGCGGAAGCTCTCTCCTCCAAGACAACTACTCTGATGTCTGCAGCCATGCAACGACCAGCATAAGCCATTGCCAATGCCACAATGCACCACTCAGCTGACGAACAAACCTTTCACATTCATGGAATTGTTTGGTGCACTGGCCTCGGTAAACACATCATCGTCCCCTGGTTCTGCCTCAATCAGCTATGCCAAGGTGTCTTATCTGGGTGAAAAGGTGAAGATGCACTTTCTTGACGTCTTTAATGCCACCTGGAGGAAGAGCCACCTCAATGCAAGCTGCAAACGGGCCAGAATCATCCCTCTCCTCAAACCTGGCAATCCTCCGACAGATGTCAACTGTAACCGTCCGACAGCTCTTAGCTCTGTAGGAAGGCTCATAGAGGAGATGGTACTGATGCAACTGGACTGGGTACTGGTGAGCGCTGGTGCCTATCCCCTATAGATGTCGGGTTTCACAAAGGGTCGAGGCCGCATAGACAATTTCGCCAGCCTTGCCAACTGCATCAGTCGACAAGCTTGGGTAAATAATTATCTGCTGCCGTATTCCTGGACATTAAGGGCTTGTTCAATAATGTCATACACAAACTGATATTACGGGCCCTAACATCCTCAGGAGTTGGTGGCCGCATGGACCAATGCACAAGGGAGCCGAATTAAAAATATGTTCATTGCGTTACAAGGCACCATGATACCCTTCTTTGGGGTTCTCCATGCCAGTGCTTTTATTTACACCAACAATGCGAGACTGTCAAAAATTAGTCAGTACTCCTTCAAAGATAAAAAGGAAGTTTGCTCTATCGACTTCACTCCTTCTTTGTATGAAAACTAGCCACGTGCTGAATGAGGCTGCTTTTTTCTGAAAAGCGTGCACCGCAGTGGTCACACAAGAAGGGATGCTCTCCCGTATGAATACGCATGTGTCGCACAAGACCATTTTTCCTCGCAAAAGACGCAGAGCAGTGGACACACGAAAAAGGACGCTCTCCTGTGTGGGTGCGCATGTGGTCGTCGAGGTGGCCTTTCCGTGAAAAGGTCGCATTGCACTTTACACAGGAAAAGGCACGCTCTCCTGTGTGGGTGCGTATGTGGTACTTGAGGGTGGTCTGGACCTTGAATGCAGCTGGACACAAGTAGCACTGGAAGGGGCGCTCGCCAGTGTGCTTTCGAAGGTGTCTTTGCAACTTGTGCTTTGACCAGGTCGCATAGGTGCACTGTTCGCAGGAATGTAGCTTCCGTCGAATAGACACAGGTCGCTGCTTCTGGGATGCCAAACATGAGGAACCTGCAAACCCACAAAAGACATAGCGTGTCAATGCAAATCATGTCTCTCACACTACATAAAGCTGAAGTGCACCAAAAGGCACGAAATAATCCTCGCTACATCTCTTACGGAAGTGAACGATAATATGTGCTCCAAAACATGTCAATTACGAATGACGTTGACAGAGCAAATGCTTCGCACAAGTTCCATTCCTTTTTAAATACTATGTTTAACAATGTTGTGTCCCAAAACCTAAGACTTATACATACAATTCATTTTGACTGAAGTTCTGATAAAATAGTCAGATGGGTTAGTTATTTCGCACATGTCACACCAGATTAAAGGGATCCTAAAGTGAATTGTATTACGAGGTGTGCTCAAAAAGAAACCGAACTTTTGACATAACTCCTTTGTTGCTTACTGTGCAGCATATCAACCACTGTGCCCTTTAAACTAGTCTCCTACACTTGAAGTGCACCCCCCTCAGCGTTTCTTCCATTCTGGAAAAGCCTCCTGGAACGTACTTTGAGAGCTGGTGTCCAGGTGTCTTGTCACATTGTCCCCATTCTCTTCTAAGGTTCAAGAATGACATCCTTTCAATGTGGTTTTAAGATCAGGAAACAGGAAGTGTCCTGCAGCGAGGTCTAAAGAAAAGGTCGGATAGGGCAAAGCGGGAGCGTGATGTTTTGCCCAAATAAATGCAGGGTAGGGCCGACGTCTGTGCAGAAACGTCGTCATGATGTAACATGCAAATATGGTTTTCTTGCAATGTGGGCATTAAATATTAGATTTTGTTCGCGGGAAGATTTTGGATCGGATGATACTTGTGTTATGCCAGTTCCGGCCGAAACTCCTTAGATATTATTTTCTAGTCACAGCACAATCTTGGGATGTTGCGATCATCTATTGATGTAGAGGGTCGACCATGTTTGGGATCATTGTCCACCAACATTCTATTGTGTTCAAAACGCTGGGTACAACTCATATAGTACTTCCATATGCTTTCTCTTAAAAGCTTGCTATTTCTAGCAAAAGTGCACACTGCACATTCTTCTTCAAGCTACTTGACCTTCACATTGGCACTAATACGACAAAGAAAACAACTTGTGCATATGCACATTTAAGGAATATGATTAGCCAACTAAAGGACATGGTCAAATGCATCAAATATTAATTAGATGCCCTCAGCAACTGCACAGTGCTTGCTCTGACAGTTGATATACTACTTCAAAAGTTCAGTTTTCTTTTGAACACACCTCATATACTGATAAACTATGCAACATAATGTTCATATGCACAATGCTACATTCACTATTGAAAGAAGGAAACGCATGTAAAATTTCGTGTAAGCGGTTCTCCTAAAAGAATAAGGGCTTATAAGATAGCAAACCACGTTCCGTTCCATTCATATTCTCATCAAATTGGCTCGACCAAACTCACTGATGGCTCTCTGGCTTCCTTAAAACATTATTGCAAAAACCCCAGCGTTCTGTCACCAGCACTATCTTCTCTTTAAGCGTTTTTTAGCTTATTGGAGGTCTTCCCCACACAAGAATGGCACTCTCTGTATTGTCAAAAGGTAATATGCTACTGGAAAAAAAGAAAAAAAAGAAAAGAAACCTTGCTCATTCACTTGAGTGTCCCCTTAAGCATTGACTCGATAAACTAGTTGTTGCTTCTTTTTTTTTCTCTCTGTACAGGACTATGCAATGGAGAACAGCAAGGGCATCACTTAATATTTGAACACACAGGGGATACAAAACATACTGCCAGTGAAAGAGCTCAACATAATACAAACAGCAAGGTATTCAGGAAGAAAACATTTACAAAGGCCAGAATGGCAGCACAGTTTCTAGTGATGGAAAACAAGCGCACATTTGTCAAGGCAGTCTTTCTATATAGGATACATTATCACAGCATATACAATTACTGCTCACCTGTTTCTATTGCACCAATGAAAGCCTAAGGGTAGCACGGAATACTAATGGTGCCTCATTAATCAGAAATGCTGTGGACACAAGCCACGCAGATCAGTGGCATATCATTCGCTAGATACTTACACCACACGCGTTGCAATGGGCTACGTGTATTCTAGTCATGAATGTATTTATATCATGAGTGCATCAAATCCACAAACCGATATATCAACATAAGAACGAGAATGAAATGTTAAATCATTGGTGTTTAAGATAGTCTAATTGAATAAAAGCATTTTAAGAATTGCTTAGGAAATTATTTTTCTGTGAATAGTGGGCCTACAATTAAGGTTTACGAAAATCAAGTGCTCTGTTGTTCTGTTTATTTGAAGAACAATAAGAGAGAAATACAAATAATTGCAACACAAGATAGATAGCACAGTAGGAACATGGCAAAAGACAGAATACCAAATAGAAGTTGGCAATTTATCTGCAACATTGTCTGTATCATTAACACATGCATAAGGATGCACAGTTGGAATCTTGAAAAATGAAAATTGCGCAATACAAACCACCAGGACTGAACGAACATTTCGTAAGGATGATTACAATTACATAATGCCAATGCTTGAAATGTTATACACTAACAAAATCCCTTATTCATTGCAACTTCACTGTCACAAGAAGACAAGGTACAATTTTACTTCTTTCAGGAATACAATTAGCCAGTAAATGCAGTCTCATTAGTCACTCTCATAAATGTCTAATGATTCAAACAGCAAACAACACAGACGAGATGATGATTTCTAAAAAAACTAGATCCATTCGTTACTATCATTTCACGAAACTTCGCAGATGCTCTTTAAATGACAAGGACACATACGGAACAGCATGAAAGTCAGTGTTAAAGGCCAACTCCAGCGATTTTTCAAGGTTAGTAGATTTCAATAAAGTTCACAGGGCACATTCCTTGGCACACTTCTCTCATTTGTACAAGATTACAGGCTCCAGGGATGCGCAGATTGTTTGCAATTCGATCTTCACTAATGACCTCAAACCGCCCACCTGGATTCCTATAATTATTCGCCACGTTGTGTGTTGACATCATCAGCAAAGCAACAGAAGTGTACCAGTATTGTAACAGGGTTCTTCGAGATCTGCGCACTCTGCCAACCTTCATGACACTACTGCCAGGGGAAAGGTGGATGTCCCGTTGAACCATGTAAAATGCGTGTTTACCAATTTGACATCACTGCCGAGTTAAATTTCGGTTTCGACGTAAGGATTATTTTCCCTTTTGCTGAGCATTTCTGCTATCGGGAGTGTGACATGAGCACCTCGGGAACACAGACTCGCTATTACCTTGACGTCCTCAGAACAGTCGCCGGAGTTGGCCTTGTGATACACGACACACTCGCAGCACACCTTGCAGACATTTACTTTATGCATCGAATGAACCTGTCTGCATCAAAACATCAGCAATGAAATACATGTCTGGGTGGCTTTGCCACTGAGAGAATACGTTTAAAGTAACTCACTAAAACAACCTGTTATACATCTTTGAAGAAATGAGCTCTAGTGGGTGACACATATTTAAGCACTTCACTTTAATTTGCAGGATATAGAATATAATTTTTGGTGACATGCGAAGCAGCAGCATATATTCTGCAGATGCTCAGAGAAACAAATATCAGTGGTCGTTATATGTTACATCTCTGCATAAAACTTTCGCCGACTGTATGAATCAGCACAACAACGGTATGAAAACAGTGGCCAAACTACATGTTCATTCAAGTATACTGGCAATTTTTCCCAGCTTTCGGTGAACTTACTGGAAAGTATTAAGCTTGACCTAAAGAACCAATAAAGTCGTGCATTACAATGACAACACAGGTACGACGCATAGGCCATTGAGTAAATACAGCCTGGGAGCAACACACACGTAACCTTCGCTGTAGCCTTAAGGATTGAGGGAGCTTTAGGTGACATTAGCGGCTTTTTCCAAATGAAACAGGAAAAGGTGAGAGAAAAACATATTCCAGAAGCATTAAGAAAAAACAAACAAACAAAAACACTCCAGTCTGCACAGAAAGAGCAAACATCTCAGTGCTTGGGATGCACTCTTCTAAAAGGCTCTGTACTTCTTTAAGAGCAACCTACTACAAGTACTGAGCATAACGAATGTGGTGCTTTTATATGTTCGCATTGAGGAGAAAACTGGCAAAACGTGCTTTGTGACAGGACAATAACAGCGTGAAGAACTCTTCACATGAAACTGGCACAGCATGTTTTTCACAAGCATGTAGCCCGACAGTCCCACCAGCTGAAATGCTTCATTACATTTCTGTTGCACCATTCCATAAAATCGGCAAGCTTGACATGGCGGAAGCTCTCTCCTCCAAGACAACTACTGTGACGTCTGCAGCCATGCAACGACCAGCATAAGCCATTGCCAATGCCACAATGCACCACTCAGCTGACGAACAAACCTTTCACATTCATGGAATTGTTTGGTGCACTGGCCTCGGTAAACACATCATCGTCCCCTGGTTCTGCCTCAATCAGCTATGCCAAGGTGTCTTATCTGGGTGAAAAGGTGAAGATGCACTTTCTTGACGTCTTTAATGCCACCTGGAGGAAGAGCCACCTCAATGCAAGCTGCAAACGGGCCAGAATCATCCCTGTCCTCAAACCTGGCAATCCTCCGACAGATGTCAACTGTAACCGTCCGACAGCTCTTAGCTCTGTAGGAAGGCTCATAGAGGAGATGGTACTGATGCAACTGGACTGGGTACTGGTGAGCGCTGGTGCCTATCCCCTATAGATGTCGGGTTTCACAAAGGGTCGAGGCCGCATAGACAATTTCGCCAGCCTTGCCAACTGCATCAGTCGACAAGCTTGGGTAAATAATTATCTGCTGCCGTATTCCTGGACATTAAGGGCTTGTTCAACAATGTCATACACAAACTGATATTACGGGCCCTAACATCCTTAGGAGTTGGTGGCCGCATGGACCAATGGACAAGGGAGCCGAATTAAAAATATATTCATTGCGTTACAAGGCACCATGATACCCTTCTTTGGGGTTCTCCATGCCAGTGCTTTTATTTACACCAACAATGCGAGACTGTCAAAAATTAGTCAGTACTCCTTCAAAGATAAAAAGGAAGTTTGCTCTATCGACTTCACTCCTTCTTTGTATGAAAACTAGCCACGTGCTGAATGAGGCTGCTTTTTTCTGAAAAGCGTGCACCGCAGTGGTCACACAAGAAGGGATGCTCTCCCGTATGAATACGCATGTGTCGCACAAGACCATTTTTCCTCGAAAAAGACGAAGTGCAGTGGACACAGGAAAAGGGACGCTCTCCTGTGTGGGTGCGCATGTGTACGTCGAGGTGACCTTTCCGTGAAAAGGTTGCATTGCACTGGACACAGGAAAAGGGACGCTCTCCTGTGTGGGTGCGTATGTGGTACTTGAGGGTGGTCTGGACCTTGAATGCAGCTGGACACAAGTAGCACTGGAAGGGGCGCTCGCCAGTGTGCTTTCGAAGGTGTGTTTCCAAATTTTGCTTTGACCAGGTCGCATAGGTGCACTGTTCGCAGGAATGTAGCTTCCGTCGAATAGACACAGGTCGCTGCTTCTGGGATGCCAAACATGAGGAACCTGCAAACCCACAAAAAACATAGCGTGTCAATGCTAATCATGTCTCTCACACTACATAAAGCTGAAGTGCACCAAAAGGCACGAAATAATCCTCGCTACATCTCTTACGGAAGTGAACGATAATATGTGCTCCAAAACATGTCAATTACGAATGACGTTGACAGAGCAAATGCTTCGCACAAGTTCCATTCCTTTTTAAATACTATGCTTAACGATGTTGTGTCCCAAAACCTAAGACTTATACATACAATTCATTTTGACTGAAGTTCTGATAAAACAGTCAGATGGGTTAGTTATTTCGCACATGTCGCACCAGATTAAAGGGATCCTAAAGTGAATTGTATTACGAGGTGTGCTCAAAAAGAAACCGAACTTTTGACATAACTCCTTTGTTGCTTACTGTGCAGCATATCAACCACTGTGCCCTTTAAACTAGTCTCCTACACTTGAAGTGCACCCCTCTCAGCGTTTCTTCCATTCTGGAAAAGCCTCCTGGAACGTACTTTGAGAGCTGGTGTCCAGGTGTCTTGTCACATTGTCCCCAATCTCTTCTAAGGTTCAAGAATGACATCCTTTCAATGTAGTTTTAAGATCTGGAAACAGGAAGTGTCCTGCAGCGAGGTCTAAAGACAAGGTTGGATAGGGCAAAGCGGGGCGTGATGTTTTGCCCAAATAAATGCAGGGTAGGGCCGACGTCTGTGCAGAAACGTCGTCATGATGTAACATGCAAATATGGTTTTCTTGCAATGTGGGCATTAATAATTAGATTTTGTTCGCGGGGAGGGAAGATTTTGGATCGGATGATACTTGAGTTATGCCAGTTCCGGCCGAAACTCCTTAGATATTATTTTCTAGTCACAGCACAATCTTGGATGTTGCCATCATCTATTGATGTAGAGGGTCGACCATGTTTGGGATCATTGTCCACCAACATTCTATTGTGTTCAAAACGCTGGGTACAACTCATGTAGTACTTCCATATGCTTTCTCTTAAAAGCTTGCTATTTCTAGCAAAAGTGCACACTGCACATTCTTCTTCAAGCTACTTGACCTTCACATTGGCACTAATACGACAAAGAAAACAACTTGTGCATATGCACATTTAAGGAATATGATTAGCCAACTAAAGGACATAGTCAAAGTGAATAAAAGCATATTAAGATTTGCTTAGCAAATTATTTTTCAGTGAACAGTGGCCCTGTAATTAAAAAGTTGATGATGTCAAGTGCATGTTGTTCCTTTTATTGGAAAAACAATGCAAGAAGAGAATTGTAAAATATTACGGCACAATATAATAAAGTAGGCAAATACATTCACTAAGAACTTAGTTTGAATTTAAAGCATACTGCATGGCAAAACAATAAACAGCACCAAGATGTAGTACGGCAATTTACCTACAAAACATTTTGTCTCATTAACACTTGCATAAATATACAGAGCTGGAGAGTCTTACAAAATCAAGTGTATCACACAGACATGAATACTATGCAAAGATGAGAACAATTGCATAATACCAATAACTGAAATGTTAAACACTGCAGATGTTAAACACCAATATCCATTACTTTGTCACAATTTCAATTGCCACAAAGAAGACAATGTCCAGTTTTATACCCCTCTCACACGGCACGTGTAATGACATTTGCAGCTAATGTGATTACGTGTTAATGTCATTTTTGTTGCTGCTACGCGGGCATAGTGAATGATATTCACACACAATGGCATTTGCCCACCGAATGCGTTCGCCGACCTCGTGCATATTCTCGACAGCAGAGGCTTCGCAATAAAATTCAAAATTGGTAAGGAAAAGCAAAATGTACACAACGTTACAGTTCTTATTTGTTGCTCTTGTGACCCTATGATAACTTTCTGACATACAGCACGATAGTTGAAGCAATCTGTGCAACTATATTCTTGTTCCAGATGCAGAGATTACTCCAACATTTTCTGTTGGCCACGTTTACAAACTCGTGTTTGTTGCTTGAGCCGCTTCAGCCGGGTACGGCACATTGTTGTGAACACCTGGCGAGCAATTAACGTTCGTTTGCAATGATCGCTGTCCATCACCAGTGACAGAAACGCAGGCACGGTCCACAATACCGCCAACTACGGGGGAAATCGAAGTGGCTTTGGGCTAGTCTTGCTTTGGATACTTGTGCAGATTTCTTCCCAATTAATGCTGTTGTATGGTATTGGGATATATTTTCACATAGCCTGTAAATGTTTGCTACTGTGTTTCTAGCAATAAAGGAAAAATATGCAAATAAAAGGCGTAATTTGGGACATTTTGTTATCCTAGTATTTGGCGGGCAAAGCATCACTGGCGAACGTCATTTTGTATAACCGTGTAGACGAGGAACACGAAGCCACAATGACATTAAATATCGTTTGCTGCAAATGACATTTAAATGCGCTGTGTGACAGGGGTATTACATACTTCTTTCAAAGAATACCAATCAGCCAGTAAATGTGGTGTCATTAGCATCACACACTTCTATTTTTGACTATCCAAACTGCAACACAACACAGACTGGGAGATGATTTCTGATAAACTGGTGCCACTCATTCCTAGCATTTCATGGAACTTCTTGGATGCTCTGTAAAAGGGATGGAAACATCTGGAACAGCACAGAAATCACTGTTAGATGCAGGACACACTCTCAGCACACATGCAGACTTTTACATTGTGCATCGAATAAACTTTCCCATATCAAAACACCAGCAATGAATTACATTTCTTGGTATAGTTTGGTAACTGAGTGGTTATGTTTTAAGTAACTAGGTAATTGAAACAACCTATTATACACTTTTAAAGAAATGACCCCTAGTGGGGGATACATATTTGAGCACTTCCATTTGGCAGGCTATAGGACATCACTTATTGTGAGCACGTCAAGCAGCAGCACATATCCTGCAAATGCTCAGACAAGCAAATCTTGATGGTCAGTATATGTTACTTCATCTCAGTACAAAACTTTGGCCAACTATATGAATCAACACAACGATGGCATGAAAACAGTGGCCAAAGTGTCTGTTCATGCAGACAAAGCAAGTATACTGGTAATTTCTTTCATCTTTTGCTGAACTTACTGGGAGGTATTTAGATTGACCTAAGGTAATATAGGAGTGAAGTGTTACAATGAATATAGGCACAACACAGGAGCCATTAATAACGCCTTCGGGGCAACACACTTATACGAGGTCACAATTCGTCACTGTAGCCACAAGGATCATGGACATTAGCGGTGCTTTACGAATGAAACAGCAAAGAATACATATACAAGGAACATTTGACAGTGAAAAAAGGCTCGAGGCCTGCTCAGAAAAAGCATCATCACAACAGTTTAAGCCTGCTGTGCAGCCTTCTAAAAGGCTGTTTTGCACTCTCGGAGTGCAACCTATTGCAAGTACCGAGCATATATTTTATATGTATGCATTTAATAAAATTATGGCAAATCCACTTTGTGAAAGGAAAACAACAGCGTGAAGAACACTTTTTATGAAACTTCTTATAAAAAAACACTTCTTATAAAAAAAGCACACTTCTTATAAAAAAAAGTGTGCTTTTCAATCACTCAGCCTGAGGGTCCCACTACATCAAATGACTCCTTACGATTCTGTTGCACCGTTTCATGAAGTCAACGAGCTGGACATAGTGGAAGCTTTCTGCTTAAAGATAATCACTGTGACATGTACACCTATGCTACGACCAGCACAAGCTGTTACCGATGCCACAACATGCCGCACAGCTGATGGACAAACCTTCCAGGTCCACGGAATTGCTTGGTGCTCTGTCCTCTGCAAACAAAGCATCAGAAATTTCTGGGGTGGTTTGTGTCCCCGAGCCACTGGCAAAATGAGAAATAGCACACAATGTAAAAAAATATTGACACGAATATTGACCCATTGACCCACACCACTTCATACCTGCCAAGTTAGAAGAAACCAAATCCAGGAGATTAACTCAACAGCAAGTGGTGAAGGAAGTGCCATATAAAATATTTGTTGAACGGGGGTGAAGGGGTGGGGGAGTGAGGGGTATTTTGATAGCAATTATATGGACACTGTCAGTGAGTTCTTGCACTCACCGTTGTTTTGTACAAGTTCCAAATCGATAACATCACTTACGCATCGTATGTCTTACCCATGAGTAAAGGTGCACTAACACTAGGGACGAATGCGGCTGAAGCATAGAAAGAACAAGCCGGCCGTCTCCATCGCACGAAGGGCACATGCGATAACATCGCTTCGCGTGTGAGGCCCGTTGTCACTTGCTTCTCCGGTAGAAAGGGAATGTCCGGTCCTTCTTTCATCAGGTGAAGGACCATTAGGGTTAGCAAAATGTTTTCTTGGGCTAGTTGGTTCATGACTTCTTGAAAAAATTGTAGCGCAAAGGAACACACGGACAGACAAAGAGCACAGAACTGGCGCTAGCTTCCAACTGTGTTTATTGAAGAAACGTACGTACATATATACAAGTCACAAGGGGCGGCAAGGGCATGACACTCGCGTTAATCAGAAAACTAAGAGGGAAATCGTATCTTGAAACCCTCTTAGTTTACTGATTAACGGGAGTGTCATGCCCTTGCCGCCCTTGTGACTTGTACATATGTACGTACATTTTTTTTTTTTTTCGATAGCCCCGCCACGGTGGTCTAGTGGCTATGGTACTCAGCTGCTGATCTGAGGGTCGCGGGATCGAATCCTGGCTGCAGCAGCTGCATTTCGATGGAGGTGAAACGTTGCGGCCCATGTGCTGTGCGGTGTCAGTGCACGTTAAAGGGTCCATGAAACGTTTTTTTTGACATTGCGTCACTGATTAGGCAACACAATTTTGAAATCATTCGCACCATAAATAAAGCGAAGCACCATGCGCTAAGGCAGCTATGGGCTTATTTCTGCCTCCTTCCTCCTTAACACTGCTGTTCCTCCTCAACTCAATCTGCTGCGGAGTGCGCGCTAGCGACGACAGCGCCTCCCGCGTCAGCCTCTCTGCCGAGTCTTCCGTAGCGACATAGCGCCCCAATATCCTCATTGAGGTCGCCCGCCTCGGCAGTGCTAGCCTCTGTAATAGAGTGCCGGCAACTCGTGTGTATGCCACCAGATGCCGCGACGATACTGTTGGCTGAAACGAAGGAGTACTTGTAGAAGCACGTTGTTCGCAGCTAGGTTTTGAAAGTGTGACTGGTTCGGGGCCAATCAGCGGCCTCCCATTCGTAGTTCGATTGGCGGGGGCGTTTGAAAACGCATTTTGGCGAGCCGCTGCGACCTTCTGCGATACACGTGTTCAAAACCTTATTATAAATTACACACTTTACGCACAGCGCTGAAATCTATCCTGTAATGGTCCTAATGACCCGCTCTACCGGACCACCATGTTTGCACAAAATTGTCAAAACCGTTTCAGTGTCCCTTTAAAGAACCCCAGGTGGTCGAAATTTCCGGAGCCCTCCACTGTGGTGTCTCTCATAATCAAAGCTGGTTTTGGGACGTTACATCCCACATAACATTTTTTCAATAAACACAGTTGGAAGTTAGCGCCGGTCCTGTGCTCTTTGTCTGTCCGCATGTTCCTTTGCACTACAATTTTTTCAAGAAGACCATAAGGGGCCATAAGGCGTGGGAGAGGGATGGTCGAGCAGACAGATATCAGTAAATGGCTCTCATAGTATACCCTTCTACGTGCTCTGCACCTACAGTATTTATACAAAATTTTGGAAGCAAGATAACTTGTGGGATGGATTTTTGTGGACATACATGCTTCATATACGAGTTAAACTTTTTTACCACGCGGCCGCACACATTTGCCTGTGTGGCCAGACAAACACTGGGCGCAGATAAAAACAGGGCACAACTGAATTTCCAGATTTTCTTGTCTTGTCACTCGTACAACCGGGAGAAAGTCAAAATTCTGATGGTCTAGTGAGTAATTCGAGAGACTTGGCAGGTGTGCCACTTAAGGATAAAAAGAAGCGACCTTCAAGGCTTATCCTTTGCGTGAAGACGAGACATGTGCAGGAGGAGGCCGGATTTGCGTGAAAAGCATGCACTGCAGTGGACACAGGGAAAGGGACGCTCTCCCATGTGGGTGCGCATGTGGTCCACGAGAACCGCTTTCCCTGAAAAAGATGCAGTGCAGTCAACACAGGAAAAGGGGCGCTCTCCTGTGTGGGTGCGTATGTGGTTTTTGAGGGCGGTCTGGAGCATCAATGCAGCTGGACACAAGTGGCACTGGAAGGGGCGCTAGCAAGTGTGCCTTCGGAGGTGCCTTTCCAAGTTAACCTTGTTACAGGTCACATATGTGCACTGTAGGCAGGACTGTAGCTTTGGTCGAATAGACACAGGTCGCTGCTTCTGGGACACCAAACACGAGGAACCTGTAAACCCGCAGAGAACCTAACAGGGCAATGCGAACCATGTGTCTCGCACTACATAAAGCTGAAGTGCAGCAAAAGGCACGAAATAACTGATGCTACGCTTCTTAGGGAAGTGAACAATAATGTGACTTCCAAACATGTTAATTAATAATGAGGTGCAAACAGCACATGCTCCGCACAAGTTCCAATACATCGGCAAATACTATGTTTAACAATGTTACGTCCAAAAACCTGAGACTGATAGTACACTCAGATGGGCTAGTCCTTTCGCACATGTCCCACCAGATTAAAGGTGTGCTAAAGTGGAGTGAAGTGTCTTATGAGGTGTTAAAGAAAAAAAAAAGAACCTTTGATATAACTCCTTCGTTCCTCATTGTGCAGCATACTGTACACTGTGTGCTTTAAACTAGTCTCCTACACTTGAAGCACATGCTTCGCACAAGTTTGGTAAATATTACATTTAACAATGTTGTATCAGTACTACATTGGCTCAAGCTTCAATAGTACTATGCTGAACGGGCTAGTCCCTTTGCACATGCCCCACCAGATTACAGGGACACTAAAGTGAAACAGTGAAGTGTCTCACGACGTGTGCTTAAAAAGAAAGTGAACCTTTGCTATAATTTGCCATAGTGCCAAAATTACACACAGAAATTTATCTCTTTGCATAACACACTGCTTGCAAAGGTAACGTGGCTCAAGGTAGAGTGGTAGTTCAACTCCTCGGTGCGAGTTGAAGACAATGAAAGCATTAGCACGCAAACTAGAAATAGGTATGCTTGCAAGGATATTTGTTTTTATTTTAAATAACATGGCCTCACTCTAAGGCTTTGCACTACTATTCCAGGAGGTAATGGTCATGGCCACCTCACAGAACAGTGGCAGAAAAGCTAAAAATTAGCCACTAGACATATGCTGAAGAGACAGTGACATAACCTATATAGTTATTCTTTTTGTTTCATTTTCCCCCTATATGCTTCTACCAAAATTTCAGGAATCAATTTCCATAAAAGACAGCAAGTGCTAGTTGCCTTGATCGCAGAGGAGGTGATCAGGGCAACTAGCATTCTCCGAGTTTCCCTTGGTATTTCCGGAGCAAGGAAATTCCCTGAGAATCCCCAGTTTTCCAAGATATCCATGTCAGTAGACATTCTGTAACATAAACTTGTGTAGGGGACTTTCAAGAAAACAACATTGTGGTCACATTTGCTGGAAACATGATAAATTCCTTAGAGCTACCAGGCCAACAGTGACCTGGGCAAATAGTCCTGATGCTTTACAGATGTAGACAGCTCAATTTATAATGGCTTGACAATTTTTTTGAAAAGCAATATTACATCGCCAACTGAATAAAGACAAGCAGTACTGCTCCCTTTCAGTGTCCCTATGCTCCCTTCAGTGTCCCTATGATTTCATTCAGTACTGCTCCCTTTCAGTCTCTATGATTTCATTGAAGCGATATAAGCTCCCTTTCAGGGAGCGTATATCGCTTCAATGAAATCATAGGGACACTACAAAATACAGAGGGTACATTATTGACCAGATTTTCCAGAAACAAACTGCACACTCCAGTAGACATATTACTTTAAAACTATAGGGAGCTCACCGTCACAATTGGAATGCCAAAATGTTATCCCTAAAAGATGAAAATTTTCACTGAAATATGCAATATGCCCCACTGAACAATGCACTTATATAATTAAAAATGCACTGCATGCATTCTAGGCACGAATGCATCCATACCATGAGCACACCAATATATTGAACGTAACAAAGAATATGAACAAATGAACCTGGCATAATGTGAAAGGTACAGAAAGGCTAACTAATCGAAACAAAAATGGGGCCTTGTTTTATCGTCAGTTAGACACAATTAGGATTGTTTAGAGAACAATAGCCCAGGGGATAGTGGCAGCGCAAAAAAAGAAGTCATCACAGCAGGTAGATGACTTTCTATTTGAAAGTGCAACACATGAGAAATACAAATCACTGCAGTGAAAACTGTATAACAAGATAAGATTTTACTGTAAACTTAGCTAGAGGTTATTTAAGCTAATGCATTGAAAAACAAACTCAAGTAAAATATAGGGTGGGTTTTTTATCTATTGCTTTTTTGAGGTACACATGTATGAACATGTGCATTGTTGAACAGCTATAGAACTTATGTTGGACCTAGTTGGTACATGTTTCCTTACGCACGAAGAAATTCAGCACACAGAAACAGCGCCAATATGTCCTGTCTCTTCTCTGTGGTCATCCCGAATGTTTGCACAGTGAACTTCTTCAGTGATGAACAGACTTCCAAAATCAAGAATGTGTGAGACCAACAATCAAGCCTAAACCAAAGATTTGTAAAAATCAGTGAAGTTCTACAATGCCGATGACTGAAACAAAATACACTGTAATACACCATTATTTTATTTTTATTTTTTTTCATTTTATCACCACTACTTTGTAGTAAGTACACCATTATTTTATCACAATTTGAAAATGTTGTTAAGGGAGAAAGTGAATATTCAATTTTACTTGTTTCAAAATAAGCAATCAAGTGCATGTGGTAGCATCAGCCCCACCACACTCCTATATTCATAATAACTCAAACGGAAACTCACTACAAACCAGCAAGTCATTTCTAATACAATGCAATACATTTGTGACACTGACTGAACCATGCAACTTGTAGGGATGCTCCATAAGAAAAATGGACACATCTTCAACAGAGCAGGCAGTCCCTGTTAACAGAGCTGTTAACAGAGAACATAAACATAACACTCACAGCACACCCACACATATATACTTCAGGCATCAAACAAACTTTCTCATTAAAAAGAACAATAGACATAGTATACAGTTGTGCCCAGTTATAACAATACCAGTTTTAACATTATATCTGTTTTAACAAGTGAGCTGCTGCACCATAAACTTTTGTACATTTTCTATGGTTAACAAACCCTTTTGCAATGATACCCCCATGCCCCATTATTGGTTATAACAATGAAGCCTGGCTACAGGGTGTGCCCTGGTTTAGTTCCAACAGTTAATGGAACCCGAAATATTTGACACTCTGGCCACTGCACACTTCCTGTCTCCCCTATAAAAGGCTGCCCCACCTTTATACAATAGAAACTAACTTTTCCTCCAGGGTCTCCCAGGCCACCATGGTCCAAAACATAAGCCCCACCTTGAAAAAATAAGAATGACCTGTTGTTCCAAAGCTGGCCTTGAGGAGCTTCAACTAGCTTCTTTAGAAAGGCCTCAGTGATAGGCTCTCTGGCCATGGAAGGAAATGGTGGGTATCATCAAAATAACCCTGGTGCAGGAAGAAGTAAAACACATGGTGGGGGGGGTCTATCAGTGGAGCTTAAGGGTGGGTCAATGCGATATCTTCGGCCACAACTGTGCTCACTGTCATGCTGTAAAGCATTCAGTTGAAATTGCTCCAGCCAGAGTTTAAAGAGAGCCCGACGTTTCGGGACCAACTCGGTCCCTTCTTCAGGGAGTGACTGTGTTGGGTCACGAAAGTGTCACCGCGTCTTGTACTCTCACCATGGCTCTGGCTATCCCTTTCCCTCATGTTTCGGAGACTGAACGTACACCGAAGGCATTGTTTCCAGCCAGCGGTTCACACTGGCAGGTGTGTGTTGAATGTGCCAGGACTCAAGCAAGAGCCTCTTTCCCAAGTTCCTTTCTAATTCAATAACAGAAGCGGTGTTTCACTGCACTAGAGGCACAAAAGTTAGGTAAGAAATATCAAGTATTTATCATTTCAAGTTCCCAACGCGTGCAGAAGTTCACATCAGTGCAGTTGAGAGGCATTTCTTGTTGTTAGCTCGGTAACAGTCTTCAGTTCCCCCACATTACTTTTTACATTTTATGATAAGCGCCTGACTGCACTTCGAAGGTGGTGTCAGACCTCTTTTCCACTTGCTTCTGATAGTGATCTGCCGAAGCAGTCAGGTCAGCAGTGACTGTTCCAAGGACTTTTACAGCGTAAGCTGTTATGGGCTTGTTACAGTGACCGAAATTGGTGCCGATGGTGTTTGCCGCCGCTGTCGGCTTCAATGTGAAAAAAAGGTTTAAACCCAGCTCAAAAGGGGTGGTGCCACTACAACCATGATAGACTCTTACCACTTGCAATAGCATCGAAAGTTGGGCTAGTTGGAACATATGCATAGCAGCAGCGCAAAATACTGGGAACAAGGAAACATGTAACGCACAGGACGAGCGCTGTCTCGCAACTGAAAAATTTTATTTGAAAGAACACACAGGAAAAGAAGAAAACAAAACAACCGAATGATAACTGGAAAAAGTATGAACTAGTCAGAATACAAATCATCACTTAACAGTACATGTGCTGAGCAAATAGGCAAACTCTTTGTCAGTTAGCGACAGCGATGGCTGACTGACGCATGCGTCTCCCATTCTTTTTTATGTGAGATGCTTCTACCACTTCACATGTTACTTTGCATCTGTATACTGACAGGACCTTAGTGTTTTCAAAAACAGGTGAACACGCACACGTGTTGCGGTGAGACACAAGATGCGTGCTATCATGCTTCTTCAGTGACTGATTGTGCTCCCTCAACCGCACATTAATGCACCTGCCAGTCTGCCCCACATACGAGTTCCCACACATAAGTGGAATCTGATAAACAACGCCGCATTTGCAATCTCCATACGTCGGTTTTACGTGGTTTTTTTTCCGCAGCCTTCACTTTTTTTTTTGCTATTCTGCTCTAATTTCTTCCTAACGAGTGGTCAGATTTTCAAAAGTTTGTTAGAGGCCGAAAGCACCGTTTTTACTCCGTACCTACTGCCTACGTTGCTGAGACCATGTGACAGTTTGTGCACATAAGGCAACACCGTTACCCTATCGTAATTTGGCTTATTACCACAATCCCACAATCCGCGATATTTTCTTCTTGAAATGTTGGACCTATTTACTTAATGCTTTAAGTATTTTTATACACATGCGAGCTATGAGTGCGAACGTTGACGGCACATGAGAGTATGGCTGACCACATTGATCTCATTCGCTTGCAGTGTGCTTGTGGGAAGTGGTTTGTTACCGCTCCCGTTGTCTTTACTTCAATTGTACTGTGTTAGTATGCACAGGTGAAGTGTGCAATATGCCTCGATACTGTTGTGCACCAGGCTGCAATTTAAACTATGTGTGCGATCCAAAAGCGTGCGCTTACCAGTTTCCGATGAACACTGACCAAAGAACAGCATGCACGAGAGCGATCCCTCGCAACGATCTCGCACCGTCGAAATACACTGTGGTAAGTGCATTATTTCACTTGTCACAGTTGCTCTCTCATGTGTGAAGTCACCCATTTACATAGCTGAGAACCTCTAGACTTTCATTATCTGAGTGCTAAAGTTTTCAAGGCAGTTACGGCATATTTTGCAGAACATATGAGACATGTGATGTTAGCACTAGTACTACTGCCAGGGTTTCCACTTTTGTGCTGTTACCTTTGAATAACAAATATTTTCTCCGCAATTTGACACATTGCTTATGCACACATTCGCTCTGAATGGACTGTGGTGCCCAATCGTGTCTCGGAAGTTGTATTTAAGAAAAGTAAAAACAAAATAAGAAAGAAAAGCTTACTTACTTGGTGCCCAAACAGGCATTGTTACAATAACGCTTAATAGTACTGCCACATTTCCTGACATGTAGACGATTTCTGTCCACTGTAATTTTTTCTAGCTCGATTTTCTCCTTACAGAGCGATTTTGTTCGTTGCAGGTATACGAGAAGCACTTTCTTCCAAGTGACTTTCTGACAGGTTTCCATGTAATCGCCTTTGGGACAAAATTCATTACTCGTGACAAAGTCCTCTTATTAAACTTCGCATCAATTGGTGCTCCAGCTGTGTGTTTTTCTGTGACAGCATTAACTCATTTGATCATGAAAGTTGTTATTGGTGATGTGCAGCTCAACAAGCTTGGAACCCTCTTGCTTCCTAGTTGTTTGTTAGATCTGTGGGAGCTCAACAGAGTCCTCAACACTGTGTAGAGCTTTGCAGAAGACTACTCGTGCAGCGATGAATGCTTGAAAACTGTCCTGAAGAATACAGTGGAAATAACGGATGAACTATCACCAAAAACTTCCTACACGAATGGCAAGTGGAAGTTGCCAAGTTCGTAAAACAGCAAGTAGATATTCTGCTGAGAAGAGCTTCAAGATTCCCTGTAGACTTCCTAATATTTCCTAGGTTCGTGTTTATATCTCCACATGCATTCAAATTTATTAGGGAGCATGTTGAAGCTGAAACTTCCACATCCAGACACCACTGGGCATGTTTGTCCATCATACCACGTGGATCCAAGCACTGAACAACAAGATGCTTTATTTCTGGCTTATGTCAGAAACAAGGCATCACGTTGTTCAGTGTTCAGGGAGACTCACCCGGGACACTAACAGCACATATGAAGAGGACCACAATGACCATACAAAACGAACTCGTTACTCAAGAAAATATGACCTTCGTGCCATTAAATGACTTGGAGGTTGTAATGTTAAAAAGGCCCTTAGTCAAAGAATCAGGGGAACACATGGCAGTTACAGTGCGTACAAACACTACCACAAGAAACTCGCAAAGGTGTGTGTCGGTCAAGAAAGTAAATCAACAAGACCCAAAAGTTGGCAGCCTCTTAGTATTCAATAATTGAAAGGGTGAAGAACCAGAATGGCATACACATAATAGAACCAGAGGGTACATCCTCCGAGCATACAAGGTCAGTCCAATCAGCATCCTGACAAATATACCGAAATGTGCTCAGAGTCTGAAGACCTGGCTGACTCTTTAAATTGGACAAACTTTGTTTGTCCAATGGCTGCTGCTGGCGCCTGTGGCTAGGGTGCCTGGGGTCCACTGATAGAGGAACATTTTCCAAGGTCCTCGCCAATGGTCCTGGCCCGCTTCAGAAAAACTTCCACAATGCAACACGAAGAATGACGTTCCTAAGAACCTTATTGCGAAGTGCTCAGAATGATACATTCAAGGAACAATGGCTATTTCCAGTGCCCAGTTGACAGAGAACTTTGATTCTTTCCTCAGAAGCTGAACTGGCACTCTGTTTAAAAGAGGTTAAGAATGAGCCATTCTGCATTATGAGAGGAGTATTTAGGCAGCCTCAAAGAGCTTGGAAGGGAGGGACATGGAGAGAGACCTACCAAGGCAGAATGACATAGAGTGAGCCACGCACCAGAGATTAAGTAAAGCTGCACCGATGTCAGGCCCGGGACTTGGCTTGGAAGATCCAACGATTCTGGGCCGACAGACTGACGAGGATTTCAATGACCACAAAGACATCTGCTAGAACTACAGCAACAATGAAGCAGTTGCTTCAAAAGCAACACGTACTGTTCGTTCGTGACTTTGGGTGTGCCTTGTTGAGGAATCTGACACTGCAAAAGGTGACCATTGAGGAAGTGTTGATTGCACGCATTTGCAGTTTCCATAGCATAGTTATGATGATGTGTGTATGATGGATTTTGCAAAGCTGTTTTTTTTTTCTTTTTGCTTTGTTAAGTTAAACTTGTTGGACGAGAGCTCAACTTGTTAGCTTGCCCCTCCGACTCAAACACAACATCAGCACAAGCCCAGCATCTTTGCTGAGAACAACAGGGATGATTGCTGTTTTCAATGTGAAAGCCTGGATTGTCACAGTTACACAAGAAATTCGGTTGACAAAGGAAGTCAGATGTAAGCTTCTGGGTGTTGCGTGGCTTAGATAATGGCTGTAGCGCTACAAAAGCACACAATCGTGCTGGGTCCCTGCCTCCCGGGTTGCACTTTCATCTGTGTGCCTTCATTTCACAACCACCATAATCCAAATTTACATTGAGGTTAGCTTCGTACGTTGGCGCTAAAAGAGCTCATTCCCTGAACATTTTCCACTACTATCTCAATGTTGTAATGTCCTTGCAATATCATAATTGCAAATCCCAGATTACACGGGCGAAAAACCAGAAAATACGCGGTGTCTATTCTGACAGCCCAATGAACTTCTGAAAATTTTTCCCCATCAGCCGCTTGACAAGATCCCGGAAAAGGCTCGATGTAACGGCGGCGCGTACGCACGGAGCGTGTCTCTCTCATAAGGCCCGTATTCAAAAACCTACCTTATCCTTATCGCTTGTCTTCCTTATCTCCCTGAGCCGTTATCATGCTTCATGAACAAAGTAGTCCGGTATCTAACAAGCCAGTCTTTCGCACTGACCATCATTTTAATCCCCTTAACGCGCCCTAATGTCACTCGGGAGATAAGAAAAACACGCGATAAGAATAAGGTGGGTTTATGAATACGAGCCATCATCAGTCCCCCTGTTGCTTATCTGCTTTGTTTGACAAACAGATCAGTTAGGGACGGCACAAAACGCTCGGGCTTTACCATCCAACTTGCCCACGAGAGCGGTCACGGCCGGATAACTAGGGCGGTAGTCACGCAAAAGTGTCTCCAAAAGCAGATCGAAAGTGGCAAAATAAGGGCATCGCAGGAAACTCATTTCACAATCCTTTTCGGACCGCATGGCGCGAGATTTCAAAGATCGAGCGGACGCACGTCACTGGCAAACACCGCGCACCCACCACGGCTACGTGCAGTGCGATCATGCTCGTTAGTGCTGCACCGAATTTAAGACATTTTCGCGTCTATTAAACTGCGCAGATCTATGGAATTTCAGTGCAAGTCTACCGATCGAGCAGGACGAAGTGAGCTGCTGCTGTTGTGGTCAGCGAGCGATCGCGTGACATCCAACTGTCGCGCACGGTTGCACTTGGCGTGAAAAAGAGGGCCCGAGTAAAATGATATTGGGGCATTAAACTCCGACGCTTACCTGGAACAACGTGGGGAAGGAAACTGAAGCTGGCGTACGTTACCTTCGCAGGTCGAAATGCACGAGATCTACAGAGACGACGCCGCGCCGATGTTGGTATGCCATCCGTGTGCCGTCCATTGTCTGCTGTCGACTTATTAGTCTGAAGGTTGGGCTAACTTGTGATTGAAGTCCCGATGACAATTAACAGCTAAGTTTAGGCGGCCAGCCGACACAACAGCATTTTCTAGGAGAGAATGATCTCCTTCGAAGCACGTGAAACAAGCGGCGACTCGCCGTTTGACTGACTTGCGTAGCTCTCCGCCGCGCTCACATACCACCGGAAGAAAAAAAAAATTGTTTCACCAAAAAGGGCGAAGTAGTGAATTCGATAGCAAGAAATTGAAACGAGGCTGGCAGCTAACTCTTTTGGATACAGTGTCACATCATTCTACAGAGCGCTGGTGTAAGAGAATACGGCTGCTCCAGGGACACTTTTTCTGTTCGCAGTCTCTTCCCGTTCAGAGCGCAGCGGTTCTCCGACGCGGCAAGTCGAAGGTTTTACGAGCCGCCCGCTGATGGCTGTTTAAGATAGCGCGCGCGCCAGCGAAGCCCACAGCTCAAGCGAAGCCCCCTCCCTTCCTCCCTTCTACGCGTGCGGGGCGCTTCCTCTCCGCTTTGACGGCAGGCGCCCCATCGGAATGATGTTATCGCATGCGCCCTCCGGAGATGGGCCGGGGTCGTTTGATCTCTGCTTCAAAAATAGCGCTGCCAAAGCGGCCAGAGCTAATGCTCGTGTGGACGCTGTGTGCTACCGCGACCAAAAAGTAGTGCGTAGCTTGCGGTATATAAATAAATAAATAAATAAATAAATAAATAAATAAATAAATAATGTGTCCTTGGCTGCCTTAAATCAGAATACATTTATCATCAGTTTGACAAAGCATGCTCCTGTTTCTGATGAAACAATCGCAATATGCGAGCTTGTATGTACTGAGCATGGATAAGATGATGGCACCAAGCATGTCATAATGCGGCACCTAAGCACTCATGAGCAAGGTATGGCCGGGACCATTAGCAACTGCGGGTATGACGGCGGGCGTTCAGAGAGCGGAAGAAGGACTCGAAGCTGTAAGATATATATAAAATCGACCATTTCGTCAATACTAGGGAAAAAAAAACACTAAAAGAAGCAACACAAGCTTTTAGTTATAGGATGCGGCCTCCTCAGCATTTCGTGTAACAAGCTGGATTTCGGTTGCCACTTAAGGCACTGATCCGAAAAGTGAAGTGTTGGATGAAAAAGTAAAAAGAATAAGAAGAAATAAGAAGAGAGAACGACAAATGAATAAAAACAGGAAGGAAGGGAGAAAAGAGAAAGAAAATGATTGGAAACTGCAGTACCCTAGGGAAAATGGTTGTGGCATGTGTACACTTCTTGTTAAAAGGTTCATGCTAATCATTACAGATTGTATAAGTTTTATTTATAGTGAACTGGAAGGAGATTCTAGTTCACTATAGTTTTGTTTTTGTTAGTTGACAGAAGACATTACTCTAAAATGCATAAAACACTAATCCCGAGCCAGAGCAGGGCACGGAAGCAAGCAGGAGGAAAGAAAGAAAAACAAACAAGCCAGAGAGCAAGCTAGAAGAAAGAGACTGAGCACAGTGGAAGAACGAGAACAGCATGCTCCCTCAAGGGCTGCAGAACCAAGTGTCTCTTCTTCACCCTAACATCTACCACTACCTGTAAAACCCGACGATCAAGAAGGCAGCATCTCAGACACACCTGGGGCGATATAATTATGAAGGTTTCAAAAGTGGACTGGTCTGTTTGCCCTCGTGTGATTGGATAGAGTCGCACTCGCATCAGCAAAAGATCGATTCTGACCAATTACGCGATGCCAAGTGAACTGGTCCACTTTTGGAACCGTTACATTGCCCCTGGATAGAAAGAGTTGAAGAAGCCAAGATGAAGAGTTCTATTGTAAATCAAGAGGAAAGGGGGGGGAGAGTGAATCTCTGTATACCTAGCTCCTATGGGGCGCTTTCCCCTTCATAAAGTCCCTGAAAAAAAAAAAAAAAACATCAATATGGCCCCTACCTTCAGTGACAACCCTCCACACTAATAATGTCCGTAGATCTTTCCTTAAAAAACAAAGCAGTCTAGGGACCTTACTACGCCGAACAGGAGCAGCCACACCAGCGTTCAGTACCGTTCGCGGGCGACTAACGAGAGGAGTGGATGCACTAATTTTTCACCACCGCGTGCACTCAAAGGCGTGCCATCACCATCATATCTCTACAGTCGGCCATCTGAATGCGCAGTTATCATGACCTTCGAGTTCATCGTGATGCAATCTCGGAGGCCACGCTTTGGCGCCTAGTTCCCACAGAAAAATACAAAGAAAAGAAATGGGGACGGAGAAATGCAAGTACATAGCGGTGTGCGCCGCTGCTTGTGTGTGGCATTGTGCGCAAGTTTCATTGGGCCGCGAGATCTCAAATCGCCGCGCCTAGCAGCTGCTGAACACTGCGGAAGGCGATTTTTTTCTTTGGCACGTACATGCGCTGATTTTTCGGGGACGATTTTCGTTATATCAATTGAAACGTAACTTTGTTAAAACAAGATTTCAAATGCATGTGTCTATGGGGATTTAAGGGGACTATATCCATTATTTCATCATATCCTGTAGCATTTATATACCGCGGTTTGAGTCTGTCGCCAGTAATGGCATCATGTATATTCACATTCTGACCTCTTCATTAAGTCATGTGATGATGCCGCAATTAGGTCACTAAAAGTTTAAAAAAGAGAACTGCATCTTGAATTCTTCAACCAGATTGGACACATATTGCAACTCTCTATTGATGGCGAACACTGGCTTTCTGTGTCATCTGCTGCTGAACTACATTCTGTACCGCATTCATCTTCCAAACATCGTTGTCATGTGCAGGTGGAATTCACCCATAACCAATGCAGAACCAATGAGACACGAGGCGGCCCCACCACGAATCGTCTGGCTTCCAGGTGTGCAAGAGCTGGATCGCAAGGTAAAACTTCTCAAACCATACAACCTTGCAGTGAATTTTTATTTTTTTCTTAGGGTTGTTTGGTTTCAGGCAAAACCCCGTCTTACCTGGCTCTTATTTTCCAAACACGTTTCAGGAATGCGGGGGTAACCCAACTTCCTCCCGAATTCCTAAAACATCCAATTTTTTACTCTGAACTGAATTAGCGGTGCACAAGCACCAGTAGCCTTGCTCCAAGACAATGAAGTTAGGTGTGGCTGGTCTAAGTGGACACAAGCGACATACGGTTCATTTCACAAGCTGCATGTAACACTGTGGATGCTACACAGCTCTCATTTGTAAATTCACATTTATAAGTTTAACCTAAAGAAATCCGAATTTCAGAATGGCTCCACAAAAAACCAGCTTTCTCCACAATTACCAGTTTGAAAAACAGCACTTGGTTTTTACCCTTCTAACTTACAGAACTGCAAAACCCAAAAGTGACCAGCCCTACTTATACTTTGTGACTGACTTTATCAAGTACAATTAATTCAATTTACTTGACACTGATTTTCCATGCAATATAACTGGCACAGCCCCTAGGCTGAGCTGGTCACGTTTTTAAGTGAATTTAGGTTTAAGCATGACGGCTCTGGGCATTTGAAAACATTTGCAAAGCAGCTGAGAGTGATATTTGGTAACAATTATATTTCACACAATATAAAGTAAGAATAACCCTGAAGAAGAAAAAAAGAGAAAAGCCTGTCGCTGACAGAGTCTTGATTAATTTCTCATCCAAGGCTGCTGTTTGTATTGTGTGAACACCCTTCCTGACTTCATTTTTCACCAACAGAAGAAATATGCCTCAAAGCGATACACTGCAAGAAACTCAAGACATGAGGGATCCAAAAACCACTTGAGGTACTTTATTAGTTATTTCCTACAGTAACAGTATCATCAATCAATGAAGCCCCACAGACAGAAAACACCCATGTGCCAATGACCTTTAAAGCTGCTTTCTTCCATGAAATTTGCCAATATGATAGAGAAGCTTGTGCCTCAGTGTAAAAGACACACCACACTGGACACAGGAATATTAATGCTTTCCAGCGTGGGTGCGCATGTGCGCATTGAGGTGGTGTCTGCGCGAAAAGGACGCATTGCATTGGACACAGGAATATGGACGCTCTCCCGTATGAGTGAGCATGTGGTATTTGAGGGTGGATTTGTGTGAAAAGGACGCACTGCAGTGGACACAGGAGAAAGGACGCTCTCCAGTGTGGGTGCGCATGTGAGAGTCGAGGTAGGCTTTGGTCGAAAAAGACGCAGTGCAGTGGACACAGGAAAAGGGACGCTCTCCTGTGTGAGTGCGCACGTGCGCCTTGAGTTTGTCGCTGTCTTTGAATGCAGCAGGACAGAGGTGGCACAGAAAGGGGCGCTCGCCTGTGTGTACACGAATGTGTCTTTTCATTTTTCCCTTGTCCTTGCACACATAGGGGCACTGCCGGCAGGAATGCAGTTTGCCTTGTACAGACACGAGTGAGTCGTACTGCTCCAGAGATGTCAAAGGTGAGGAACCTGGAAAGCCAAACAGAGCAGTGGCCGGCAGTTTGAACAACGTTTTGCAAACTTCACAGAACAGGTCAGCAACGACAGGTAACCAACCAAGAGGTGTTTCTACACTTGTACGTGTAGGGCATGATAATATCGGTGAAAACCAAACCGCACATTAATGCGGCACTCACTCAGCACATCTCACACACGTCCCCACGCATCTGAACATGAGTACTACGGTTACTGAACGTTAATGCCTGCTATAAACACATAAAGTTGCCATTAGAATGTAACTTTGATAAACTTTTTTTATACATACCAATGCAGTAGGCCCAAATCAATCTATCGAACTGACTACTGGACTTTGTTCGTAAAACAATAGCTACACAACACAGCATAACGAGAGCACCACTTCGTATGCAACTTCAATGGACACACTATAACACCACATCCTACAAGCAGTTTTCATCAGATAATGTTTAAATCGCTTACAGAACCACATACATCGCTAGTCATCCAGCCTTACCACGTATACGACCGATTAACTTGAACGAAAATAATGGCCATACATTGCACCCACATTTTGAACACCATGATGACACACCAAAAATGCTCGATATACTCCGAGTATGTTGCACTGAATTTAACATTACAAAGCACCACTTGGCTTTTAGGTATCAAACTTATATCACAGCACCGAGCACAGCAAATGGAACAATGAATATACAGTTATAACAAATAAAATAAGCGAACTGAACCTGACAGGTGAAAGGTACAACAATAAAAATTCATCAAAGTTAACATGGTTCCACATTTGTTGTATTTAAAGGAGTTGTGAAAAGAACGTGGAGATGGCTGGTAGCCAATTTCAAAATATTTGGACGAAATATTTAGCTCACATTTAATAACGCCTGTTTGAAGCCCCAGCGTTCTTGCACTCCTGAAACAACTATGCGACACTAAGGGACGGCATGGTATTATTAAGTGACGTTTCGGTAAGGTACTGTATTTTTAAATGTAAAGGTATAGTGAACTCGCATTTACTTTAAAATAACTGATTTACTTGAAAGCTAGAAAGTAAGAAAATACTTCGAAATCGTGCGGTGCTGCCATTCAGAAGCAAGGTTACAGCACGATTTGTTTTCCCATGGCCTCTGAGGGCGAGCCAATCTCGGAGGCCTGGTGGCAGCTAATGTTAAGAGAAACGCATGCAGGTAAAACCGAAATTGCATTTTTTATCGCTCTAAATCAACCCACACGATGCAACGGAACAATGCACATTACTGACTGGAGGGTCAGGATCCCGGATACACACTTAGTATAAAATCTTCAGAAAATGTTTCGCGACCCCTTTAGGGAAAAAAATCTTTCCTAGGTTTGCAGCAATGTTAGGAAAAAAAAAATAGAATGAATACAGGGAGGAAAATGCTAGTGCACATATTGTGTTGATTTTAAAGCAAAACACAAGAGGACACAAACAAAGAACTAGAGGGCTACAGACATCACAAAATGGCACAAGCACCTTGCAGTGAACCAATTTCAATATTACTGTAAACATACTGCAGTACGAAGGCAGAGCATTACTACAAAGTGTTGTAATAACATATAAATTAACAAAATTGTTTTGCTTGACTGCTTACATAGACACATGCATTGTCAAACAGACTTGCATACAACTTTTCACAGAAGCCTCTCTGGGCTGTGAAAGCATTGCCGAGGCTATGACATCAGCCTCTGTACTCCACTGCCACAGCCCAACGTACTGTGAAAAGGTCTATAGACAAGCAAGCACAACTCATTTAGGCTGATGATTGAAACTGCAACAACAACTCTTTCCTTACAATATAGGTACAGACCTGGCAAGAAAGAAAATATCAGCTTTCACAATCGAAATAACCAATCACAGGTAGCAGAGAGAAAGCAGTCACATCAACATCACTACCCTCAAATCATAACGCATGGTACTTGAATATAACAATAAATACAAGCAAATGATTCATCAGGACAGCTTGCTATGACGTTTTCTGGCACCTTGCACTTTCTGGGATGCTCCTCTGTAGATAGGATCACCTGCAACTGATGTTGCACAAGTGATATATTGTACAAGTGTGTCTGTGAAAGCCAGCACAAAAATGCAGCGCGCTCCAACAATGTGTTACCCCCAGCACCAATCAGATATTCAGGTAACCATTGCCACATAATGCATTGATTTGTTGGTAGTATTGTAAAAGACTGAGTACTTTTCGGAAACTGATTACATGTAGATATTACTGAAGAGACATGCTTCAGTGGGTGGTACAGGCTTGAGCATTTCATGTTGGCAGGAGCTGTATAGGAGCGCCTATGGTCCTGGCATGCAGCAGCATATATGATGCAAGCGTTCCCGCAAGTAAGTACAGGCGGTCAGCACTTTCTTTCGTATTGTTTCTTTATTTTGTGCACCCTGCTGTGCAAAAATTTAAGACCTCCACCCTTATGGCTCAGTACCAATGGCTACAATTCATGTTCACAACAGGAAAGCAAATACCGACAATTTTTTTCCATTTCCTTTCGCTGGATTTATTAAACTGACTTTCTTAAGCAGTAGTTGTTGCTAGGCTACTTGGTTCGTACTTTCGGAGGGAATTAGTTGCGTGGATAATAAATGACAGACGCAGGAGGAACGCATTACACAATCCGTGTAGCACACTAAACTAAGAGTGATGCTCACTCTCAGCTGTGTGTTCCTCCTGCGTCTAGCCTTTTTTTATTTTCACTAACCAGTTTCCTTCAAAAGGAAATACTAAAATCAGTTCCCTTGAGCCCCAGCACGAGGGCAGAGATGTGAGAAGAATCATTGGGGAAATAAAATCTCGAGCGCGACGTATGCATGCAACACTACCTTTCTTTTGTGGTAAACACCAAGAGTAAGCTTGCAGTATCATTACGGGTGTTTGCACATTGAAACAAGGAAAGCTGACAGGCACTAAATTAAGAAGAACTTCTGTCAGCTAGGAGAAATGTTGCATGAACGGCTGCAAGGGATGAACTGACTGACATGGCTGGATCACTTCATTGGCTGTAACACTGTGGATGATAAGGAATTGATGTGAATGTAATTGACTGCACTTCAGCAGTTGCTCAATTACTGGATGTGGTAAAATGCAAACACCATAAATTACTTCCAGCAGAAAGTAATCCTACATGGCTAACAAGCTCGTGCAATATGGACAAGTATGGAATCAATGAACATATTCGTGCTAGAGATGGACCAATTATATGATCTCGTCCATTCATTAGGAATAACAAATGCATTTTATGTGCCAAAAACCGCAATATGGCTGCGAGGCATGCCGCAGTGGAGGGTTCCGGAAATGTTGACCGCCTGGGGTTCTTTTAACACTCACTGAAAATGCACATTAGAAGGGCCACTAGCATTCTTGCCTCCATCAAAAATGTGGCTTCCGTGGCTGGAATGGAACCTGCGCCCTTTTGGTCAGCAGCCAACTATGTGCCATAACACCCATGCCAACGCGGTAGACCATTAGGAGGAATCGGTCAACCACGACAGCCTTATTCATCATGATGGAGCACGTTTTATTTCCAAACTAGAGCTGTGCGAATATCAAAATTTTGAGTGCAAAGCGAATTCGAATATTTATGTTAACGTGCAAATCGAATGGAATATTTTTCAAATAATTTTCGGGTATTTTGAATAATACCATATCTAATTACGGAGAAACCTACTGTTAAACATGGGTAAAAGATTTACTGTGTGATGTGTATGCCCGCAGTGTCATTCCGAAATCCTGAAGAACAGTCCAACACTGAACTGTGCAACAGAAAGCTGAGGTAACTTCGCTGCAATACGCGAGTGTTAACTTCGCCGCAGTACACCGGTGTTATGCGGCGAAGCACACTACTTGCGGGAATGGGCCACTTGTCATGAGACATAGCATAGTTCTCCCCCTTAATTACCAACTTCTTCACCAAATTACTATTCGAATAGTAAACTTTAAGTGCGAATCGAATAGCAAGCGCTATTCGAAAGTTATTCGGAATTTCAAATATTTGCACACCTCTACACCAAACCATAACTTATGTGCAACCAACATTTTTAAACACTTTCTCAAGACACAGTTCTCAACACCTTCTTGCAGGGCAACTCCGGCGATTTTTCATGGTCCACTGATCTCAATGAGAATTTCAGTGTATTTTCTCCTCGGTACTACAATAATTTATGCCAAGCCAGGTGGTTGCAAGTCATTAAATCTTTCTGAAAATGAATTTTTAAAATTTTTAGCGGATTCCTATGTGAGCCATCCTGTGTTTCTGTCATCATTACCTGCAATGCTGCCTACCCGAGCAGGCGGGCCGTCTAAAGCAAAACGATACTTCAGTGGCAAATCGTCAGCTGTCACGATCAGAAGAGCTCAATACGTCAGTTGGACGACATCACCGCTTTTTCATTCTTCTGGCACCAGCTCCAGTATTTCTGATGGCAGGGAGACTGTGACGTCATCGCATATGCTGCATGAAGCGTCTACCCATTTTGGTTTAAACACAATGTTCATTTGGTTATTTAAAATTATTGGTGCGTTTCTGAGTAAAATGAATCACCCTGGCTGCTTCAGGGCTATCAATACTATTGGAAAACAGCGATATCAGAATATGATGGAAAAAAAGCCGGAGTTGGCCTTTAAGTGAATTTAGGTTTAAGCATGACGGCACTGGGCATTTGAAAGCATTTGCAAAGCAGCTGAGAGTGATATTTGGTAACAATTATATTTCACACAATATAAAGTAAGAATAACCCTGAAGAAGAAAAAAAGAAAGCCTGTCGCTGACAGAGTCTTGATTAATTTCTCATCCAAGGCTGCTGTTCGTATTGTGTGAACACCCTTCCTGACTTCATTTTTCACCAACAGAAGAAATATGCCTCTAAGCGATACACTGCAAGAAACTCAAGACATGAGGGATCCAAAAACCACTTGAGGTACTTTATTAGTTATTTCCTACAGTAACAGTATCATCAATCAATGAAGCCCCACAGACAGAAAACACCCATGTGCCAATGACCTTTAAAGCTGCTTTCTTCCATGAAATTTGCCAATATGATAGAGAAGCTTGTGCCTCAGTGTAAAAGACACACCACACTGGACACAGGAATATTAATGCTTTCCAGCGTGGGTGCGCATGTGCGCATTGAGGTGGTGTCTGCGCGAAAAGGACGCATTGCATTGGACACAGGAATATGGACGCTCTCCCGTATGAGTGAGCATGTGGTGTTTGAGGGTGGATTTGTGTGAAAAGGACGCATTGCACTGGACACAAGAATATGGACGCTCTCCAGTGTGGGTGCGCATGTGCTCGTCGAGGCGGGATTTGGTCGAAAAAGACGCAGTGCAGTGGACACAGGAAAAGGGACGCTCTCCTGTGTGAGTGCGCACGTGCGCCTTGAGTTTGTCGCTGTCTTTGAATGCAGCAGGACAGAGGTGGCACAGAAAGGGGCGCTCGCCTGTGTGTACACGAATGTGTCTTTTCATTTTTCCCTTGTCCTTGCACACATAGGGGCACTGCCGGCAGGAATGCAGTTTTCCTTGTACAGACACGAGTGAGTCGTACTGCTCCAGAGATGTCAAAGGTGAGGAACCTGGAAAGCCAAACAGAGCAGAGGCCGGCAGTGTGAACAACGTTTTGCAAACTTCACAGAACAGGTCAGCAACGACAGGTAACCAACCAAGGTGTTTCTGCACTTGTATGTGAAGGGCATCATAATATTGGTCACAAGCAAACCGAACCTTTAATGCGGCGGTAACAGAGCACTCACTCATTGCATCTCACACATATCCCCACCAATCTGAACACAAGTACTACGGTTATACAACATTAACGCCCGTTATAAATGCATGAAGTTCTGATTTGAAGTGCAACTTTGATGCCACGCTAAAACTGCTGGTTCTTTTTGTTTGTTTTTTATAGATGCCACTGCACTATGCCCAAACCTACTGAACTGATTCCTGTACTTTGTTCACACAACAATAACTACACAATGGAGCACAAGGACGGCACCACTTCATATGCAACTTCAAATGGACGCACAATAACACTGCATCCCAGAAACAGTTTTCATCTGATAATGTTTAAATCGCTTACAAAACCACATACATCAGTAGTCGTTCTACTTTACCATGTATATGACTGATTACCTTGAACAGAAACAGTGGCCATACATTGCACCCACATGTGGAACACCATGTTGACATAACAAAATGCTTAATATACTCTGAGTAAATGTTATACTGCACTCATCAAAATTACAAAGCACTTCTTGCATTCTAGGTAATCAAATTTATCACATCACTGAGCACACTAAATGGAGAAATCAATATATGGTCATAACAAAGAAAATAGGTGAACTAAACCAGACAGAACATGAGTAGTATAACAATGAAAATTCATCAAACTGATCACAGTTCCAGGTTTGTTGCATTTAGGCAAAATATTTTTCTAGCTTCATGACAATGTAAGAAAAAGAAATGAATTTAGGAGAAAAATGCTAGTTTATATATAGTCTAATCTCATTACAAGAGACCTTGATAGTGAAGATTTTGGTCTGTTGTAAAAGGGAGTATGTAGAATACAAATACTGTTAAAACAGGCTTTTATGGAGACACCGAATGAGTCTGTTATAACCAGGATGAATTACAAGTCACGGTCGAAAAATGGATTCATTCCCCTCTAACTTTTCTGACAGAAGCTTGTCAGCTTCAACTATGCTGTCCAGTGAACAGTTTGGAAACTATGAATGTCTTCATCATTACAAGATTGTTGAATTTACCTGCCACCACAGTATTTCATTAAGCTCATACGGATGCTGTAAAGTGGTGTCTGAAGTTGGCAGCTAGTGAATTTTGGGTGTCCACAGTACATAAGTCTGCTGTAAAGGAGTGCTGATCAGCTACCTGGCCCAGTAATTTAGTCTTTTGTATACAAATCTATACTGTATCAGAATGCATTGTAAAAAAAAGTTCCATCAGCGGAAGATATAGGAAGATCAGTACAACACTACACTTTGGTATGTTGTACCCAAATGTCTGTTGTAATGAGGTTATACTATATTGTGTTAATCTTAAAACTGCCATATAAGAACGGGAACACATGGGACTACAGGGCTAAACACATAATGAAGTGACACAAGAATATTACTTTAAACCGATTTCGATACCACTACTAACATACTGCAGTGCAAAGACAGAGCTCCACTACAAAGTGTTGTAATAACATACCAACAAAATTGTTTCGCTTAACTATTTACACAGACGCATTCTCAAACAGACATGTACACTCTTTTTCACAGAAGGCTCTCAGGGAACTGCCATAACGCCCCTGGGGTTTCCTGATATGCGTGACCCCCCCCCTCTAAAAGCAATGCCCAGGCTGCGACATCAGCCTTTGCACTCCTATGCCACAGCCCAACCTGGATGTGCTCCTTCCTTCCTGTGAAAAAGGTACAGACATGAGCATTATCAACTACTCTGAGCCAATGTTTTGTGAAGACTGAGACTGAAACAATGCAACAATACCCTTCTTTTCTTTGCAACGGAGCCTTTTAAGATATGAACTTAGCAAGAGAGAAAATATCAGATTTCACATTCGAAATGACCAATCAGAGGCTTCAATGTGAAAACATGATCACAATACCGCCACTATGCTCAATTCACAACGCATGACACTTGAATATAAAAATAAAAAAACAAGCAAATGATTCATCAGAACAGCTTGCTATGATGCACTTTTGGCACTTTATAAAGCATGCACCTTCTGGGATGCTCCAGTGTAGGTGGGGTGGATTCATCTGGAACAGCACAAACATCACTGTGAAAGCCAGCAAAAACACACAGTACAACCAAGGAATGTTACCCTCGGTTCATGTCTATTACACTGTTCTAGAATTTTATAGTGCATTCACAGAGCGGCTAAGGGTGTTCCACATCGTGTTGCCGCCGACAGGTGGCGCTGTTCGCAGCATCTAGGGAGATCGACTCGAGCAGACTAACAGGGACATGGATGCGCAGTAGGAAGCACAACTTCAGACAACACAAAATATAAGTTTTAAGCCTTGATTTATTGCAACAATGTATCCTATGGTATGTGTGTGATATTTTTTGCCCATCACTGCAATCAAAGTTGTATTATGTGACAATCTTGTTTAAAGAATATAATATGCTTCACCCTGCTCATTGCAACCGGTGTGCATTGCCATGCTTGGCGCAATGGTCGATGGCAACAACCTTCTTGTGGCACCCACTTAAAGAATGAATACGGTTCTCCCATTGGCACACTAGCCCGTTCTAGTGCACCACACCACTTACTGGAATGGGTCATAAGTTTTGCAAAGACATGTTTCATTAACTTTGGTACTATGAAGTTCGTGCATAAGTACAATAACAAATTGACACTTTGCAGTAGTGGACTAACACTACCCAGAAACACTTCAACAATGTGGACCTTTTGCATTAATTTCCCTCTTATCTCATGTTCTACTATGTTTTGTCATCACAGTTTGCAAGCCTGTGAAACACCAACTGCACGGTAGTTACAGATTTCCTGTAGTAGAGGCGAGGGGGCGTCTGTTGCAGGCTCACACTGGATGGATACTTCCCTCCGCACTACCCAACCCAATGCCTCGCTTGCACTATCTGTGTTGACCACTTGACCACAGGGGCACTTCCCTGGCCGCACACCTGCATCTACTCGTCTCGGTCCTTGTCCTTTTGCGTTTTAGGTGTCTGATATGAACCAACAAGCCCGACGTCATACGCTTCTAAAGTAATGTGAGAAAGTTGTGGAGGAGAAAGCATGGATTGTGTTCAGATTGACACAGTCAACTGAGCAAATCATCCAACATTAAAGCAAATGGCATCCATTGCAATGGCCTATAGCTTTCCTTTGACATCTGTTTTGCTGTAACGCACCCACATTGAAATTAAACATTGATCAGAAAATCAAAATGTGGCACCCTGGTTGTCAGACCCCCCACATGTAAGAGGCAGAAACTGCTCCCTCTTTTATAAGAGGGTTAAGCCGTACAATAACATCAGCACTGACTTTATCGGTACATATCACAAAGCCACAAAGAGAAGCAAATAAAGCAAACATGAGCACCTGAACACGTCAAGCCAGGACAGTAAGACGCTGACAGCACCAACAATTACAGAAGGGCTCACTGCATGGTGGGCTGCTCACCGTTTTAATCTACCACCCGACACCACAACTAGAGGGAAACTAAAGGCAAATATTAAGTTGATGTTTATTCCAGAATCGTCTCAGTTGTTCACTAGTGCTTTTCTCTTCTGTACACCGCCAAATTAAGAGCCGTTGACTGTTGTATTTTAATGACTGCTCACTACCCTCCAATAAACATGAAAACCACAGCCGACTCAAGCTTGCAGACAGCACAGTGTGTTGACCCCTCCCCCCTCCATTTTTTCTTCGTGGGTACAAGTCATGTTGCTGAGGCCATGAACCATTAGCAGAGCTGCACCTTATAAAAGGCAACAGATCAGATGACATGAATGAGAGAGTTGTTGTCAGTGTCCTTCTTCCACTGGCTTCACCACTTTAAATTCCAACTCACCCCCGCTTACCCAATTTTCCATCTGCTTCCTAATCTGCTGACCTGGTGTCATCAATGCAGCAGGCATCAGAAAGGGGCACACTTGGGAAGATTATCCTACAAGACCTTGAGCAGTTCATCTTGTGACTTAATTTTACAGCTGCTGTATTTGTGGACAACTTTTCTTGGCAGCACTGTGGAAGCCGCAAAACAGAAGTGCACAGTTGCGATGTGTGCCATGAAATTGTGTACCTACTCTCATTAGTAGTTTTCTTGGCTACCATGCTCAAATACATGAACCCCAATTTATTCTGAAACTAGTAAATTTATGGGAAGTTGCACATGAAATGAAATCAATGAGCACTTTTCAAGAACTTTTTCATTTCTGACAGCAACACGTTTTCTCTGTGCCTGTCCTCTGTAGTAGACATGGAATATGGCAGCCCCTATCATGTGCGGCCACAAACTCGCCATTCCATTCTCCAACAAAAGGATATGCAAGTGTGTTGAAAGGTTAAAAAAAGACCAAGTAGGCAGTTTGCAACATGTGTGCTGCTGTAAGGTACTGACAGCCTCAATATTCGATGTATGCTGTGTGCCGGAGTGTAGCCGAGCGTGTTGGTATGAATGAATGAACTATTGCTCTAATCAAAGCCAGTTGCCCCACAGTAACACAAAAGTCTAACTATCTCCGGTGGACCTAGGAAACACACGATTCTATATAAGCAAGCGAAACGAAACTGAAAGTGAAATCGGTGAGCTGCAGAACTACTAGCGGAGTAACACAAACGAGCAAAAGCCCGACCTACGTAGTCTTCGTTCCACTGCCAGGATAAGTTGTCACCGAGTATACTGAGGAAGATGTATGTGTCAGTAATGAGGGCAGAGGTTAACAGTTGCTTGGGTGTGGAAAGGCATATGGAAAGTGTTATAATGATAGCCTTAGTGTATCAGTAAGTGTGCTGCCACGCAGAAGCTGCTCTTCACGGCCCAGGTGCGCAGCCTACACAAGCATATCTTCCCCATGATGGTGATGGGCAATGCTGACACCATTTTTCTTGATGCTGAAAGAATAATACATAGAGGATCAAAATAATGGAGGAGCTCGCTGAGGAGGAGCTTGCTGCACCTTGACAGGCAGTACAAAATGGGACAATGCACAAAGGTAGGCTTGTGCCTAACTTTGGCCACGCATACACTTAGTGTAGTGTTCCAACACAAAAGTGGAACATTAAATGGAGAAGACAGTGAAGGAACACTTCCAGGCATCCTTGCAGCTCCCATCCTCCATTACTGTTCACATGCAAGAAACGGAGAAAAATCTCTTAAAGGGTACCTAAAGCATTTTTTCAAAATTGATTATGGGAGCGGTTAAACTACAACCAGAGTAAATTGCTTACACTATAACTTAAAGAAAAAACTTTGAATCAATGAAGTTTTGGTTATTATGTTGGCATGTGTGTGTCTCACGTCTGATGTAATATTAGAACATCTTTATGAAAGCTAACCGCTTTACATTTCTATGCCACCAGAGCCCACTTTGTTACATGTGACATTAAAATTATGCAGTCATCCTTAGTGGAGTGGGACAATTGTATTGCTCAGGGTTTTTGTTTAAATTTTAAGTAGAGGTGCAGAAACGTTTGAATGTTTCAAATATTCAAATGAAAATAACGTGCTGGAAATTCTTGAATATTTAGAAAGAATGAGTTTGTGACACTGCCTTGTTATAAAAAATTACTGATCTTACGCATTTAAGCTATGTGCAGGGAACGGTGATGCACACAGAGGCAGCTGTCGGTAGCAATGGGATGACAGCGACAAGCCCAACTTGCTCAACCGCCATGTTGAGCCACCTTTCACTAAGCTGCTCAAACAAATGTACTGCTCAACCAAATGAAAACATTTATTTAGCCCACGTATGTCTGCCACCTGCAATGAGCAAAAACAACAGTGATACCCCCATGATCGTCAGCAAACTGCAGCTTGTGGAGCCAGAAGGTATTAAAGCAAAAACACTTGCAAGAAAAATGCAACAGTGCATTTGTACATACAGTCTTATTAAATAGAGACAGTACTATAGAGTGCCGATCAAGCGGCCCTACCCACAAGCACCTCATTCAAACAAAGTGAAGATTTCGAGTTCTTGTGCACTACAGAATAGGCATGCCCCACCCTTCCTCCCCTCGCTCTTACTGGCAAATCATTCCGATGCTACTATAATGGAAACCGAGCCAGAAATACTTGCAGTTGCGTTTTCATTTAATTCGAAATCCAATCCAAGACCGGTTCACCTATATTACCCCACAATGATCGCTGTATTGTGGATTCTGGGATGATTAGAACAAATGACCTTTAATAAGAAAAGATTTCGTAGCACTTCGCCGCATCCTTTTTCTGAGAAGGGGTGATCATAATAATAATAAAAAAAGCTAGTTCCTGTACTTGAAAAAACAGATATCACTTAGAAAACTGCACGACGAGGTCTTCCATAATGCTAGATGAGGCACTTCATTTTCGTAGCTGCAGGCTGCACTCTCAGACTGCAGTTGTTTAGCCATGCTGCCATAGCCTGTGCGATTGCGCATGAGGTTGCATTTGTGAATTGCGAGTTGGTTCCAATGGGCTTCTGAAATTAAGCAATGTCAAATAATTTTGCTGAGCAACTTATGCTAAGTAGTTCTGGCTGTGTTGCACTTATTATTTGCGGCCATCGAAGCAACAAGCACTGTGCTTGTACGTTGTTTTCAGCATTCCCTTGCACATGCAAAGTCATTGCTGCTTTTCACAGAAAATGATACTTTCTGCATACTTTTAAACTTATCTTCAATGACACTGTAGATATGCATGGCGTCCAGGCTCTTGTTCCACCACCTAAATGCACTGAAGTTGTCTGGCAACAGCAAGCACAGTCTGCAAGATACATGCCTTCAGCAACTTCGGACGCCAACTTCCGATGAGCAACGCCAGCATGCCTATACTATTGACGCCACAAAAGCAAAGGCGAAAAACTGAATCACTATTTCAATCACCAGATACGATGCGGCCAAGGGTATCTCCGTGAGCTTTCTCCAATATCTGGTTATGCTACTAGCAGTTTAAATATTTTGCTTGGGAGATCTAAATAGCAATGTCTGAAACTAGGCTTGTTTCATTCGAGGTTTCATTGGATTTAGTTTCAGTGCACTTAGCTTTTGCCATTGTCTAACAATTAACTCGAGAACATTCCAAGGGTATGGAAATCCAGCCCACTTCGACCCTCGGTATGTTCGGCTTGGCTAAACGACAACAAACAGCTCTTCCCGATTGGCAACTGGCTACATAATAAGCACAACGCACACTTAAAGTGTTACCTAACTGACTTAAAAGACAGCCTCGAAAGGCTGGGTATAGCTGCCAGCTGAATCAGATTAGGCCAGCCACGCCAGTTAAAAATAGGTAAACCTACAAAGAGTTGACTACTCAAAAGAGGCCAACTCTTTTGAGTAGTCAACTCTTTGTACACACTCATTTTTTACTTCAATATAATTGCTGTGAACCCTCATTGAATTCATGCCCCTTAGTACGAATTAATGAATCGCATACGAATTTATTAATAACAAGAAACACTGCAACAATCTCACCAGCAGGGTATAGGCAAACTGAAGCTATATAACATGCACATTTATCCTCAAAGACGCCCCGCCACGGTGGTCTAGTGGCTATGGTACTCGGCTGCTGATCCGAGGGTCGCTGGATCGAATCCCGGCTGCGGCTGCTGCATTTCGATGGAGGCGAAATGTTGAGGCCCGTGTGCTCTGCGATGTCAGTGCACGTTAAAGAACCCCAGGTGGTCGAAATTTCTGGAGCCCTCCACTACGGTGTCTCTCATAATCAGAGCTGGTTTTGGGGCGTTAAACCCCACAAAACAACAAACATTTATCCTCAAAGACGAAATGAGCGGCTGTACGGCACGTGTCAGTATTGCGCGACCCTTGCTCTTCAGTTGTTGAATATGAGCTAGAAGAGAAGAAAACAGGAACAAAGTGAAGGAAAAGCCCGAGTGCCGTAGTGACGGTACTCAAGGAAACCAGGCACCCTTTGTATGCATTCGTTGAAATCTTTACGTGCGCATTACGCGTAAACATAGAATTTAGCTTGCCTAGAAAATAAAGCAAAATGTAGGAACGTTTAGAGGCCGACAAACTGACGGTGCGCGTTCACACGCGTCAAGTTCACTGCCGCAGCCCGCTTAGAAATCTGCAGTGAAGCCTCCAATCCCGAACAGCTGTATTAGCATCAAAGTAAAACAAATTACTTTGTCGTTTACACCGAGAAACCTTGAAACGTGTAACGTAGCGGCCGTGGCTCTCAAAGATAAGCAACATTTGCAACTACAACATAACAGCGAAAGATGCTCACGAAAGCTGAAGCAGCTGAAGTGTATGCTCCATCCTGATTTGTAGCACGTGAAATTTTGGTGCACGGAAACCCACGTATCCCAAGTACGCGCGTTGAAAGTGCGCGCGCTTTTTACGTTAGTTGATGACGCTACTGAACATATAAATATTGCTAAAACAATTTGCGTGAAAATAATACACTATTGCATTACTATTCTTCAGCATACGTACTAGTTAGTCGTACAATATTTTTCAGGACACATGTTTGACAGGACAACAATGTTAGTTATAACTTTTACCGCATGGCGGCCGCCTTGCTCGTGTCTCAATGGCGCTATATTCGAATCCACGAACCCGCTCGTTCCCATGGCATTCTTTTTCGGAGAAGGTCGGTGCGTCCGTTCCGATGTGTTTCGTCGCGAACGTGGTCCCATGATGTATGTTCGCCACTTCCACGCTGCAGAACCTGATTTATACTGCTATGATGCAGTCTTAGTTGAGTGATACTCAGGCTAGCTGCGTGAGGGGTGGCCTACGCGCGTTACACATTTTTAGCACACTCACTTTTTTTTTTCTTACTCACGGCTACTGGCCTAAATAAAAAGGGTTATAAATGGAGAAGATGCTTATCTGTAAGCGGACTTGTACTTCCAGCTTTACATCGTTACGTTTCGAGGTCGCGTTGCGAGCGCGCAAGCCAGGGATTTATGCAACCCCCCTCCAAAAAAGAAAAAATTCTCCAGATGACCAATGACTTGGTATACGGCCCCCCTCGCTTCCCCCCGCGTAATGGCGACACCGCTAACATCCTGCCGCCCCCCCCCCCCCCCCGAAATCGAAATTCTGGATAAACCCCTGGCGCAAGCATCAGAAACGTGGAACGTATCGTTTGCTTTGCTGTGAAACCAGTTAAGCAGCCCTGTGGGTTTTGAGTTCGTTTTGCAGCAAAATTGACCATGTTTCGGAAAGGCCAGCATAAAAAATGGAGATATCAGACGGTCGGACACCTGAGCTGGGGGTATTTATATGGTGCAAATTTGTTCACATCTTGAAAGCGTGGTGGTGCAGTCTAGAGGTGAAGACACTTGCCTTTGGAGTGTGGGGTCCAGATCAAACCGCAGCCCCGGCAATTGTTTCTTACCGTCTTTATTTCCCCCTTTTCTCTTTGGTAGAAGATCTAAGACATTCATATGACATGCAAAGTTAACCTGCCACTGGGTTGAAACGTGCATTAGTCAAAGCAAGATCAGATCACTCATGTGAACTGCCAGCTCTTCCATTACAACTACTACTACTATGAAGGACGAAAGCACAAGTGAGGCAGACACCTCTGCTGCGATACACACGAGACCTATGCAGTTCTCTGCATTGGCTCAGGGCTACTGGTGCATGTGAAGCAGAACAACTCTTGTTCTCAAGGGAGTGCTCGGTGAATTAAAGGAGATTATGAGAGCACATGGCGACCAGCATTTTTTCGAGACACCAGTTACCACTGGGTGATCACCTGTTTGTCCAATGCTATTCTAATGCAAGACCATGGTCCTGGCTTTTATTTCATTCCATTATGAGGTAGCACAGGGCACCTCATCATCATTATCAGCCTATCTTATGTCTACTGCAGGATGAAGGCCTCTCCCAATGCTCTCCATCTCTTCCTGTCCTGCGTGAGCAGATTCCATTTGATGCCTGCGAATTTCTTAATTTGGTCACACCCCATCCTACTCTGTTGCCCACTGCTACACTTCGCCTCTCTTGGTTTCCATTCCGTCATTACTAACTGTCCATCGATTATCTCATCACGTGGCCTGCCCATGTCCATTGTTTCATCTTAGCATCGATTATCATGTCGGCTACCCCTATATGTCCCCTGAACCCACTCGGCTGTCTTCATCTCTGCTTAATGTAACTGCCGCTCACTTTCCGTTCCATCACCCACTGTGCGGATTCTTCAGCTTCCTCTCGAACTTTGGAATTCTCCAAGTTTCAACCACATATGTCAGCACAGGCAAAATACAGTATTTATATCATTTCCACTTCAGTGATAAGCATTGAGCACTCAACTAAAAGTGTAAGAGAGCCTTGGCCACCATACGGGCTAAATATGTTTATTTTCTGAGCAGTGTACATCTAAGCTCAATTCTAGCCTTCCTTAGCATTCAAAATGGTAATGTTCGATGGAAAGGTGAACCATGGCAAAATCAATCAATTTTGCCATACCATTTGTCCATTTCAGAGCTACTAAAAATGGGAAATAGCAAGACCGTGCCTTCAATATGCCATCACAAAAATTAACAAGCCGACACAAGATTTCTGAAAACTGGTTTTGTTCTGTAGTTTCACATAAATTCCAACAGTATGTGAGGATTAATATAAAAAATCCTTAGCATTTTCGTAAATGAACCCTCAAGCATTATGGTGGATAAATATGACTTTTTTTTTTTGCTCAACTACATGCCATCAAGAGATTTTTTCTGGCAGTTCTGCCATGAACTGATAGTTACAAACATAACGGATGTAGTACAATCCAATTTTTCACTGTTGTGACCACAACCCATTGTCCCTTAGGTCTACACACACCCCACTTACAGCTGTGAACATTTGTCCCAAATGAAATGTCACAAGAACACTAGCACACATACATTTCGAGTTGTGGGCCTTCTTCAAGGAATGGGACAATGCACAAACAGTATACTTTCCTCTGTTATCATGTAGCTGTGTGTTTTGGTAGTTTTCTACGAAGCTGCACATCTGTGATTAAGATGTAGTCAAAGTTTAGCACCATTCCTGTCTGTTTCTTCTGCACCTTCATCATTCACAATATGTATTGCAATCAATGCAAACAAATTTGCCCAATTTCCTCGCTCTCTTATGTAAAACATAGGTTTTCTCCAGAGAAATGTACTCAAACATCTGAAGCCTGGGAACCGTTTATTCCAACTTCATTTCTTTTGAGTTCAGCGCTACTTCTTGCTTCCAGCTGACAAGCATCCATGTGATGTGCCTTCCTGGAAGAAAAAGAGAGAGAGAAGGAAAGAAAGAAAGAAAGGAAGAAGGAAAACCACATGTTAGCAGCTTGCAACATGATAACGGCTTTTAAAGCTACGTTTTGAACAAAGAGCTTTCATTTGCAGCTATGTCACAGTAAGGGGATAACCTCCGTGTAGGCCACAAGAAGACGCAATTACTAGGACACACCAGCCCTCTGAGAACAAAAGGTACAATATCAGAGCGTAGAATTAACACAAACAATACAAATTTACTGGGCAAAAATATTGGACTATTTAAAGAAGGCCTCTCATTAAGCACCTTGCAATATTTTGTTACACTACAATTTGTGAGGTGTAAACCGTGAAGGGCCCAATGAGTGGCAGAAATTACTGATGTGGGTGTTTCCCATGGCCTCTGTTACCATGCTGCCTAGCACCTACATTTACAACTGTGCCGTGTATTCGCAGTCACTCCAGCAACTGTATGCTATGCTGCAGCTATTCATTGGCCCACCACCGAATGAGATGGCGCGAGCACCGAAATATGCCCTTGTCCCACATTATCTCCTGGAAGTCCCAATGGTAGAAAGTTTCACGGAAGTAAAAAATGCCATGGTTGTTGCTCCTACACTTGACGTCATCCTTTCTTTGAACAGCCCTGTTCTTACGTTCTGATAAAGGTTTGCTGGACGTGCACTTCGTTTTCTGCCAAGTTGTCAAGTGTGCATCACATGATATTGTGACGGAGACGCAAGAGTGATGAAATAATTATTTACAGTGTTGGCAGAACCGACAAAAATGTCTGAAGGCACACACACGCGCAAGCGTCAAGAACACTCGTCGTCGTTCTCACTTCGTATGGTTCCACACTTGTCCTCACGGCACCGCTTCTTAACAATATGACAGTGCAGCAAAACAATCATCCAATAGCGCACCATCCCTACATGAAATGTGCGTGAGAACTATCTCAACATATCTCCAATATCTCTGTCCAGAATTCTTGGTCAAGCAAGGTGAAAGTCCAGGGGCCATGTTCCGAGAGGTTTCTTTGCGTGACGGCAGTGTCGCTTGCGGGACGCAGAATCTTGGACCTCTAACAATGAAATGTCTACCTCACATTTTCGCAACCAGCCAAACAGCATGCACCAATGGCAATGCCCTGGTGATATCGCCAAAAGCAATCAATTAAGAATACGGCCCTTGATAAACAAAAGTCCATGTATTTTGACAGTCCCCTGTGGTCCTTGTATTAATACTGTTTAGGTGTGAACTTCCAGTGCAAACAGATAAGTGGTTCTGTCGCTCATTTGTTTCTGGACCATTTATACATAATTTCATCAGATCCAGAGGGGGCATTGTGCCATTTCTTCAAGGAGGTTCAAAGCTCTGCTATGGTAATATGACAATTCCATGGCTCACTCTGTTTTGTTTTCCTGGCAAGGTACATCATGGTATTTGCGTTACAATGATTCAGCATGGTGTGCAGACGTGAAGATATTTCCGAAGTGGTCTCCGAACGTATCAGCCTGTTTTCACAGCTATAAACAAGGGACAACAATGGATGAATTTGTTGTCCGTTCAGCTTTCTCAGTAAATTTATTTCCTCGGTCTCCTGCAGTTGGAAATAAAAAATACCAACCACAAGCTTTAACTAAAGAAGAACTTTTTGAGAGCAAAACCCACCCATGTGGGACCAATCTGGTCCTCTCTCCAAGAGCGACTGGGAGGCACCAGAGCGAGAGAGCAATGTACATAAACAGCTGGATCTTTTGATCGATCTATGTATGTCACGATGCTTGTTTTGTTCACTGGTTGACGAACACAGGTGTCTCTTGGATGTGCCACGATTCCATGAAGAGCGACTTACGTTTGCTAGCATTCTCTTCTGACCTGCCAACGTGTCCACCTTACTTGTGCTTGATTGAAATTGATTAAGTTTTTCACTGTAGGGTACCTTCAGAGTATGTTCCAGGTCTGAATTTGTTTTGAGCTAACTCGTGTTCAATACTCTGCCAGGGATCACTACATATAGATGGGGCACCTTTTGCTCAAGAGATGTATTTTCATTCATTAACGATGGTAAAAGCAGCCAAATGTGCTATTGCACCATTAGCTTGGCCTCGAAGTCCCAGAGTTTCTTCTCAAGATTTTACATGCAAAAGAAAATGTGTCGCGGCTGCATGTTTTATGTTATTCAACAGAGAATTGTGTGCTCTACAAATCAGTGTGTTCAGTCGTTTGATGCTGCTATGCTTTTTAATTCATTCCTTTGATCACGTGATCACATGATGAAGTGTTGATTTTAAGGATAGACTTGGGACTACTAGAGAACCTGCCCAACTCAAGCTTCGACAAACCTTCAGAAATTACTGCAGAAATGAACTCAAACATTTACATGGGAACTGTGGCTCTGATTATAAATGCACGGTAACTTTCTATTGCATGGCCAATGTTTTAATACATGTTAGTGAAAGCACTATAAGCTCCAGTAATTTAGATGCACCCCCCCCCCCCCCTTTTTTTTTTTGTGTGTGTGTGTGTGTGTGTGTGTGTGTGTGTGTGTGTGTGTGTGTGTGATAATGTAACTTCTACGTTTTGTTCGATGTGGCAACTTCCTTGGCTACATTTGTGCCTACGGTCAGGGTTTGGCTACTTCTCTCATCTTGGACTCTGCAGCCCTACAGCGGGGGGCTCCTGGCAAGCTTTTTTGTTGTGTGTCTGCGTATCTGCATAGTGCACGTGTAGCTGGTAAACGCGCCCAGGAAAACTGCTCGCAGCCGCCAGCCCATACCAGAAATCCGCGCTTGGTCAACGAGACGGTGGATCACCGAGATATATGGCCGACCTCCGAACACCGGAGGTGTAACCTGACCAGCTTTCCGAAACTGCAGGCCTTACCTTCTAAAGTTGGACATGAGGTTTAGGGAGGTGGAGGAAAGAGAAACAAAAACTAGCCGGCCAGATCGCAGCGGGAACGCTCGACGCCCATTCATAAAATGAAAGAACCTCGTCTACCGGTACTCATCAAGACGCGGCCTGGTGAAGTTTCCGGCAACCGCGCGAACGTAGGGTTCGGTACAAACCTTCACTTGAGGTGTTTGAACAGGTCCTTGGATGCGCAGTGGTCGACGCAATGTAAAAAGTCGAACAGCTCCTCCGTGCATGTCTCGAGCGTCTGCGAGCGACTGTTGACGCGGTCGTTGCATTCCTGCAGCTTCTCGCCCAAGCCGGAGCACTTGGCCTCGGCACGGCACTTCTCCCGAATGGTGTCCAGCGGGTCGACCAGCTCGTCTTCTTCGTCGGCAGCCTTCACCACGGGTTTCACTTTATCCATGCTGACTGTTACTGCCGGGCGAACAGCAGACACGAGGAAGGTGACCCACAGATCCGCGGCAGCGGTGAGAGAGACCACGAGATCGATCCTAAGGTCACGTGCGTGGTCATATGACGGCAAAGATCAAGCGACTAAACGGACGGAGCTTCTTATTATTTTTGCACATATATTTAGAAGCGCCGTAAGCTTGAATACGAGTTTCACCTTGCTTGCTTGGCTGGCTGGTCTTTGCAACATGTGCAAGCGACAGCTATTTATTGATAATTGTCTAGCAACGCTGGTGATCAAACACCATGGAAAACCGAAACCGCCGAAACCCCCTCGGTCACATGGTTCAAGCTGCAGCTTCGCCAAAATCATTTTCCTTTAACGAAGTGGTTTTTCGTAGTGGTACCTGCTGGCGACAACGTGTGGGAGTACCATAGGCTTTGAGTTCAGCGGCTGCTTGTGCCGTGGGTGACAACTGCGGTCACTACAGGAGTGGATTGCGTGAAAATGTGTTGTTCCACGAAAGATAACGAGACCCGTAAACACGCTTCACTTTTCGGTTTCCGTGAGTGCTACTTGTGCACGGGGAATGTTGGTACGAAATGGGGGAGGAACGCCAAAGAACTGTCACTCAAAACGCATGTGGTGAACAAACCAAGAATCGTCGGTTGATAAAGCTGTGGAAAGGAGGTGCGTAAACAAAGTCGGCAACGGAAACATACCGAACTTTCGAGCGGGAGATTGCCAGTGCAAGCGTCGATAGCCGTGGACGATCGCTGTTCTTTGAAAACGGGAGTGTTTCGTACCAAATACCGAGTTAAGTTATCGTCGGGTGATGGATCGACGGACGCATGTTTCTGCAGCCCTCAAGCGACTCGGCGTCGAGCAAAGTGCCAAGGAAATGACAAGTTATGTGGTTAGCAAGAGGAAGATCCCCGCCGCTTCGGTGGACTAATAATTATGGTGTTATGGTCCTCGGCTGGCTGATCCGAGGGTCGCGGGATCGAATCTAGGCCGCGGTGGCTCCACTTCGATGGAGCCGAAATTGTTGAGGCCCGTGTACTGTGCGATGTCAGTGCACGTTAAAGAACCCCAAGTGGTCGAGCTTTCCGGGGCCCTCCACTACGGCGTCTCTCATAATCATAGCGTGGTTCTGGGAAGTAAAACCCCAGAAATCATTCACCCTACCGTTAGGCTACCACGGTGTGTGAACACCCGGTACTTTTCTGTAGGGGGCTTCACCCTGCATTGCGAAGGAACAAGGCCGATTTTGTCATAGTACTGGGGTTTAGGGACAGTGCATGGAGGCTAAACAGGCATTAAGCAGGTGGAAGTATGGAAGTAGCGTTTGAAAAAATGATTTTCTTACCGGTGCTGGGGTTTGAAGGTGGGACCAGAGACTGCAAATGCGTCTCACTGAACAGTCTGCATTTGTTGGTTGGTTGATTGTTCCTTTGAAGCCTTAACGCAAACCACCGAGGGGGATCGGCCATGAACCGAGAGATTTGTCCCGAAAAGGGACTAATAGACAAGGAAAAAAAAAAAGCCATAATATCGATTTAGTAATGAAATTAATGTTGAAAGAATAATTCCCTGCAAAGGTTGTAGATATAAAAAATAATAGTAATAGTAACAATTTTAAAGAAGAAAGTGGAGAAGCAAAGGGTGGGAAAATTGATTCTCACATACTGCGATCAAGATTAGAACGAAATAAAACAAAAGGTAAGCTGATCAGCATTGAATTCTTTTTGTTTCACTGATGAAAATCGCATGCGGCGTTGCAAACGCTCTTGGTGCCTTTCACGTGCATGCATGTCCAAGCGGGTATGAGCCATGCGTGATTGATTTCTTTCTGTGTGTGGCCCATATCCACATATCAAATATGGGTATAAGCCACACACTTGATCAAGCGTATTTTACTTTTATTTCGAAAATGCCCCCAAAAGGCCTCCATGACGAGGGTATTATATGGGGGAAAGGTGGGGACACAGGCATCGGGTACAGGTTATACATCTAAATAATATAATGAAAGATTGTGCCTGTGTTGCCTTTATTTATTAAATAAAGACTACACAGCCACACTTGAGAGAGAGGGAGAAGACAAAACTTTTATTGAAAAGCAGAATGGTTAGCTGATGGATAGTTTGCCTATGCTATTCTGCAGAAAATAGGGGAGGGGGGGGGCAAGAAGGGCCCTAGAAGAGTGTGGACGAGACCCATCACGGGCCTCTGGTCCGATTGTGGCGGAGACTACAAAGGGCTCGTCCATAACTTGTCACCATCGCCATTAGCCCATGTCATGGCTAATCCCCTGCAGTGGGTATGCGCCACAAGAGTGAGAAGGATAAGAAGACTCTTAAGCGTGCCTTATGGTGTTGGCTTTTTTAGGCAATCACAACAAAAGTGATGCCTACTCCTGAGGTACAGGCCACTGCTCAGGAAGTGAATCTCAAAGCTTGGCATGTGGCTGCTGCCAAGTAACATCGGGCATGACAGACTGCTGTGCAAAGTGAAGCACAAACATTTAAATGAGAAAATTTGACAAAAGTTTGCCTTGTTGGGAGAAAGTTTACAGACGTGACACTTCAATTTGTTCATGGGCAGACAGTGCAAAGAGATTTTGCCAGCGGCCCTCCAGTTTGTGCAGCTGAGAATAAGTCCCTATAGCATCACTGTGCTATAGCATCACTGTGCTGACCATAATGTTCATGGAGCCTTCGCGCATGCTGGAAGATCGCACTGCTCAACTCGCTCCACACAGCATTATTCTGGGCCATCCACCAAGCCAAGGAAACCGTTTGAGATAGTGTCTCGGAATCGTGTCTGCAGCAGGTGTTCAGACTCACTAAAAAGATGCCAGACTCAAATCTTCTTCATTTGGAAAATAAAGCCTACATTGTTCTCTTCTTCTACTGATATTTTTCTGGTAATTAAGTTGCTTTCAGGACTCTGTAGTTGCATTTTGTTTTCATTGATGCTGTACAATATAGATGAATGGACAAAATAATTGTACTGTACTAGAGACAAGTATTCTATGTTTAATGTGCAGAAATCTGGCTGCATTCTCTGCCACTGGAAACACAGCCAGCATAACTTTTGTATGTACCATTTCCTAGTTTGTTTCAATTTTCTTTGTAGTGGCTTATTTCACTGTTACTTCATTTTGAATTCTTCCGTTGTCCAAATCCAAAGTGATGCGTTTGTTTGGGTACACTGTATGGGTATTATTACGGGAAAGATGAAAAAAAGAAGTGGCAATCATTTCACCTGTACAGATGTTAACACAGTGGTGTGTCCCATGCATGTTAACTAGGTTTTCTAGATGTAGTATGAAAATAGCATCGAAATTACGCTTGTGTGTAGCTTCAGCTGGTGCACACATGCATTAAGCAGAGCACACTTTATGCACAGTGCTCAGCAATTGAAACACGATACTCTGACTGCTTGATGGGCGCCGCATTTATTGCTACTGAAGTGCGCTGGGTGGTCACAGAGGGGCCAAACTGAATCACAATGCTTCAAAAAGTCTTTCGCGTTCATTGAGTGCAACAACGAATCAGCTGTGGTGTCGCCAGGGCAAAGCACTGTAGGAGGAAGCATCAGCAGCCGTGAGCTCTGAGTATTGTGTTTCATTTGCCGAGCACTGTACGAAGAGATGCAACTTCTGTGATACATACTGAGCCACTGTACAGTTAATACCGCAACACCTAGCTGATTCCGCTGGGCCAAAGTTATCGAGTATCTAACTCACAAGTGCAGCAATCCTTCGTTGTCCAATTTAGCAGTCCAGTTCCATGCACTGCATATCACAAGTGATTTACCTTGCCTTCCTCTGCTTCATGTGGCTTTGCAGGTTCCTTCCCTTTGGCATCTACGGATCAGTGCAATTCGCTCATGTCCATCTCGGCGTAACAGCCAACAGACTGAGCTCGCTGAGTTGTCCCAGTGCATCACCTCAAGTCCTTGCAGGCTCTTTATATTAATTTTGATTGTTCTTCATGAATTTCTGTCTGTCACCTTTTCCTGTTTGATTGGGAAAACCCCAACGACAACACTGAGAGCTTTCTTCGTGTGTCTAAAGGAAAGAAAGATGGCATTGTGTGAAAACGTTGCGCGTATGATTGTACTTACACAATGGCTCCATTTTTGTGTCTTTGATCCTCTTTGAAGTGTGGGACTTAATCACAGCCATAGCTTAAAGAAGATACTTCTTTGTCCTCTTTTGAAATGCAGCACTGCATCACTGATGGGCCTCAAAGAAGATGCTTCTGGTAGGGTCATAAAAATTTTGTGAAAATTGTCAGTGCCCAATTTCCTGGCATGAGCATCGAATGTGGCTGTCATTATCACATGCTTGCGCACCAAGTTATGGGCAACTTAGCTGGGCACTCCAGAGCAGCACTTTTCTTTCACGCTGCAGTTAGTTAGCTATAACTGTGAATTATGTTTACTACGAAATCTCGTGCTATTTTGTTATGTGCTTGCCCTGTATTTCTTTTATGTTGTGCTTTCAAAACACCACAGTACCCTCCTCAGCCATCAAACATCGTGCCATTCTCATTTCAGTGTGTTTCATATTACTTCATGTTGATTTCATTGATGTTCTTTCATATGTTTTTCAGTTGGTATTAAGTTGTTGTGCATTCTGTAAATACAGTTATGTCTCAAGTGCAATGGTGCTTTGTTAAAATGATGAATATGCAACACTGTGTGGTGTAACATAAGCAAGGTATAGTATTTGGTCATGTAAGGGCAAATCACTATGACTTGCTGAGCTTGCCCTCTGTGTGCAGCTCTTATAAATTCATTCATGGTAATCGGTTACATATCGTGTAGTGAGGTATCTGCATATGTGTGTGTGTGACTGTGACTGTGTGTATGTGTGTGTGGGGGGGGGGGGTAGTAGCTAAGATGGGTCTTTAGTGAATGAGTTACTTTCAGAGTTGCAGTCTCATTTTGCTTACGATAAGGCGATGAAAAATAAGTGGAAACAATAATTACATCGTACTAAAGATAAAAGATCCCACGTTTAAAGCACTGTTTTCAGTGGCTACATTCCCCATCGCCGGAAACCGTGCTTCCATTATGGATTTGTATGTGCTGTTTCTCAGTTTGTTTTGCATTCTTTCATGGCGGCTTCTTTCTCTGGTACTTCATTTCGTGTGCTCTCAGTTTCTAAATATCAAGTGATGCTCTTGTAGTGGTTCACTGTATAGGTACCTCTATTAAAAAAAAGAAGTTATAACCGGCTTAACTGTCTATATGTTAATGCCTACAAGTGGTACATATTGCACATATTAACTAGGTTATGAACTAGGTTGATTAGATGTAGCATAAAAATTGCGTCCAAGCTAGACTTGTGTGTACCTTCAGTTGGTGCATGCATTCCTAGGTATACTATTTAGGTACAGGACGACTGAACTTCTATGAGATGTGTCGAGTCATTGCACGGTTAACACTACACTAACACTGCATTGGTTTTGCCGGCCCAAAGTTATAGTGTACTTACCTCATGGGTGAAACAAACCTACTTTCCCCACTACTACAATTTATGTCTTCTGCCACACGTGATTAACGTTGCTTTCCTCTTCCTCATGGGGCCTTGCAGGTTTCCTGTCCTTGGTGTTGCTGGATCAGCTCCACTCACCCCCATCCGTGAAACGTGAAGTGCTCACCTGCCCGCAGTGTGCTTTTGTAACCGACGACGAGTCACACATGAAAAGACACGTTTGCAAACAAACGGACCGGCGCCGCTTCAAGTGCCACTTGTGCCCGGCCGCGTTTCCTCATCGATGCCATCTCACAAGGCACATGCGCTCCCACACAGGAGAGCGCCCCTATTCCTGTGCCCAGTGCAGTGCAGCCTTTTCAAACAAACGAAATCTCACGGAGCACGTGCGCAGCCACACGGGAGAGCGCCCCTTTTCGTGCGACCACTGTGACGCAACCTTTTCACGGAAACGCTGCCTGGAAGAGCATGTGCGCATCCACACGGGAGAGCGGCCCTTTTCCTGCACCTACTGCAACATGTCCTTTATTCAGTACACCCACCTCGCAAAGCATGTACGCAGACACACGGGACAGCGTCCCTTTCCGTGCGGCCACTGCAGTAAGTCCTTCTCGCAGAAGACCTACCTTCTGCACCACATGCGCACCCACACGGGAGAACGGCCGTTTACCTGCTCCCTCTGCAACAAGTCCTTTACGCTGAAGAACAGCCTCAGAAATCACATGCGCACCCACCCACAGTGAGGAGCATTGGTTTTCTTGCAAACGCTGCAGTGCTTCCTTCTCGCAGAAATATGGCCTCGTGAGCCGCATGCGCACCCACACGGGAGGACGCCACTTTTCCTGCGACAGCTGCGATAAGTCCTTTACATTGAAAGGCAGCCTCATCCGCCACATGTATACCCATATGGAGGGCGTCGTTTCTCCTGCATCTATGTAACACATCCTTTAAAATGAAGGGCATCCTCAAGCAGAACGTGTCCAAATGTTGTGCAAAAAGGAAACCCTAAAGGTCAGGGGCGCATAGGTTTCTTCCTTTGTTTTTCCCTTTTTTTGGAGGGAGGTGGGGGACTTATTGACCGTAGTTTTATGATGAGAAGTGTCATGTAATGTGTGCCAAAAGGGTTCCGAGTCCCTCCACCTGAGTTTCTTGTGAATTACCTGTAGAGATTGGTCAATGTTCATGTCAATTTCTTTAAAAAAGTGCCGTCACGTGACTTCACAACTGTGGCAACATGTCGGAGGCTTAACTTGCCTTGAGCGTCGATTGAACTCAAGTGTGTTCGTGCCTACATTAATGTGTTTCTTGAATTTACATAGAGCAGGTTTCCTTACACTATAGCTGTTAGGTTCCCTTTAAATCTTTGTTGTTGTAATATTTCATGTACAGTTAACAAAACATTTTAAGAAAAGATCCTTCAGGCTCTGTCTGTTAAACAATGTAATCCAGCATTATGGTGGTGTGTTCACTCAGGTTGGATGACTATCGGGGCACATTGAGCTTGAAGTGTTTCAAATGTGCTGGTAGACAAGGTGCTGAAGTTTACACTGCCGTAGTGGTTTGTAGTAAATGTGTATAAATGTCAAGAAAGCTGGAATGTTTTTCTTGTGCCGTGGTCACCTCTCTTTACCAGGGAACTGACCATGTGCCTTCAGAGCTGCATGGTTTCCATTCAATATCATGTTGATGGCGATTATAGTTTCACTGCTAAGCAGTTGTGGCAAACAATACCCTTGTTTTGACTCTGCATGTTGGCTACTCGTGTACCTTCATAATGGCGCCATCATCTTACTTTTTGACACGGTGCAGTAATAGTAATTGTTTCGGCCACTAATGCTGACATAGTCGATTATGTAAACACCGTATACAAGCACAGTTTGCTTGCTTTTTATACAAAAGTGTGCATAACAGAAGCCCCGCGATGTGTATCTAGGACATAATAAAGTGAAAGGAGAACATCAGTTGACAGGAAGGGTCTGGCTTTTGTGAGTGCCATAATCCAAAGTGAAGTTTTTAACAGCGTAGCTCTTTAAGCCGGAGGTAAGGCCGTATGGTGTATGCACAAAACTATTATCATCATGAAATAAGTGCACGTGCACTTCTATGAAATGCCCAATGGGCAGCATTCCCCCAGACTTCTATACATAAAGGCACGTGGAACACACAAAGCAGGGTTGTACCAACAGCTCCTAACATAGCGTAGCCTTCCATAGTATGATATAGCAAGGGGATGGGGAAGAGAAGGGGAGTAATGTGAGAGTGAGGAGGAAGGTGAGAGGGCAGAGCACGGAACAGCCTTGTATAGTAGAGTTCATGCGCCACAGAAAGTGGGTACATGCCAAGCAGCTCTTAGTATAGAATAGCCATGCCTGGTATAGAACAGGAAGGTGATGGAAAAGAGAAGCGAGATCTATGAAATTTTTGTTGTTGATCAAGGTATATACCAAGAAACAATACACAGTCACTAGGGGAGATGAAGTGCGAGTCAGGGGAAACCTGAGGGGAAAATGGTAGTAGTCTTCTTTGAGGGGAACAAACAACCATGAACAATTAGTATTGTTTGACTTAAAATCAAGTGATTATAGTGATGCCAAGAAGCAATGTTAAGTAAATAGTGCATAGCTTATCAGCATGTTGAATTTTATTTTGTAGCTTGGTTTCCATAAGGTCTGTGCAAACAACCTTATGTGACAGGCAACCCCATGCCATGTACAGTAGGTTATCTACTGCGAGACTGCTACGTATACAACAGTGGCCGTTGGTAGTGGGCACGCAGCACATACTAGTTTGGATTAGTGGGCATGCAGCACATGCTAGTTTGGATTAAATCGGCTGTTGCTTCAGCATGAGCTCTAGCCGGGCTGTGAGTCAATACACACACACAAAAGATGTGATTAGCATGGAGAGTTGGGCTAGTTGGAACATATGCATAGTAGCAGCGCAAAAGACTGGGACCAAGGAAACATGTAACACACAGGACGAGCGTAACACACAGAACAGCGCTCGTCCTGTGTGTTACGTGTTTCCTTGGTCCCAGTCTTTTGCGCTGCTACTATGCAGATGTGATTACAAAGAAACATACCTTGAAACCGGGCACGAGAGCTTGCGACCCGACAGCACTGATGTGCGCTGCAGTATGGCAATTCCAACTAAATCCTCGCCTGGAAGCAACCGATCCAAGGTTGAGCTTAAAGCGAAACATGTTTTCACGTTTACACAAGTCCCAAAAAGTTGCCGTACAACTGTCGCCATGCTGTCGCCCAACCAACCAAAATAGAAAAGTGTCATGTCAAAACTCTTGCTTTCGTGAATTAACTTGATGCAAAGAAGGGGGCGGAAATGGGGGGGGGGGTCAGAAGAAGGCATCTTCTCGGAAGTGGGCATTAATTGCCAGCTTTTGCTGTCAATAATTGTGATAAAATTTGAAGCAGAGGAGGGTGTGCAGAAGGAGGCTTGTCCTCAAAAGTGGTCATACTGTGAAGTGTTCAGCCTCAGGTAAGTTACTTGACTCAAATGACTATGTCATGTCAAAAGACGGCTTCTCCTCGGAAGTGATTATACTATGGTGAAGCCAGCTTTAGGTAAGTTGCTCGACTCTCCACTGAGTCTATATCACGGTAGTGGTCTATAAGTCACGTTAAATGACGTTTCCTGTCGTCAACTGTGACAAATCTTAAAGCAAGGGAGGAGCATCAGAACAAGGATTTTTCTCATATGAGTGGTTATACTACGGAATATCCAACTGTAGGTAAGTTACTCGGCTCGCCACTGTTTGAAGTTTATTGTTAGTAAAGTAGCGATACATAAAATTCCCTGTAGTCATCTCGGAAAACCTTAGCTGTCGTGATTTAACTTGAAGTGAATGAGGGGTTCAGAACAACTGTTGCTGTTGTGTGTGCGTGTGTATGCACGTGCGTGCGTGCGTGTTGTGTACACACATACACATAGGTGGTGATGATGCCCAGAGATGAAGAGTCATTCATAGATCGCGCTCACAATATATATATATATATATATATATATATATATATATATATATATATATATATACACCAGATTGTTGATCTGCCATGTAGTGCCAGTGGGGAAATTACTGTTCTGCATGAAATAAGAATTCATAGGACGCTTTCCAGTTTAGGCGGGGTTAACTAGCAGCCATATAACACACGGCTCCGCCTCTAGCTTTCTCGTTTACACCCTCAAGAGTGTAAATTTTTTGCTGTGTTTACTAATACGAACTAAAAAGGCTACTTAAACAGCCCTTGAGTCACGCATTTTGTGCTTTAATAGTCATACCTGAGCCGCCAGCTAACTTGCTTGAGAAAATTCCAATACTTCATTACCCTTATGGGTGCCAGATCAGCATTTTTATGAGTTTTACTAGACCAACACAAATTTCAACATCTTATATATTCTGGCTAACCTCCCTGTCTTTTCTCCTTTCCTCCCCCTCAACGAACTATACAAGGCTAATAAAACAATGTATTAGACAGGCACCTATATAGGACAAGTAAACACTTCTATAAGACTGATACAACAATAATTAGACTAGTAAAAATCTCTATTAAATTTTTGCTAGACTGGCCGCGCTCTGCGGAGCGGCACAGGGGCACAGCTACCTAGCTGGGGAAGGTCCTGGGGGAGTGCCCTCATCGAGGCACTCCCCCCGAGTCCCTAGATTTAAAAGCGATCTAGGGACTTTAAGCGAGTGCGCGCGTAGAAGTGAAAGGGCGCGCAAGCACATGACGACCTAGGGGCGGTGCCTCGTGTCGTCTGCTAAAGCACTGGAGCGCAACACGTGCGCGTGCGTGACTTGCGCGCTGTTTCACTTTGATGCGCATCTATGAAAGCTTCGATGCGCTTCAGCGCACAGCGAGTCGCTCCGCGCGTCGGATACTGGCGCTCAGCAAAGATCGGCCGTGAGCTGGCTCGCGTGTTCCGTCTAACGGTGAACCAATCTGCATGTATACACGCTCGTCCTTCTTCTTCATTTTTTTTTTTTTTTTGCCCCTGCACGTCAAAGTGAAGAGAAGGCTTGCAGGCTCTTTTGCTTCAGCACCACAACTTACTACTCCAAGTTTGGTCCCGGATAACAAGTTCACTTGAACGCGCATACTATTTTTGACAAATAAGTAACACGTGCCTCAGTTCATTGCGCCTCAACAGTCAACTGCTTGGATGTTCCAAGGAGTTGAACATAACGGAACCCTATTCATGATCATCTTCATGGGTTCCTCTACACGTGCGTACGTACGAGCGTACGCTCGCACAAAAGAAAACTAAAACACGATTAAGTTCCGGTTTCGTATTCGCATACGCATCATCACAAGCTTATTTCGAAGACAAACCACAGCAAGCCGAGTCGAGCCGAGGAGTCCTCCGAGTGAGTAATGGCGGCTCTCTGAAGTACCGAAAGGTAGTCGCAAGTGCTTGCTTTTTCTTTATTTCTGGAATAAAAGGAAAGGAGATTACTGCTTGTTTAAGTTAGTGTATGTGACACCTAAATTATGGCTTGCAGAGGGAATGAAGCTGCTGGATAAACGGCGAAAACCGTTGTTTGAAGTGAAATAGGCACGAAGCAGTGCTACAGCCTTGGAAAGCGGTAGTGAATGACACGAACGGAGCAATCCGCTGTCCAAAGTTCTCAACGAGCGGTGTTTTGCAGGCATGCTATCAGCATAAACAGCAGTGTTGGTCGTACGAGATAGGTTGGCACTCTGGGTACCGAAGTCTCTGCCCGGGATGCATACACGCGAACATGCCGTTCTACCAACTGGATGCCGTGACTCTACCAACCGATAGTCTAATTCAGCATCTGCGCACTGATCGGGTAGAGGCTTGTACTTCTCTACCGTAGAATCGATGCCGGCGATGTCGTGCGTAAACTTTTCCGAACCAATGTTTCCGCAAGCAAATTATGTGCATGGGATTTTGCCAAAAGCTGCATTGAAGGTGTAATTGCGTGGATTGTCTAAGCACACCCATGGCAAGGAGTGTCTTCTCTGGCCTTTTCAAGAAGTGTAATCTGCATGTCTTTGACGCTGGGCTCACTAATCGACTTTCTTTTTTTTTCTTTTATTGCCTTGCTGTGTAAGTAGAATGACTTACTCATGCATCGTCAACTGATGCTGCAGACTATGCGTCTACTTTACAACACTTGTGCAGTACTGTAATATGCGCATCAGCTTTCAGAGCACTCTGTGCAGTACTGCAATTTTTGCGTGCATTTGTACAGTATTGCAATGCACTGTGTCGAGCCCGTGCACTGTGCGATGTTAGTGCACGTTTAAAAACCCTAGGTGGCTTAAATTTCCGGAGTTCTCCACTACGGTGTCTGCATAATCGTATTGTAGTATTGGGACATAAAACTCCAGACATTATTATTACTGTATCGAGCAGAAACCACGGAAAGACCTAACTGCTAGTCATTCTTGTTTAGGAGGTCGGTCTGAATTGAGCTGCCTGTTCGCTTTAAGCGAGAACTTTGCACAGAGACTGCCAGAGTGCCAAAAGCAAGCCTGTGGTCTAAAAGATGTTGCAGTGATAATGAGGCACATGCCTGGCCTAGTCACTTCTGGAATTTGACACGCTAGGGCAGGACAGAAGCCAGAACAGAAAATTATGACCTCCCGGCCGAAAACTGCACATACCATGTGTCGCACAGCCTGTGTGCTAAGATCTCTTTTTATTTGCCCTGCTGTTTTTGACAGTGAGTGAAAGTGCAGACTTCCATGTTGTAACAGCTGCAGAAAGAAGTAAATGCTTTACTTTTTTTTTTCTTTCCAACGTGCAGGACCTTCTGTGGTGCTCGATGGGCTCCAGTAAGGAAGCATGCTGGGTGTGTCGTCAAGTTCCACAAGTGTAGCGTGTGGTTGGCGCTTAACGAGGAAAGAAGGACGTTAAAAAGTTGCTGGTCCTTTCATACACGTGACAAGCTTCACACCTGCCCTTTCAGTGACCAAGTGGAACAGTTCCCCTCACTAGCGCTGTGATCCTATAAGAGGTGTTGCCGGCCAAGTTCTCTTCCGAGAAGTCACTGGAAAGGCACGAGCATCTTCATGGGGATGTAGTGAACCTGTGCCACTGTTAAGAGAGTGTCGGAATGCTCAGGCCGCGGATGGCGTTGTGGAATCACGTGCTGTAGCACAAGGAAAAAGAAGCCGTACTCGTGCCACTTTTGCCTGGACAGCTTCATGGAGAAGTGTCAGCTGGACAGTCATGTGCGCGGACATGGGGAGATAAAAACTCATGCCTGTCCCCTGTGCAGTAGACGCTACATCTGGAGAAAGTCCATGCAAACGCACGTATGCCAGGTGCATGGTAGTGCCAGAAAAAGTGTGACAAATGTTCAAGACAGCAAAGAGCTTACTTCGCCAAGTGGCCTAACAGCACCCAAGTTGTCTCGTGTAAGTATGATGAGTTGCACAATGTTGCTTTTGATGGAGTACTTTCTTTTTGAACCGTTCTGGACTTCCCAACGGTACCGCTGAGCCCTGCCTTCTTGTCAAGTAGCTAACACCTGGGGTCTCGTCATTTTAGCTAATTGGTTTCATTTGTACCCTAGCTTAATCTGAACCACCTCTAAAGTGTCCCAATATCCAACTCTGTTGTCTGGGATTTATGCAGTTTAGAAATGGTGCCTGAAAGTTTCAGTGCGACACATACGTAATATCTTTTAACTCCTTTAAAAAAAAAAAAAAAGAGGCAATCTGTCTGTTCCAGTGTAATGACGCATCAGCACAACAGATTGTGCCGTGATGACTGTCCACATTGTGGATCTCAGAGTATTACACTACCCCCAGCACCAGCCACAAGCAAGACAGGACATACACTGTACTCTCAACTGTCCTTTCTTGCTTGTACAGTAGAACCTCGTTATAATGAACCCGGATATAACGAACTATCGGATATAACGAAGTAATCGCAACTCCCCTTGAAATTCCTATAGATGAAATTGATATTGGTTATAACGAACTAATGGTTATAACAAAGTAATTACCGCTCCCCCTTCAACTTTGTTATAACGAGGTTTTACTGTATCTTGTGTATCAGTCATTGAGCACTGCAAAGAATAAACACCATGATACTCAACCAACTTGCCCACCTATCTGTTATCTAGCAGTGCAACATATTTGTACCTGAAAACCTTTTTTTCTTTTACTGACAGCAATCGATGGGCAGCTTATGCAATTTTCCCATCACTTCTCAAATCTAGTGATCCATAATAAAAGGGGTGTCTGGTATTCTTATTTAAAGGTGTAATTCTGCTTGATTACATGAACATCAAGAACTTGAGGGAGAAATAGAGGTGCTATGGCAAGGAGTGTGTAGACCGGTCACGTGCTAGCATCATGACTGCAATTGTCAGCAGAACGATTGCACTCTCTCCATCAAATAAAATACCGCATGGTGTTGAGGAATAGGGCTCTTGTATTCTCCATGCTGTGAGTTAAATTAAAGGTTAGCTAGAACCTCCTGTTTTTGGTTAGCATTACTAGAGCCATGCTCAGACCACATAAATTGTAGGGTTTGAAAAAGAGTTTTGGTGGCAAAAGCTTGAGGCCACCACAGGATTTGCTTGGTACTGAATGAGCAAAGGAAGGAATGCAGTATAGATGCTCTTTATTGAAGTTTATGCTTCTCTTTCTACCTGCATCATGAAGAAAATGCATTTCTGTAAAAGTTGTAAAAGAGTACAAAATTAGATGGCTTTGACACCTCAAAATTAAACCACACTGGTATACTTAACTGAAGTTGAACACTGTACAGGGCCCTTCTTTGGGCGCTTCGGTCTGTTCGCCATGTTGAACGCTTCATTTCAAACCAAATTCAGGGTAAAAAGAAAGAAAAAAAAAAACTCTTTTCAGATCCTGCCCCGTATTGTTCAACCATACTTCTGCCACCTGTGCCCATTCGTCTTCAAGTGTAGCAAAGATTTGGACAGTCACATGGCGCTGCACTTGGGTGAAAGGTCGTACACCTGCCCCATATGCCGAAAGAACTTTGCGTGGCAGAGTAACCTTGCTCTGCACCTGTTCCGGAGGCACGGAGTCAGGACCTGACACAGAGGACGCTGACAAGTCGCTGAGTGGCCGGCTGCGCCCGCTGCTCCCTGTAAGTTATGCACACCACCAAAATGTGCAATTTCGTGTTTCGACTGTTCACCACTGAGAGCTAGCTACAGTGAAACCTCGTTGATACAGTCCTATGTGTCTTTTGGAATTAATATGTTTTTGCCAGCAGAGCTGTTCAAACTATTCGTTAAGCCATGGTTCGACCGTGTGAAACTATCATCATGAAATCAGTGCGCATGCACTTATATGCATTGCACGCGCATGTCTTTCTTGTGCTCATGCTTTCATCCCAGTGCTACATAACGGTGAGTATAGTATAACAAGGGTGTTACTAACAAGGGTGTTAGTAGCTGTATAACAAGGGTAACTAGCTGTACCACTAGTGCGGGCTGCCCACACTCTCTTTCTTCGCAGCCAATGCCCAAAGGAGAAATATATTTTCATACAGTCGAAGCAATTTTTGGATTATGTTTTATTTGTCTATTCCTGCGAAGATAGTATCAACGAGATTCCACTCTACGTGAACCTTTCAGTTTGGCGTTGACGTGAATATTATGCTCACCCTGAGTAGACGGGATGAAATTGGGAAAATTAAAGTAACGGGGCGTGTCAATTTTTTGTGGTGAATACGTCACGTCATGGCAGAGTGGCTATCTTAAACCAGCTATACATGAAAAGCACAGCCAGCAATGCTGATTCTTCATGATTAAGAGGCAGTAGTGGTCTCGTGCTTCAACTTTGCATAACTCAAATTGTTCCCATACTTTAATTTAGAAACTTGAAAAAAATATCTGTTGTGAATGAAATGCAAATTTTTGGCCATTGCAAAAGCTGAGCAACTGAGTGCACCTAGGAAGCTATGTGTTGTGTGTGTGTGTGTGTGTGTACGTGCGTGTGTGTGTGTTTTCTGCACACTTACCAAGCACTTACACGAGCCCTGCTGCACAGCGTACGTTGTACCCCGAACAGTTCCCAAAGTGCTGGCATCAAGGTGCAAAAAAATAATAGCTCTACAACCACATTGCCTGCTGTAGACAGGGGCCTTACGCAATTAAAAAGAAAAAAAAAAGGGGGGGAAGTCTGCTTCGTAGAAATTTTCAACATTGTGTTTTGATCCTTAATATTTTGGGCTGATAAGTATAAATATTGAATGAAGAATCTTTTCCAGAAAACAACAAGTGCTGATTCCACTGCAGTAACAAGTACCCACATCGCCCCATTGCCCCCTGTAAGTGAAATGCATGAGAGCGTTCTACTTTCTCTACACGCTGAGCTGAATTAAAGTGTAATAAAGTGTGAGTGTCCTATTGAAGGTTAGCCCACCTTAAAGCATGCTCAGACTACATAAATTGCAATTTTGGGAATTCCGTTGTTGAGGATCCAAAATGAAAAACCTTTTTTTCAGGTGATGACAGGTTTCTTGATCTTCAAAAATGACCCTACAGCGATGCTGCAGCCTGTAAGTAAAAATGCTTTGTTGAATTGTGAAAGCATTTACGTTGATTCTTCACTCTCCGAGCTAAAATAAGGGCAACATCAACCTCGTCTTCTCAAGTGTGGACTGTGAAGATTGTGTTCACACTGCATAATTAGGAAACATGAGAAATTTATTACATACGAGAGTAAAAACGGAGAGGTAAGCCTTTTCAGATTATGCTGACTGTTAACATAATCGAACCGAGTTGTCCTATAGCCATGTTGCCGCGTGTAAGGGAATCACATTCCGGAATTGTTGCACATTGTTTCGCTGCGTTGAACCGATCAGCCCGATAAGCTAGATTGAGGGCCATGATGTGCTTCAAGCAGCCGTTATATTCGAGTCATGATTACGGTACATAATTTGGAAGTCTGAAGAATCACTTATGCAGTGATGCTTTTTTCAGGCTGTGATAACCACTGACATCGGGGCAGTATCGACCGGTCCGACAACCATGCTGCCTCCTGTAAGTTAAATGACTAGTAGAATTGTTGCAGGTTGCAGTTTTATTCATCACACTTTTGGCTCTATGATGTACCTCTTTTAAGCCTTACACTGCATATTTTGAAACTATGAATAATCGGTCACGTGAAAGTAAAAATAAAATGTTGTTAAACATTCGCCTAGTCACGTACCTAACCAGTGAATGCTGCTGCGGTGGCTCTCCACTGGGAACCAGGTAGTGTGATGCCACACACTTGTGCTGTGGCAGCTCAAGGCCCTTGTGACAGGGATGAGCTACCTTGCGAAACAGGAACAGTAGAGTTAATGCTATAAATACCTTTTCAAGTGTGTGACAACTCTTGATAACATGGCAGAGTCGAGTAGTAGTACAGCCACACCGCCTCAAGTGATTTTCACTCTGCAATAGACTAAATGCAGTAACTTATGCTTACAGTGCATAAATTGGATCCGAAGGAAAGCTGTCATGCAGAAGTAAAAGCAAAAAAATTTTTTTTTCCGCAGTCTGAAAACAACTGCTTGATGACGGCTGTTGACATCAAGGCAGAACCGATCAGTCCTACAACCACAATACCTGCTGTAAGTAAAGTGCGTTGTGGAAATGTTGCAGATTTAATTCCACTTATTTCTGTAATCTAAGCTAGAGGCAGCACGCTGTTTAAGTTAGCATTATGCTGTACTCAAGTTATGTTTGCATTGTATAATTTGGAACTGTGGGACATTCACTGTGGCGTCGCTTCGTGCTCCATCGTCAGTGGGGTAACTGTGGGAGTGGACCCAGCCACTGCTGGCACTAAAGTTCGATATTTGTGGCGAAATTAGTAGGTGGTTAGTACAAGGGAATTCATTATGTCAAGGGAGTCTTAATAGTTACCTATACATGTTCTTCTATGGAGTTGCAGCGGGGAATTATTACGAAATTGAGGAATTCATTATATTGAGGTTTGTTATAGGTAGGCTTCGCTTTATAAGAAAAGTCATTTAGACGAAACAATCTTTTCTTTTTTTCCAGTGTATGACAACTGCTGACATCACGGCAGGAGCTAGTTTTACAACCATGCTGCTTCCTGTAAGTGAAGCACATTGTGAAATTGTCACACATTGCATTTTCAAGTGGAGCTTGTATTGCAGAACAAATTTCAGCGGCACTGTTGTGGTCCCGCAAAAACCTAGTTGCGTGCACTTCCTTCTTCCCACGTGCGCGGGCGGCACTTGAATCATGAAAGTAGAACCTCTGATGCCCTCCACGAAGCAGCGAAAGAAATTGATGCATTGCATTGGAACAAAAATTTGTTGCTGGTGCTCGGGTTTAAACCCGGACCCCTAACAACAGAGGTCAAGTGTTTTAACCACTCGACTACACACCTACATGTGTGAGGTGTGAACACCATGCAAAAGAAAAAGAAAAAGTAATAGGTCAGGCGTGGACACACCAAGCTTCACTTACCAGCATTTCTCGGTGGGGGAAGGGTCCAACAAATTTTTATTCTTTCTCAAGGCCAGGCTAAAGGCAGCAACTCGCTTAAATTGAGCGTTATGCTGTACTTGACTCATCTTCAGCAACATAATTTGGATGTACGAGAAATTTGTCATTCAGAAGTAAAAGTAACAGCAAAATTTGTTTTTCAGTCCATGACAACCACTGACATCAAGGCGGAACCAAGTAGTCCTACATCCATGCCAACTCCTGTAAGTGCTGCTGCTTCAATTCTGACCATTCTCTGGCTAGACTAAAGAGAGCAGCCAATTTAACGTTAGCATTAGACAGCAGTTAGGTTATGCTTACACTGCATAGTTTGAAAGTGCGAGAAATCTGTCACGGAGAAGTCAGTTTAAAAAATTGACTTTTTCAGAATATGACAACTGTTGACATCAAGACGGAGCCGTGCAGCCCTGCATCTACACCTCCTCCGGTAAGTGAAGTACACTGTGAAATTGTTGTGAATTGCTTTTTTTTTTTCCTCGCCGCTCCAGGGTGGCATAACCTGCTTCAACTTAGTCTCATGTTCAAGTCATGCTTACATTGCCACAACTCGGAAGCACACATGAGAAATTCGGAACTCGTATGTGAAAACAGCGACATAAATATTTCAAGCTATGCCAACTCTTGACAACATTGGAAAAATGAGTATTTCTGTGATGATGCAGGCTCATATAGAAGTGCATTACCGGATTGTTGAATCTTGCAGCCTTATTCACACCCTGCGCTGATTGACTATCACTTTGAGTTAGTGTTCATGATTTGGTCATGCTGCGTACTTTAGAAGTTTAAAACAAGGGCATTTTTTTTCTTTCAGATTATGACAGGTGTTGATGTCGAGGCAGAATTGAGTAGCCCTGCGACAATGCTGCCTTACGTAAGTAAAGCACGATGGGATATTGCAGCATTTTGCTATGTGATTCTTTTCAATTTGGTGTGTAAACTGACATGACTCTAAGTTGCTGTATATTCTAATGCTTCAGATTATCAGCATAGGGAGCCAGGAAAAAAAACGAAAAAAGACAGTGAGGTCTTTTATTTATGTGATATCAAACTATACCAAGATGAGAGAGTAAGCACAGCATTAACCCAACAAAAGTGAAACCACTAGATGTTCGTTATGTTGCCATGGGGAGGTGACAATCCTTATTATATGTAGTTAGCTGTAACAACCAAATACCTGTAATATGCTCACTGGTACACCATCAGGGCAGTGCCCTAATGTTTCGGAAACTTCGCACATTGTGTCCAACGCTTATGTAACTTTGTTTCTGACGATATTGTCTTGGACAATCGTGCCATAACATGCAGGGACAGGTTGTATGAGAGCATGCGCCGATGTGGCAGTAATCCACCTCTGTACCTTACAGTGTGATTATCCGAGACAATGTACAGTAGACTCTCATTGATTCAAACTTGAGGGGACCCTAGAATTTTGTTTGAATCCTCAGAAGTTTGAACTATCAGATGCAAACTGAAGTATGGCTCAGTGCAACATAACAGGGAAAACAAGAGATGAACAGTTAGTATCACATGCACTGTTGCCACCTCAGTGTTTATTTTGCTTCTTTTCTGCTAGTGTTCTTGAATGCTTCGACAAGTGCCGAGATGCAACTGGCTTCATTTCTGGCCATTAAAAACGCATGAGCGTGAATGCTCTGCTAGAAGTGACCAAAGCAGCCTATATTTCTGGTAGCGATAAGCAAAAAGTGCAAATTAACAGAATCAATTGAGTGTTGCTGTCTGATTTAAGCAGCTTTTAAACTCACTGAAAACATAGCAAGCCAACCAAAAACTTGAGATTTGTTTGGGGATTTCTGGGGTTCTATGTCCCACAATTACGATTTGAGTGTGAGAGATCCCGTAGCATAGGGCTCCGGAAATTTCGAGCACCCAGGGTTCTTTTAACGTGCTCTGACATCGCACAGTGCGCGGGCCTCAACATTTTGCCTCCATCAAAATTTAGCTGCCGAGGCCGGGTTTCAATCCTGCAACCCTTGGATGAGCAGCCGCATACTGTAGCTGCTAGACCATTGTGGCGGAGCTTTTGAGATTTGTTTCAATTAATTGAAGGTTTGAATTATCAAGAGACTAGACTACTGTATGACCAACTTACCTCATTGTGGTTAGTATGCTGATGGCATAGTTATTGAGCGTTCATTCATTACGCTAGCTTTACATAGTGCTTGTTCTTAGCTTTTCTTTAAACATAGTCAGAGTACTTGGTACAGTTTGTTCTCCTCCTTGCTTATCATGAGCACATGTGGTTCAGTGCAAAAGCTTATTTTTGAAGTGGGCTTGTAATTAAAAGAAGAAAAATAAACTTTTTCAGACACTCACACTTGTTGACATCAAGAAGGAACCAAGTTCATAGAATTCAGGCTGGCATGGCCATGGCCTCTATATACCAAACACCACTTGCCGGTAACCATCCGAGGGCAATTTTGTGTGTTCATAGTGCTCTGTGCCTGTGTGTGCTTCGGAAGCCTACTGTCTTCCTTGGACATGCCCTGGATCTACGAACTTCTACTTGCATCAACTTAACGTGTCACCAACTTGAAGAATATGAACAATGAGTCTTAGACTGTACATTTCACTGAGTCACTTGTTCAACGTTTGCATTAAACAGATCAACATTCTTACATATTTATTTTCATTTCAACAATACTTCACCTGCCAGCCCAAGTGAATATGAAGATAATTATGTACTAAGATCACATTACATTTTGTTAGGCACGCTACACGTCTGCACAATTTTCCTGTTCCAGATCATCATTATGCTGGCACTCCTATAACCATGCAGGCAGCACAACTTGTTACAGTTTCATTATAACTGGTTCTCTCCAATATGACACGTGCATGTGAATTGTTTAGAATAAATCCCCCTCATCGCCCCCTATTTACTTAAGGTGCCCCTAGAGGCCATTAGAGACACAGCTCTAATCATAATCGACATTGTTATCATTATCAATGTAACTGTAAACACTGTCCACAAATGTTTGGTAGCAAGGACATGAACCATACATTTCCAAGTCCTAATGAAAGTGGCGTTTGCCGAAACTCCTGCAGGTTAAATGTAGATTGTTAACAATCTGCCGTTGTTCAAGGCAGCTATCACAGGATGGCCACCATGCATTTGTGAATGCACAAAACCCAAGACAATGTCAGACGTGGTGGTTGTGGGGAGTATGTGCTCAAACAGAGAAATAGAATGAAGTATCGTGGGTTGTGTCATTGTTATATACGTATAGTACTTTGAACTGACGACAATGGCAACGCATACTGCACTGCCTTGTCTTAGTTAAATCCTTGAGCTATCTTTTGCTATGTTGGTTCACACATTCTCAGGGCCCCGATGAGCTTGTTGCACTTCAAAAATTATTCTAATGAACCAGAGTTTAGCCAGTATATTGAATCGATCACACGGTCCTCAACATTTTGCCTCCATCGAAATGCAGCTGCCGCAGCCAAGATTCGATCCCGCAACCTTCGGATCAGCAGCTGAGTGCCATAACCACTAGACCACCGTGGCAGGGCAGCCAGGATTTTGAAGTTAATGTAAGTTTTACACAATCAAATGCAGTTAAATCTGGAAATAACGAAATTGACATATGCTCGAAAGTTTTTGTTATAAAGAGGGTTTCGTTATATCCAGTTCTGGCATGAAAATTCGAAAAAGGGACATGGAAATGAAACAAAGGGGAAAGTGGAGATGTACACAGCCCAAAACACGTTTACTTCACGGCAAAAACATGGAAGGCATAGCTCAAATCGACTTCCAAAGATTCATTGCCATCAATGAGATATCGCACACTTTCTGCTAGCGCCTCATCCGACATATCTTCGGCAGGGACGGCACATTCGCCGCAAGAAAATATACATATATCTCTAAAAAATCCTGCAAAACTGCACACAGCCCTGGACTCCTCTATTTGCGTGCAGTGAAAGCCAAGCTCCTGTGCGACTGGTGGGCCATTTCTCCGTTGAGGCACTCAACCTTGCAGTGATACACCTTAGCGACTGAATGCATGGATATGGGAGTTGACTCCCACATATGTGTGCCGCTTGAAAAGAAAAAAAGGAAAAGCTAACGCGAATAGGTATGATGGCCACATAAACAAAAAAAAAGAAAAAGGAGGCATGGAAAGCTACAGTACTGAGCAGCAGCACTGGCGGCGTGCAACCCACTGGGAACACGATATGAGGTTGGAGGAAACGACACAGCTACGGCGGCAGGAATCACATCGCCGACTTGAGTGATGCCGGGGAGCTGAATTGGAAGTGGGGCTCGTGCAGACAAGTGTCCTCCCACCTCATTTTTCGCTGGCAGTACTCTGCAGAAGAGCGGTTGCCGCAACAGCTCTGCATGCGCATCATTCGCAATGAGACCGCTTCACACTCCGTCATCGAGGGGGGGGGGGTAGCCACGGGAGTGCATCCGGCCGCTGATCACGTTAAAATTCGATATTTGGGACGTAATTACCAGGATATTGGTAGGGGCGAATTTGTTGCCTTTCGTGGCCACTTCATTCTACAGCGGCTACAAGTACACCTCCTTTTGTGGAGTTGCGGCAGGGAATTGAAAATCTTCGTTATATCGAGAAATTTGTTATATCGAGGTTTATTATGGCCGGGTTTCACTAATGCAAATGGTTCCATGAACTGGTGCAGGAGTCCTAATAACTCAAATCTTCTAAATGTCCACGGACAAATTAACGAGCTTTTATTGCGTCACAGACACTCCATGGCTGTGTATGCACAATACCTCCTGTAGTTTGCATATAGCCTACAGCTATAAAAAATCACTTGGTCAACATACAAAAAAATGGAAAACTGCACATGCGTGAACGCTAGGCATTCTCCTTTGCACAGCGGCTGGACATGTCTTCTGAGGACTTCCCTATACGAAAAGGATGCATTGCAGGAGGCACAAGAGAAGGGCCATTTTCCCGTGTGGGTGCGGATATGCTGCGTGAGGGTGCTGCCCTGAGTGAATGTGCTCAGGCACAGACGGCAGTGGTAGGGGCACTCGGCCGTGTGACAAGTAGACAAGCGTTTGTCTTGTCTACTTGTCTTCCTGTGTCTGTGTATTTGTATTTGGAAAAATGATTGCAAGGTCCGGCAACGAAGTAGCTCGCAGTATGGCCTTGAAATCTTTCCCTTGGACAGAGTAAATTTTCTTTTATGTGCGTTGAATGCTGGCACTGGCCTTTAAGTTCGTCTCGTGACCTCCTCTGCAAATTCTCCAGCTGGCCATCCTGCAGTGGAAGAAAACATTCAGCATAATACTTTGACCGACTGCATGCTATAAGCAACTGTCGCAGTCATATTCTTAATGAAAAGCAAAGGAAACTAATGTGTTTCAGAAACATAGTGATACAGCAACCAGTGTTGCTGGCTTCGCTACACAAGCAGTAGAGGAAACCACAAAGACCAAAAAGTTCTGTTTTAAGCATTTCTGCTCACATTCCAGCAAAACCACTGCAAACTTGGACGCTTTGATGGGTACGCTTTCTATTGTGGCAAAAAACAGAGCAGAGATGGACAGTAGATAGTCCCTTTAACTCCGACTATCTGTATGGCAGCCGTCTTTTAGTGATAAAATTTGTTCTCTTTTTTTCTTGGGCTTACGGTGGTTGTCATCAGTGCCTGCGACACCTTCCTTGGACTCTGCCTGGGTTCCTGCACATTACGACTTTTTTTTTTTTGTTCCTCAGTTAGGGCTTCGCAACACCCATTTCCTATTTCTGGGCTTGCTCAAGAAGGTGCCCGTTATACAGGGCAAATCCTTTTTCCTGCGAATTCCAGAGTTTCTTCTCTGCTGTTCCTAGAATCGACACCACAATTCTCAACTGTTTGCTCTTGCTTGGGTTTCCCTCTTTCTTTTTCTTCTTTTTCCCTCCTTTCGCTATATAGTCTATGACTATGGCATACTGGGCTCACAGCATACTTATGTTAACACCAGTATATAGCTGCTCTACTTCGTTGTTGTCATGGCTCATCATTGGAGCACACCCTCTTATTCTTTCAGTTTAAGTCTATTTGATTTTAGCTTGACGCTCGCAACTGTATCACTGGCACTGAAGAATTCATCAAGGTAGCCTGCAAAATTTTTGTGTATTTGGAGCTCTAAGCCATACTCTCACTTCTTGGGGAGCCCTCCATTACAAGGACACGCCCATTAGACAACACATGATAGGTCTTGTGTGTCGAGTGTTGCTAGGTTCACTTTCCATTGGTGGTGTTACGTACAGGCCCAGCAGTTTTTCTGCACCCTCCTCAGTTCATTTCTGACTGCTGCCACGGTTAGGTGCTCTTCAACTGCTGGACAGCGTTCCATAGTGTATTTGGAGATGTCAAGTGTATGGCGGTGGCTGAAGAGTGCGCCAGGGTGCGTTTGTTTCTCTTTTATTGACGTTTCAATTTTCCCTAATATCGCCAAAGAGAAAGCAGCAAAAGCTTTTTTTCTTTTTTTTTTTATTGCTGCTCAATATTACAGGATGTTCTGCCTCTTTAGACATGAAATGGTGGATTACACAATGAAAAATTATGCACTGAACATTTACTTGGTTTTTGGCATAAAATAAATGTGCTCAATACAAACTAGTGATCATCAACGTAGGACCTCTCCATATTGCATGGAAAATCAACCAATTTTCCCCACATTGTTCACTATATCGAAAAATTTGTCTGAACAGACTTATTTTTCTAACAGCAAACTACTACATGTCTCTGTGAGAAGCATGTGGCGATTGGAAGCGAGTGACATTGTTATTGTTGGGAGGACAAAATGCAAAAGAGGTTGGTTGCTCTTTTCGTTTCCTCGAGTCTTGAAGGGTGACCACAAAGGCAGAAAAATTCCATTTATTTATAAGGTTCTGCTGACCTTCCCAGTAAAATCACTGCAAGCTCGTACACTTTGAATGGTGTGCTTTCTGCTGCTATAAAAAACAGCAAATCGATGAAAGGCTGTAGACAGTCCCTTTAATACAACCAGAGTTGTAAACATGGGTATGAGAACATTATAGAAATTGTCTTGAACGAAAAACACACCACGTAAAGAAAAGACATGATGTTATACTGATGTTAGACAGAAAGGCGCAAGGCAGATCTTATTATAACATATGGCCCAGCTGGCCAGTACTATAATCGCTATAATGTTTAACAAAAATTTAATATGGGAGCCCGGTAAAGTGCTCCTACACAAAATTCTAATGGAAAGCTGAGTTAACTTGCTTCGAGGTAGTATATGAGTAACTATACAGTGGCGGGAGCAGGAAACGATTCGCCGTTTATATGTTACCTATTGCCATGAAATATAAGACTGCACACACTTGAACTATAGGCAGTCTACTTTGAGTGGCAACAAGCAATGTGCCTAATGAAGTTAAACTTTGAGCAAACAGTGCCCAGCAGTGGAGACAGGAGGAGGGATGCTCTCCTGTGTGGATGATGTCTTGCTTGACGGCACTGTTCTAAGCGAGTACAGCCATATGCAGACAGTGTGTTTGCACAGGTGTGATTTCATGTGGAACCGGTTTGCATTCATGTAAGGGCACATCTGGCAATAACACTGCCTGTCACGCGTGGACACAAGTGGGCAATGCTGCTGCAGTGAAGCTGATGGCAAAGCATCTGTGAAGTCGTGTGACATGACAAACGATGGACACACATTATGTTTCATCATCATCATTTATTATCCCTTAAAGTCCTACACAAGGCATTACATAAGGGGCTTGTTCATTTTGGCTTTTATATTTTCATTTCAAACTTATGAATTAAAAATAGGGTGCTTTTTTCAGGGAGAAACCAGGCTTTTTGTAGAATGATTCCAAAGTTTGGGTTTTCTTTTGGGGTATATTTACAAATTTAAACTTACAGATGGCAGTCGTATAACATCCACAGTACTGCACGCAGCCTGTGGAATGAACTATCCGTCACCTGATCTCAACAGGATGCATCTGTGTTGTCTTGAAGTCGGGTAGCTGTGGGACGTATGCACCACAAACTCTGTGCAACATAAAAGACAGGCGGGTACGGGGTATTGGAATTCAGGGAGAAGTCAGACTTAACTCGATTTTCCTGAAACACGTCCAGGGTGCAACAATAGGGCAAACTAGGGTTTTACCCACAAACAAACAACCCTTATGGTATTGAAAAAAGAGGGATGCAATCGACAATTGCTAAAGGCTGCCATACTTTTTTGAGAGGCTTGTCATAACATTCTACTGCCCACCAGACACGGAAGCGAAGCGGAGTGAGGTACTGGCACGTAAAAAACTGAATGTAAAACAAAAAAGAATGTAGCAGAGACAGAAAAGGAGTCGACTTGCAAATTGAGTTTATTACACTGAAACACCCAAGCATTTATACAAGCACATATGACATGCACATCGAGCTCAGTATACATACAAATGTTATCGTACACACACCAACAGGCCAAAATGAGTGGCACGAACCCAAAAGCTTACCTTCATTATTGTGCAATAAAACAGAAGGAACATTCCATGCAAATATGGCACAACTCTCAGTTTTATCTTATGCAACTGAGAGGGCCCCTTGTAAAGCCTCTCAGCCTCTGAAGCAGTGACTCAGACACACCAACCAGTAATGAAGAAGAGAAGCCTGTTGTAACCAGCCTAAATTCTTGCAAGCGAGAGCCCCCTTCCACCTTATGTTTGCATGACTTTACGAGTACAGACCTGAGGCACGTCTCGATAGCCGTTTTCAATGGCTTCAGGTTAACAAAACCAAGTGGAAGTAAGACTTTTCACGCATGAAAACTCAATTTCCAGCACACACATTGCTCGCCTTTCCAAAAACTGGAGGTTCACTTTCAGGGGCAGCTCATGGGTAAAGGTTAGGCATCTTCCATGCTGTCTAAACAAGGATAAAACACAATTAAGCCAATAGAGACACAGACAAAGGGCTTAAGCATTTTAACTCCAGGGACACATCAGCAAATCTAAAAAATCTTAAGATGTTGAGGCCCGTGTGCTGTGCGATGTCGGTGCACGTTAAAGAACCCCAGGTGGTCGAAATTTCCGGAGACCTCCACTACGGCGTCTCTCATAATCAGAGCTGGTTTTGGGACGTTAAATACCACAAATCAATAAAAAAATCTTAAGGATTATGCTGAGATCAGTCACACCCATAAATGAGCAATGAATACACAAAACAAAAGTGATACATAAAGGAGGCATGACACATGAGCCAAAGTAAATCCCCTTTCTTTTCTGAACCAACTAGCCTTGCATATTGCTCAAGCAGGAGTGCTATACCAACAGGGAAATGACACTAACAGATGTATCTTACAAAACTTATTATACAGCCAGCTACCCTCCAAACACACATCAACGCCTGCAGTATAGATTCAGATAATTTTTTAAACACAACCCTCATTGTATTATGACAGGATACGGTGAAAGTATAGAATCTACGCAACTTTATAGTGAATGCACTCTCTTCGTCAAACAAAGGGTCACACATTCTTTTTTTCCAACACAGTATTCATGTAACATAGCATAACAAGAGCATCAACTTATTTTCAAGCCCATCAAGAACATGAACTAAAATATTAACACAAGCAGGAAAAAGTACAGAAGAAATAGTAATATACATATATACATATATAGAAATCAAAAGGAATAAGCACTGACTTAACAGGAGGATACTGCATTCCTGTTTGTTAAGAGAGAGAATCAGCTATACTGGTCTGGTAGTTCTCTTTCTGGACGGCCCCACCACGGTGGTCTAGTGGTTATGGCACTCTGCTGCTGATCCGAAGTTCGCGGGATCGAATCCCGGCTGCGGCGGCTGCATTTCGATGGAGGCAAAATGTTAAGGCCCATGTGCTGTGCGATGTCAGTGCACGTTAAAGAACCCCAGGCGGTCGAAATTTCCGGAGACCTCCACAACGGCGTCTCTCATAATCGGAGCTGGTTTTGGGACGTTAAGCACCACAAATCAATCAATCTTTCTGGACGAGACAGGAAAAAAAGCGATTAAACCTCATTCCATCCTAGCCTGTATTGATTACAATGGTTGTGGTTCTTTGTTAAAGAACGAAGTGCTTCTCCATGTCTGAATTTCACCATAAGCTTTTTCTTACCTCGCTTCAATTGTGTTAGAGACTGCAAAAGCCAAAGGGGGCCCTGCAACACTTTTCCAAATAATCCTTGAATGGAATCACCAAAGGAGTTCATCACCTCCATAAATCACCTGCCCCCAAAATTTTTCAGACCTGTTAGGTGTCAGCGGGGCATCCGAGCGCGTTCTCACCTTTCGCCCCGACGGCCACCTCACTGGAAGCTACACAGAGGGCGTGAAAAAGGGCCAAGAAGCTAAGCCAGTGTGCCTCATGACCTTGAGCACTTTCTCGTTCTTTTTTCCTTCAAGTGTATTTCAGCGTATTCCACTACGATGACACTCATGCTGCCAGATTCACGGCAGGGACGTTGCAAAGCCTTGTGGCAGCTATGGTAACTGTCCGTGAATCAGTCAATGGTAGTCCTTCCATCTCTCGTGTAGTCCATGTCCACACAGGGAATTAATTTACCTAAAGAAGACAGCCACTTTTCATATTGTTACGTGGTCGTGACACTGAAGCACATAACAGAACTCGAGATGTCAGTCCAACTGTTTACTTGGCGAACCTGTGCCCAGCAAAGTAAAGCAAATCGCACTGGAATATGATAGCGGTGTGAAGCAGTCGTCGGTCTACGGAACAACTGACAAGCAGCAAGATGCATCGGCTTTTATACACACATCATAACGCGTTCTCGCATTATCTCCGAGATGCTAAAATGGCACTTAATAGTGCACATCGTGCATGCAAGGTTTCTAGAATGACAAGAAATGATGTGCAAGATAAACATGGCCTGTGCTGCACATAACAGGAAAGTGATAACGGCGCTCCCTGTAAACAAACCAAAACAATTGCACATGTCACTACCCCTCTCTGAAGAAGCATCATCCCGATGTTGAAAACAGAACGTGAAAGTGAGAGTATGTGCACTACCCCTCTCTGAAGAAGCATCATCCCGATGTTGAAAACAGAACATGAAAGTGAGAGTATGTGCAATAAATTAACAATACCTCAAAGTTAATCAGCGCGCATAATAAGGTTTAACTTGCACCACACATACAACTTTCGGTTGCGATGACGTTAGGCCATTGGGCGCGACCTCATAGTTCAGTGAGTGCACCACAACGTCGGAGTACCTTGTAGGGTCCAAAGTAATGCTGCATTGCTCAGTCTGCATCATCGCATTGGTGTCCCGACCAAGACACGGTCGCCAGGTTGGAATTCTGTGTGATGTCGTTGAGGATTGTAGTGGCGGCTGTCAACCCTCTGCTGGTCCTTGATACGCAGGTGGGCGAGCTGTCTAGCATCTTCGGCACACTCCAAGTAGGTGGCAACGTCAAGGTCCTCGTTGTCAGTGACGAACGGTAGCATGGCGTCAAGCGTCGTTGCTGGGCTCTGTACATAGGCAAGCTTGGAAGGCATTAGCTGTGTCGTTTCTTGCACGGCTTCGTTATATGCGAAGGTCACATACGGAAGCATGGCATCCCACGTCTTGTGTTCGGCGTCAGCATACGTGGCCAGCATATCGGCGGTGGTCTCGTTTAGATGCTCGGTTAGGCCATTCGTCTGTGGGTGGTAGGTAGGTGAGGGCTGAGGCTTTATTTTTTCATCCTCACAATAATGAATGTGGGTGGTAGGCAGTGGTTTGGCGGTGGCTAGTGTGGCTGTACCTCAAGAATGCATGAGTTAGATCAGCCGTAAAGGCCGCATTTCTGTCAGTGATGACCTTCGGGGCTCTATGACGTAGGACGACATTCTCAACGAAAAACTTGGCCACCTCAGCGGCACCACCTTTGGGCAGGGCCTGTTTAGTCAGTCGCTACGACTCTCCATTTATTGCCGGAAGTCAGCGTCGGTAACGGCCCCAGTAAGCCCATGCCGATTTGCTGGAACGGCCGTCAAGGTGGTTCGATGGGTTGCAGAAATCCATCTGGCCTGGTTGTCGGCGTCTTGCGTCGCTGAAAGTCTCTGCATGTCCTTATGTATTGGGCGACGTCGGCAGTGAGGCAAGGCCAACATTCCTTCTCTTGTATCCACGAGAGTGTGCGGGAAAAACCGAGGTGTCCGGCTGTCGAGTCGTCATGTAAAACTTCCAGAACCTCCAGACATAATGCTGAAGGGACCACGAGGAGGTGGCCAGCTTGGAGCGGCGAGAAGTTCTTCTTGAGGAGAATGTCGTTTCGCAGAAAAAACAAAGCCAGTCCTTGCTGGAATACCTTCGGCACAACGACAGTCTTGCCTTCCAGGTAGTCCATGAGGATCTTGAGCTCTTCGGTCAGCTTGTTGCCATTCCGCGATATCATCGGTACTTATGGGTTCCAAGAAATAGTCATTGTCCTGGTCACCCTGTGGTGGCAGATCGACAGGGGTGCAAGACAAGCAGTCGGCATCGGAGTGCTTTCGTCCACTCTTGTAGATGACGATGATGCCAAATTCTTGAAGCCTGAGACATATTGTGCAAACCGTCCAGATGGATCTTTCAAGTTAGCTAGCCAACATGAGGCATGGTGGTCATCCACGACTTTGAAGGGCCTGCCATACAGATAGGGGTGGAATTTCGCTCTAGCCCAGATGATGGCAAAGCATTCCTTTTTTGTGGTGAAATAATTTGCTTCCATCTTCAAGAGGGACACCCACGTTTCTAGCATTGCACGCAGCACCCTTGTTTCTAGCATTGATGCTGCTCTTGCCTTACGGATAACACTCATGAAGGTGTCCAAAAATGCAGATCGAAAGAGGTCCCAGCTTCCAAGCATCGACTCTCGATTCTCGAACCAAGTCCTTGCGGTGTCTTCAAGGTAGAAATATATGTGACGCAGCTTATTGTCGGGGTCCCACTTGTTGAAGGCGGTGACACGGTCTTAGGCATTGAGCCAGCTTTCCAGGACCTCATATGACGATCCATGGAATTGTAGGCGGCTAATGAAGGTGACTGCACTAATCACTGTAACAACACCATGCAATCCATATTTCAGGTAGATCAAACCTTCAACATCCTTGCATAGCCGTAAACTAGACTATACAATCCTTGCAGAGCGGCTCTTTGGGTTGTTGCATAACCACGGTTGCCGGAAACACTGCTGCTGTCATCGTGGATGCTGTTTTTGTCGTAGCGCTTGTCTTCTTGTCCTTGTTGGGAAGTGGCTGGCATTCTGGTGGTACTCCTGCTGTCTGCAACTAGCTTGAAGGACCAGGCTGGAGTCATCCTCTTGGCGGCACGGGCAGGAGCGTATGGTACATGGACCGAGAAGCACCTCCACCAGATGTCACATGGTTGTGATGCTGAAGCACACAACAGAACTCAAGACGTTGTCTGTCCAACTGTTTAGTGGGTGAACCTGTGCCCAGCAAAGTAAAGCAAACCACACTGCAAGATGATAATGGCGCGGACAGTCAGCGGTCGATGAAACAACTGACAAGCGGTGAGATGCGTCGGCTTTTATGCACACGGCATAATGCGTCCTCGCATTATCTCTGATATTCTAGATGGCACTCAATAGTGCGCATTGGGCATGTAAAGTTTGTAGACCGGTCAACACAGTACCTGAAGTGACATGCAAGATAAACGCGGCCTGCACTGCGTGTAACAGGAAAGCGATAATGGTGTTCCCCGCAAAGAAACCAAAATAACTGCATGTGTCAGTATTTATAATGAAACCACAGTAATATTTTGCTTATATGACCACAGGGGCTTCCACTACTGATTGATGGAATTTTCTGGATATGGGGGGGGGGAATTAAAAAAAATCTTCCATGGGCCTTTCAAGTTAACCACTGATGATTCTCTGTGCCATTAACACCACCATGTGCAGGTAACACAAACCAGAGAATAGACATTTAAAGACAGGACCAATTCCAAGCAATACATTACACTGACTGAACCATGCAGTCTGCTACCACATTGCGGTGTTGTCCTTCTTTACAGGAGTAGGAAAGAAGCCATAGTTACGCAGCTGTATCGCAATAATAAGAAAACCCTGTATCAGTTGGCTGTGTTACATAATACAGCAGACAGCAGGCCACTTTGTGAGAAGGTGTGCAGTTGAATTCCATTCACTATCCATGCACACAACTTCTTAGGAAGCGTGGTCCCACCTGTAACAGCACAGACATAACCATTAAAGCCAGAACAGACACCAACACACTAAACCTTTAACCCTTTGCACCAACTAATAATTTATGGTGGGAACATGGCTCCGCACTTAAATCCATTCGATGCTGTGTATCTGTTGGGAGTTTATTCTGATGGAGGCAAAAAATAAGCTCCCAAAGAGACCTTAATGCTTACTTAAGTGTCTTGTATGGTGCTAGACCCTAGAATCTGAAGCACGTCTGGTTGACTGAGGTGGACTTTAGCTAGACTTTAGGTGGACTGGCTCGTGTGATTTTTTCTGCTGCCACGAAACGAGTAAATGCGGCCATTGCATTGCGTTGAAGAACATTTCGAGCAATGTCGCCGTGCAACGTCACCGATTCTACTGTCATTATCAAACCCAGGTGAATATGTGACTGACTTTGTCACTGTGTTACGAGAGCTCGCCACATCAAGCCCTGTCAAGAACTTTGGGTAAAATGCTGGAGAAATAATAATAATCCTGTAGTAATTTTATTACTTAGCTTCCTATTTGCTGTTGGTTTCCTTCAGCTGATGTACATTGAAATCGCACATTGTAAAATGTACCGCTTCCTCCTCCCCTCCACTCCCTTCGGGCGAAATCCTTGGTGCGCCACTGGCACGTCACCTCTGCAAGTTTTGTACAGTATCATCTACTGTTCACAGGAAATCATGCGTATGCATCATTGTTATGCTAGTTAACTATGTATGTATATTATTTACCCATTACATGTGCTCGTGCTGTGTGCCTCCTGTCTTTTGTTTCGTGTGTTTCTTGCACTAATTATGGCCCATTACATATGCTTTTTCTCCCCAATGTGATGCCCCCTTTCCCAATGCTTCTCACAAGGTCTGTAAGGTTTCTTTTAAATAGATAAGAGAAAATAAAACTTATTTACCTTACTGTACTAATCACTGTAACACAACGCCAGGCAATCCACATTTCAGGTAGATCAAACCTTCAACATCCTTGCATAGCCGTAAACTAGACTATACCATCCTTGCAGACGTAAACTAGACAGGCGCTTATTAAGAAATTCTCATGCAGTGTTGATGACTAAGCAATATACTGCAAGGAACTCAACGGCCAAGCGATCTAAAAACCTTTTGAGGCACTTGCCTTCGAGGCACTTGGCACGTTGCTTTCCACCATATAAAGATCAATCAATCCTGCCTCCTTCCAAAAAAAAGCTCACATGTGTCCTGACCTTTGGGGCCTCTTCACATGACGACGGGACACATGGCGCATCAGGTTGGCCCTCATAGAGAAGGCTGCATCGCAGTGAACGCAGGGAAAGGGACGCTCTCCCGTGTGAGTGCGAATGTGAAACTTCAGGTTGCTGCCCTGAGTGAATGCAGCCGGACACAGGTGGCAACGGAAAGGGCGCTCGCCCGTGTGTATGTACAGATGCCTCTTCATGCGTCCTTTGTCCGTGGTCGTGTAGGTGCACTGTCGGCAGGAGTGTAGTCCGTTCCGTACGGACGCCAGGGAGGAGTAATGCTGCTCTGCACGTTTCAAGGGCATGGAACCTGCAAAGCCACGGGGAATGTAGAAACACAATGAAAGCCACAGTGTCAGAAACATGTAACTAGAATGCAGCACCGGGCAATCAACTAGTGCTGCTGCACTTATTAATTGCCCAAACCCAAACCAACTGTTACTTCAGTGGCAACAGTATGCTGGCCTAGCACATGTCTTATGACAACATTTCCGTCTCTTTGTACATATGTGGATACTATGCTTGATACATGTGAAACAGCCGCTACCCGGTGCACAGAGATCTGATTTGGAGGCCATCTTGACGGTATGCCCAAGTAGCCATGTTACTTCGTATGTGTAAAAATAGTGTCAGTGACCATACCATTAAACTAGCCATTACACTTTTGTTCTGCTCAGAAGTATCCGCACAAAGCAGCACAACAAAGGCATCAGTTGGTGTTTCAACAAATAAAGCATCAAAGCGTCTGCATATCTCAATCCGATATACGCCGCATCTTATGAGGACAAAAACGGGAATTCTGTTTGCTCTATTGGTTCACAGGGAAAATAAAAGAGTCCATTTTGTAAGCAGTCAACCCTAATCTTGAATATCAACTAGACCATCAGCTCCCGCGATGCATCGACACCCTCATTCATTGTCTCTGGCTTGGAACTGCCTACACAAAGCATTTTTTATTCAAAATTCAACGTGCTTCATCTTCAACATGCACATGCGGGCACGACGACGAAGATATCTGTCACCTGTTGTTTGATTGTCTCAAGTACACCACGCAGAGACAGTGACTCGAACAAGAGCTACATTTATTAGATTCAATGCGCACTTTTACGCTTGAGAAAATATTAGGACCATGGCCACCGAAGATACACCACAAGGCCTTAAAAGCCCTTCAACGCTTCTTTGAAGACAGAAAAATCAGTGACAACTACTGACTGGGCCATTTTTACAGTGTTGATGTGTGTGAGATGCGCGCGGACTACTTTGGGTCTAGTTTATTATTATATTTTCCTTTATTTATTTTTATTACGATGATGTTACATTATCTAAGCGAAAAGGGGTAGATGTCACCAAAAATGGCAACTCCTTAATTTATTTTTACATCAATAAAAAAAAAGCATCTGCATGCAAGCTGGCCATCAGTGAAGAAATGTCACATGAAATGAAATGAAAATATAAAAGAAGAGAAGAAAATACATAAACAGGTGTTAGAACGGCATTAGTGTCTGGTGTTGAAAAACAGACATGCAGTTATGTGCATCACATGAAGTGTAGCCTGGTATGCATTAGCACGGTTTAAACATTTCCTATAAAGGTGGCCATACTACTTCAATGAAAGCACAATACAGTAAAGGTAACTTGATCACCACATGTTTCTGTGACATTACCACGCATACCAGTAGATGTACTCCACTCTATCGCTGAACATAACTTATTACCCTGAATGAATACGATGGCTCTACATTGAAGTGACCTTTTTAAAGCCACACTGACATGCCTAAATGATCACATTTCTGTGAATGCACAATGCTGTACAATGCACTCCATCAACTTCATTAAGCACTGCATGCATTTTAAGCATCAACTTACTTATACCTTGAGTGCGTCAAGTGCATGAACTGATGCGTTAACAATTTTAAAAAAAGAATGAAATGAGCATGTTATGAAATGTACAAAAAAGAAAAATTAAATAGCGAGAATAGTGCCACATTTGATAGTGGGAGAGGATACGTATACATTCAAATGCATCTAGTACTAAATTATTCTCCACTTTGATTAGTTCAAAATAAAGAAATGGAGTTTGTTAATCAATGCTAATTTGGAGATTGTGTCGATTGGAAAGCACAACACTAGAAAATAGGTGCAAATGATTACAGGGGAAAATGCTTAATGAAGTAACACACGATTTCCGCTGTAAGTTCATTTTTACTGCTAAATGGGTCGTCAACCACCAACAGGCTCTGTGAAAAAAAGCACATTCTGCTGATAGCAAATGCTACAGTTATCAGTTCAGCCAAACTTCAAAGCTGTGCATGGCACATGGAGGTCATAACAGGAGTGCAAAATAAGCATTTTTTCAAGTGCCCTCTCTTCGAACAGAGGCTTGTCCTCACTCTTCTTAAGCTGCCAGATTTTGTCATTTAGCAGATTTCTGCCATTGGCGATAGCAGACACTAACCAATCATAATTGCTGGGGTATTAATACATGCTAGAGAGCTCGGGAAATTTTGACTATGTGAGATTCTTTAACGTGCACTGATAACACAGAGTACAGAAGCCTCTAGCATTTTTGCCTCCATTGAAAATGTGACCAACAGCGGCCAACCAACAGTGGTGAACACACCTTGGCTACTCGAGTGGCAAGGTCATTTATACTCAGAAAGGCATTTTAGGGACCCTTTAACATAGTGCAGTGCCAAAGCAGAATGCCACTACAAACTGGTATGGCAACTTACTTACAAAACTGTTTCTCTTGGCTACACTGTCATGAACGTTTGCACTATTGAACAGAAATGCAAAGTCAAGACTATGAATTACCAACTACCCGGCTCAGACCAATGCTCTCTAAAGGCAGGCATAATTACTTCATGCTGGTGAAAAACTTAAAATGCTGCAAATCCATTGTTTTATTTTTATTTTTTATTTATTACATACTGGACACTTAGGTCCAAGCAGGTGGGCAGTTTCAATAGGACATGATTAATACAAAAATGACATAACAATTGTTTGAGGTTAATTGGTATGAGATACAGCCATAGCAAATACAAAAGTGACATGGAGAACAATTTCGTAATTAATGCAAGAAAGTCTCAACAGATTAACAGGGCAAAATGAGAATATCCAATCTGTCTTGTTTTCATATAACCAATCAGAGGCAGTAACAAGTGGACATGGCCTCACCACCATCATAACATTAAATTTGCAACAAATCAAACCACAAGAATACTGGGTAAACACTGAAATGATGTCTAAAAAGCTGGTGTGACCGATTCCTAGCAACATATGATGTACAAAACCTTTTGGATGCTCCGGAGGAGGAATAGACACATCTGGAACAGCAAAGAGACCACTGTTAAAGGCAGCACAAACACTCACAGTACATCAGATACAAACTTGTACCCTTAACATCAACCAAACTTGTGGACAAACAATTTGCTTGTAATCAATTACATGTCTTATGTCTTATCTTTTTTTACATATTGATGAGACATACAGCAGAGAATACAAATGTTCAGACATGCAAATCGGGGTACTCTGTACTTGCTTCACCATCTTCGCATTCTATATTGGTCAACTACTTTAATATGCACCACTGTGACATGGTAACAATGGCCATATTGGATTTTGATACTAGGAAATCAAGTATAAAAAATCTCTTACACTTTTTGGTGGGAGTATTTGAAGTATCTCCCTTAATCACTGCCAATAATGAAGTCTTGCATTTCATAGAGGACACAGGTTCTGGAACTAAGACACTGAGTACATACAACCTCCTGGGAAAAAAAAAAAGAAGCACAACACTTTTTTTCTCTGTGGACACATGGAGTGAGTTTTTAGTGTTGTTTCTGGTGTCTTCACAATGAAATAACAAAAGATAGGTGACAAATTCTGTGAAACGATTCTCAGTGACAATAATTAGCACATGAAAGGGCTGCAAAGCATGCAGTGACATGGGTTAAGTCATTCTATTTGCTGAAACGTTACCATTGGCAGAAATAATAATGCAAGTGCACTCCATTACACTTTTGTTACAGTTCCTCTTGAGTTACTCAGTTACCCTCTTGAGCGCAGTTACTCTCTTGAGCCAATAATAGAAAACTGTGGTCAATTATATCTTAAAGCAAGGTAATTGTATATCGTACTTATTCTATGTAAGTTCAATAGGTATGGTATAGACAAACATATACATGTAGGAATGCCCAATATATGCATTACAAACATTCAAGACGAATGTTCAAATCAGTTAAACCTACTTCTTCATTTCAGCACATTTTTTCTTTTCTTCCTTTCTGAAGAAGCTCCTATCCATCCTATCTATCCTATCCATCTGAAGAGCTCCTATCCTATCCTATCCACCATCTCTGAAACGCCCCATTTCCTCTTAACACACTCCTGCTATCACTCGGTCCCTAGAATAAGGATGTAATGGGCAAGAACAGTTCGCCTTTTTAATAGCAGCTAAATGCAACATAACATATGTCCCCAGATTCTCAAGAAAAATAGCCCTCAAACAAGAATAAACAGCAGTTTCTGACACTGGAGCCTTGACGAAGTTCTCATGATAGCTGCTTTTAAGACTTCATTTCTAAAAAACTGAAGAAGAGAGTGAAGATGCAACGTCGTGTTAGTAGGAGACCGCAACACTCAGTACGTCTCATCGGAAGGCTTCATATTGCTTCCACACAGTGCTCACTAACTGGTATCTGTTAGACCAGGGTAGGATTATTCCCGACTTTCCAGAGTGTCAATTCATTCATTCTTTATTTAAAGTACTACTAACGGGTGTTACATAAGTGGTGAAATCACGGCTCTGTATTTTTCACTCCATGAATGAGCAGGTACACTGCCTTAGACACGAAGCTTTTTAGGAGAAAGGTAAAGGAATAGTGCACTTGGCCCACATTGAGCCGTTTGAGCACCAGAGGCAGGTCACAGATGCTAAGTTAGTGTACACTTCTCCAGCTTCAAGTGACGACGAACCAACACAAACACTGCCCTACGTCGACTCCGGCAGCCACTCTCCCATGACATCTGAAGGCCATTTGCCACACATCTCACTAATCGCACTCCAACCGCTCGTGGGTTCTGGTCGACAAGCGCACAAGCATTGGTAAAAAGGCAGGCACACAGCGTGTACCACTTTTCATAGCTTGCTCAGTATAATGTAGAGACTGAAACCACACATTCCACATGATGCCAATGTGACAACGGCATCACTGTGGCCTCCTGCACTGTACAACACTCCCCCTTGGCATGGGCAGTCACTCCAAGATACCGAAATTCAGCACAGCGTAGTATGGCCTCACTATTCGGTAGATGCAGTTTGCATTCATCTCCAGGACCTGGGAATTGCAGCTCTGCCAAATTTTTCACGTCAAATGTTACCCTCATTGAGGCCAGGTGGTGGGCAAGTAGTTTGACCAGGCTCTGCAGCTGCTCTTCATTTTGTGCCAGGTGGTCGTCCACAAAGACTAGCACTGGTAAAATCCTTAATTGTGACAATCCGGCATAGCGGCACTGTAAGGCAAAACCGAGGTTTGATTCAATGCTGGCGTGTTCAAGCCCTGCTGTGTACAGCATATACAACAGCAGAGAAGGTGAACACCCTTGTTTCAGATGCCTGCAAACAGCAACTGGCTATGTATGGACCAGCCCAAAATTGGCAGTTCATGTTAGCGGCATATTGGTGCAGCTCATGCAGCATAGCAGCATCTCACGTTGAACGCTGTCATACGCTTTGGCACATCCAGAAAGCAGGTCACAAACCATCGGGACTACTTGTGGGATATCTTGATGATAGGCTGTCGCTGAGGCATCGGTCCCTTTCAACGAGTAGCCCACTCACCTCAGCCCATGCAATGGCCTAACATTTTGAGACCTTGGAGAACGTCCTGCAGAGAGTGCTAGTCACTATAATCTGTCAATGGTCGCTTAGAAAACTGGAGCTTTCTCCTCGTTTTGGCACACATGTTATAAAAGTGACACCATCAGTTATAAAACAGGCTATGAAAGCAACACCTAAGGCAAACAATCAAACGAAGGCTGCGTATGTGTTCCCACTCAAGTGCACTGCTTGTGCTACAGGCACACTGCATTTGTACCGAGGTCTGGAGTTCAACGAGAGCGCGCTCTTTACTACACAATTCTGGCGGGTGCTGGTTTGACCTATGGAAATCCCAGTGTTGTAGGTCACATTAGCGGGAACGCGGGACTGCACCGACGTTTCACATTTTAGGTGCAGAGCACCTTAAGCCTGTGGTGTATCTCTGCTGTCGTCACGGTGGGCCCATCCTGGAGGCAGTGCAGTCAGACAGTGTATGTGTGTGTATTTGTGGGCCGATCTTGGAAGCAGTGAACCCAGACAGTGTATGTGTAAGGTTGGAGTGGCGCGAGCCAATGGAGAAAATGGGGCCCTGAACTAAGGGCTCCACCCTACGACAAAGATCCTTCAATTTGTTTTAGGTGCGGAGCACCTTAGGGGCTTGTCGGCGTATCCTGCTGCTGTCGTCACGGTGGGCCCATCCTGGAGGCAGTGCAGTCAGATAGTGCGTGTGCATGCATTTGTGGGCCGATCATGGTGGCAGTGCACCCAGACAGTGCATGTGTGTGGTTGTCGGGTCAGAAGCGATTCTAACGAGTTTCTGCCAATGCGCCCGGGCTGTCGGCGTCCAACATCGTCGTCGTGGCCACGGTAAGGCAAGCCCATTAGCAGCGACTTACGTTTTGCTGTGTGCAAACACCGCCTCATCACTGCATGCTTCGCACCTTCCCAAGTTTCACGTTAGTGGCCGGAGCTACAGTATCTTGTGCATTGCGTGACGTGGAAATACATAAGTGATGCGCGCACGGTCATTGCAACCACGGAACTTTTCCGCTCTGGTTTCGTGCGACGCAAAGAATACGCTGTGCTTCTTTTTATGATACATCCCGCGTCGCACATGCACAGAGAGAGCTACGGCGTCGGGCGCGCTTTCGCGCGATCTCGTCCTCCTGGTCAGTTCGCGCGCATTGCCACTTGCAAGTGCCCTCAACAGCTCCTCCGCCAGCATTGTCACCAGGGGCCTCGATGCGTACACCACTGCGTTTTTGCAGAATGCCGCAGATGTGCGCAGCGAAACGGAAAGCTGCTTACATGAGAACTGCAGCTGTGCTGTGCGCATACGGAGAACTGCGCACGCACTACACCAGGGAAATCTCCGATGAGACTTCGGCAATCACAACGGACGGCTTCCGAGGTGGTGCGTCTCCTCAGTACGTCTCGGTAGCGCATACTTTTTTTCTGTATACGTAGTCGCTTCTCGTCGCTTTCGCCAGTGAATGGACAAGAACCGTACGCTACGGAGAACTTGCCGCCAAGGGCCCACAGATGATCCGAAAACAGTTGGCGATGGCAGCGCCATATGACGAAAGCAATGTTTAGCGCTTACTGTTTCTGGAGTTTATGTGGCATGTTATTCTTTATCTGCAGCAACAATTTCCTGATGAACACCCTCTTTTTTTTTGTATGTTGAATTTCTTTATGGGTTGTTGGTACGGTCTCTGACGGCTGGGCGGCGCCACCGGGCCGCGCATAATAAGGTTTCTAGATAAGTGCATCATAAAAGAACCTACGGCTATGTCCTGCGGTGGGTGCGCCTGGCACACGAAATAAATAGGGATTTAGTTTTGTATTCCGTTTAAGTAGGAAGAAATAGAACAGCCATTATTGTCGCTTTGAAGCACACGTTTAGTCAAGCAGCCGGGTGTATTAGAATTGTTGGGTGCCCTAGTTTCCGCCTTTGTTATTTTGCTACTAAAATTAGAATTACGCACTATTCATACGTAGTCCTCAACCAGCTGCAGAACCATCACTGCCCTTAAGTTGCTTTCGGCAAGCACAGCCGGAAAAGCATTGCAAGCAGAGTGCATATGTTCACCCTCCCATTTGTTCGCAGAGGGCTGTAGCTTCCACAATGCTGCACGGAACTACTGTAAACCCCTGCAGGAGCCATCTGTAGGTCCCTGCGGGAGTAAGCCGTGCGTAATCCCCTTAATCTCCTTCGATCGGGAGCCATATATAATCGTCCGTGCCTTCCCCACCGCGTAGCGGGGAAGGGACGCATCTCCATTATATGTACACGCGCTTTTTTCCATGCCCATAACCAAACAATCAGAATATAGAAGGCTTCCTTTGTACCAGAGACGCCCGCTCACTCCGCCTCTTTTTTCAAAACTGCCAACACCTGAATATTCTCGCTGTATCAAAACTATCGAGCTCAGAACGCATGTGCGCGAAAAGCCGCTTTATAACTTACCTAAAGCTGGCTTCTCTACAACATAACATCTTGTGAGGAGTAGCCATCTTCTAAAAGCGCCCCATGTGATTTCAGAAGCGGGCTTCACCTCACAAGCAGTCACAGCGTGGAGAAGCCAGATTTGGGTCACTCGCACGTCTGCGCGCTCACGATCATGTCTGCCAAGAACTGCATTTGCTACACGCCGAAGGCGCTCAAATTTGACACTGAGTGTCATTTCTTCTCTTCTCGCAAGCATCGTGCGCCAATATGTGATGCTGCGAGCCGCGTACGGCACGTCTCGCCATCACAAAATGCTACAAACATGCGACACAAGGGTGCCTGAATGGTTTCCCCTGAGGAGAGACCATTCAGGCACCCTTTGCGACACTTAGTTGTCGGATGCACGCGGCGGCAGCTCGACCAATCAGGAGGCGTCGCTTTCTTTTTTCTTTTCTCCTTCCTTTTTTCTTTTTTTTTTTTTTTGCTTTGCCTTGCACTGCATATGGCGAGGGCGTCGTACTGGCAGGAACCGAGAATGACAGAAAGCTCGTCGAGTAATTCGTGCTGTCTTCTCCTCTACTCTTGTGTCCGTGTTCGCGCGCCTTTTCTTTGCATAATGGCAGTGAATTTCGCCTCCTGAAGTCCTGGTTTTGCGCTGCTTGAAACATTTTTTATCTCTGAACGGAACAATTACTAGGAAAAATTCTTACGATAGATCGAACGCTCCTTATCGGGCACTTAATAACCTCCTGTGTATAACCGAAATTTGCCATGTGGCCTGGTGAGGGGCCCTTTGAACAGGTATGCTATTATATGGCAGTCAACAGGGATCCGCAAAGCGCCCCCCCCCCCCCTCATGAAAAAAGAGAGAGGGAGAAGGACCAAGGGAAAAGAAAGAAAGCGATGTGCAGTTGGACGAGTGAGAGGAGTTCCATCAGCGGATCCTCTTGGAAAAATTACAACTACAGTCTTTGTTGCCGTAACTGCCAAAGATGACTTGCGCCAAGTTTTAAGAAATCCACGTGCGCGTTACGATCGATGCAACCAACTTCGAAGTGCCTATAATGTCGTCTTGACCTTCTCAGACTAGCTTTTAAAATGAACTTTGCATAAGTAATTATTATTATAGATCATACAACCTTTAAATCGTGGCCTTTAAACGCAAAACGTTCAGTGGAGAAGTCGTAACGCATGTTAATTCAGTGTCCACTTGTATTGTCGTGTGCTTCTCCACACTGGGGCAGCGCGTGAGGTGAAGCACTCTTCTGAAATCACAGGGGGGGCTAACAGGTGGTTTCAGAAGAGGGCTCCGCCTCATAAATAGCCATACCGCGGAGAAGCCACCTTTCGGTAGGCTGTAAAGAGGATGTTCACGCACATGCGTTTTCAGGTAGTTTTGATACAGCGCAAAAAGTGCGCGACGTTTAAAGTGCTGATGCTGGCACGCGGCTACATCATCGCCCTCAAAGTGATAATTACGCATATATATATATATATATATATATATATATATATATATATATATATATATATATATATATATATATATATATATATATATATATATATATATATATAAGGAGACAGAGAGAGAGTCGGGCCTTTGGGCCCTTATCTGCAGCACGCACGCTGGAAACAGGCGCCAGGATAACACACGCTGCATTGGCCATGCGCGTGAAGAGCTAGTGTGGGAAAAAGCCACAGGGGGCGGGGCAGATGGATGCTGGCCGTCCATGTGCCTCATAAATAGTGAAAGCGAAATTCAGTAAAGAAGAAGAAAAATGCACATGCTGTGAGGAAGATAGGGAAACGACTGAGCATGTTCTGATTGAATGCGGAAATATCCACCCAGGTGTACGTTTGCGCACCACCCTACAGGAAGCCTTGGGTTTTAGGGCGAACAACGGGAAGCTGAACATAGCCGCGATTGAAATAAGTAAGAGACGGTTAGAATACTGGTGGCAGAAAACTGGAGAGAACGGACAAAAATAATTATAGGGAAAAATATGGTACTTTCTGCCATAAGGGGCAGGGAACTGGGCTATGAATTTCCGTTTTTTGCTATAGTATGATCGATTTGAGTGAAGTAAATTTAAAAGGCATGAGGAAAATTTAAAGAGAGAGAGAGAGAGAAAAAAAGTTCTTAAGTCTTCTTACGAGCCTGGTGGCCCACATGTCACCGCCCCGTTACAAAGGGGACGTTCCTAGCACCCATCCACCCGGCCGATAAGAAAGGAGGTGAGACGAGCCCGGGGGCTTTTTGGCCGAGGGCAGGGGGATGCGATGATGGTCGCGCGACGCGCCAGGATTTTCCTCCGTGAGTGCTGCAGAGCGGGGGCCGCACCGGTTTGGGGCGTCCGCTAAGGCGAGTCGTTGGCTCGTTTTCGATTGCCAGTGAGCTCGTTTGCATACGTGCCTTTACGTTTCGCGTCGTTTGTTCCATGGTTAACCGCCAGTCTGCGGGGTTGTTTCGTTCCGGGCTTTTGGTCCTTTTCTTGTATGCGTTTGTGCCGTGTTGAAGGCTTTTTGAGATTGGTTAGAGTCGCGAATTAAAAGTGGTCCTTATTCCCAGCGTTGCCGGCTCGTGTCGTACGGATTGCGGCTCACAGAACCCCCCGAAGCGGAGGCCTTGAACACACACACACACACACACACACGAGTGGTTCGAGGTGCCACACTGCCTAAAAATACAGCATGTGATGTAATCATCACCATGACGTCCACATGATGTACCCACTTGCTCTCACATGACTGTATTAGCTTGGCCTTTCATACTCATGGAAACAGAAACTGATAAAATAACAGCAACAGAAAGAGGTCTCATGGGCCCTTCAGATTCATATAAAATGTCTTATAGTGACTCTGGGAAAATTTCTTCCGAGCAACACATTGTTTACGTATTGGCGTTCTCTTGGTCTTTGTAAGCTGCCTTACTTGTGTGCCAGTGAAGCCTGCTCAGAGGAAAATGTCCATGCATGTTGCCAAGTGGAGAATGTGGTTTTGCAAATGTTAACGTGCACATCAATGGTGACTGTTGTCAGTGTGACACGGTAGAATCTGCACAGTAGTTTGAACGTTGATGGAAACCCGTTCACAAGCTGGTCCACCAGATGGGCCTCTGTGTTGTGTACTGAACAGCTTCGCTGCTTATGTTTACCCATCTTTACAGAGTGGAAAGGCTAAAAAAGATATAATGGCACGAGCATCTGGCAACATTGTATTTTGATCAGCACCTGCAATTCACCTCCAGATGGAGTTGTTACAGAAAAAAAAAAAGGAACTCACTTAGAAGTCAGTTAAAATTCAGTGTAATCAATGTAAATTAAATGGTGGTGGGAGCACACTGCCTTGGATATGTGGATACAAGCCAGATCCAAGAAAGAAAAAAATCACATGCTGCTCATCCCCAAACTGGATATGTAGGTATAAACTAGTGCTCATAAAGTTTACCCAAAGTCCATATCAGTCACCCAAAAGTGCGCCAAATGTTGGGCAATGGTGCCAGTTCAAGACACTTTAGTGAATGCTAATGCTGGTTATGTCACCTAAGTACAACTTCACTCTGCCAGAACCACTTCGACTCACTATATCGCCAATGCACAGCTTGAATGGGCTCGCTCGGACTCAACCTCAGGAAAATGTCGTTGGGCCAGACTTGCTCGGACTAAGCTCTCAGGTTGGTCGGAGTGTGCAGGACGAAAAAAGCCAGGAGGGGACATCACATGACAATTTCGAAGCCTAGTCGTGAAGCATTTAAGGGAAAGGATCACGGTAAATAGGCCCTGGTCACATGACAAATGAGTGGTAGATTCACGTACAGTCAGGCTCTGATAAACATCACTGCCTACGAACCAATTGTCAGTGGTTCCACAATGATGTGGGCCTCATCCTACTCAAAATGCACTGTGCTCAAGGAGCCAGAGGTTGGCTTACCAAGGCTAGTCAAATCACGTGACGATGCCTCCTAGATTTCTTTTCCTCCATAGATGCGAGTCTGAGGCCTGTATTCACAAACCTACCATATCCTTATCGCATCTTCTGTTTATCATCCTCGTGCCATCAGGGCATGTTAAGGGCACCAAAATGGTAATCAGTATGATAGACTATCATAAGGCTTGTTTGTAGACACTGGAATGATTTGTTCATGAAGCCTCACAAGGATTATGGGAAGATAAGGACAACATACGATAGTGATGAGGTAGTTTTGTGGATAGAGGCCGGAGAGTTTGGTGACCAATGCCAGTATGCGCTTGCATGTACTTGTAATGTGTACGCATGTACATGTCAATAATGAGAGGAATACAAGAAGAAAAATAGAATGTGAAAACTGCATTATATGCCTGTATATATATATTTTTTATTAATTCTGTTGCAACTCAAACACTTGGCCAAGTTTGCTCACAAGTGATGAGCCCCAGTTGAGAAAACATGATGGATTCATGTTCCTTTTTTGGTGACATAAAAGATTTAAATGGTGAAGCCAGAAACTTTGTTGTGCAGTGATGACAACACTTCCCATCACCGAAAAAGAAGAACAGTAAAAAGGAATACACATGTGCACTTGGTGCACCCATAGCAAAAAGAGGTACAATTTACATTTACATATGTGTCAACTTAGAGACCTCAAAAAATGGGAGATCTGCAAGGGAAAGGGGAGGGGAGGGTACACAAGAAAAGATCTTGCATACATTTTCATCTTTTCCTTCTTACAGCTTGCAGTAACGTTATACACAGTTCTGAATTACTGGCACCAAAATATTTAGACGCCATATGACGAAAGCAATGTTTAGCGCTTACTGTTTCTGGAGTTTATGTGGCATGTTATTCTTTATTTGCAGCAACAATTTCCCGATGAATACCCTCTCTTTTTTTTATGTTTTGTACCAACACTTGTAGTTATAGAGTGCATGTGTAATGAACTACACATGCACGCAAGACATGTATGTACTATGACCTTGGAAAACTAGTGGCCCCTTCTCATGCTTAGCAAGCTTCATCGGTCAACACAGTTGTACAGCGGTGGAGCTAACTTATCATGTGCTGCAGTGTATTACAAGCCCTTAGTTGCGGTAAAAACTAACACGCCAAACTATAAACAAAAAGCACATGAACACAGTGGCCTCCTCTCACTTTACATCAGCGAGCATAGGGGAGGGTCCTACACGGCAAGCTGTTGGGGTTCCTAGAGGCCAGAAAACTTTAAGAACTGCTGTCTTTTGTTATTTTGCTTTTTGCGGCAGTTTGGGGCTGTTTATCAAGAGAGACAGGTCCGTTCCTGTGCATTCGGGAGGAATGGTCAGAAATCAAGAATCCCCTGGGAGAATCGAGTGGGTCGGCAGGAATGTGTGCTTTTTCTTTGCGTGCCAAGACAGGTGTCTGTCGAGAATGTCCTTCCGTGAAAAGGATGCGCCACAATGGACACAGGAAAACGGACGCTCTCCCGTGTGCTTGCGTATATGCCGCTTGAGGTTGGCCCCGTTAGTGAAGGCATGGGGGCACAAATGGCACTGGTATGGGCGCCTGTGCTTGTTGAGGTGCACCGTCAAGAGCTTCTTGATGTTAGTCACGTATGTGCACAGATGGCAGCAAAGCAGTTCACCAGGCGTGGTTGTGAACGACTCGTATGGTTGCAGGCTTTCAGATGGTACGGAATCTGCAATGGAACACAGAGCATGTAAATTCAGAGCAAACAAGGTAGTACTGATTTCATGGCATAATTAAACTGATTGCAGCTGGCAATCAGGACCTGTCAAACTTGTCACAAAAATGCGTGATTTTGACTGTCCTGGCCTACACATAAACATCTGTGTAACAGCAACACTTCCACTCATGCAAAACTGACAATGGAAAGCTACGCGCTTCTTACACACCATTATTTCCACACATAGAAGGCAAGTAAAAACAATTAAATCATGGCGAGGGGGAAGAAAGTCTATGAATTCAACATCCCAGAGTTGAACAACCTATCCCAGCACTACTCGTACCAACACATTAATATTTGCAAAACCAATGAAAAGAAATTAGTCCTCCTTGATTGATTGAATAGGTCAGTTACACACATGCACACATCTTTTCTTGTAGAACAAACTAGTACAGAACGAGCACAGCAAGCATAGCAGCTGTAATAGGTGACAATGTGAGATGTTGAGGTGCAAGATCCAATGAAAGAGGTTTAAGGCAAGGGCGAGGTTTAAGGCAATGGGCATGTGAAACAAGTTGATATGGGAGCACACAAATGGGTGCTACCAAGCGCATGATGTGTACGTGAGAACCAAATTAGGGCACCCTTACTGAGTTGCAAAATGAAGAGATATGGCATGAAAGGACAATTCCCTACAGAGTGCCACAAACAGTGCTTCTTACTCATGAATATCCCTTGACAAAAGGGTCCTGAGGTGTACACTTCATAACATACTGTTGTTGCAACAGGGACAATTCAAGGTAGAATTTTGATACAGTGGCTACATGGTGGAATCACTTTGCATGTATACCCCAGGTGTAAAATACCATTTAAACCTGTAACCACGTTTGTCTCGCACTGGAAGTATTTTTACAATGCAGCAACACAGAAACACCAGAATGATCCTCCACCACACAAAGCGTGTATAAAGATAAAATACTGAAAAACATACTCAACTACAAAGCAATTAACATAGCATTCTAGAAGGTTAAACTGCCACTTTGCTGGTGCAGAAGGTTGCAGGCACATTTTCATGCACTGAATGATGTACTGTTCTCTCTCCCCAACTGTATATTAAAAATATTTTCCTTGCCATTTCCTCCATCATTTATGCAAAAGCAAAATGAAACTACAAAGCATACTTATCTACCCTTTAAACAGCTTTACGTCAGTTCAAACAGCACACACAAGCATGAACTAATGAATCAATCTTTGAAGAAAGTTAATATCACTGCATCCTACATACAGCAATACCATGAGTGAGCTCCATTTTATGATAACACACAAACTGCGGTGTTTTTCTCTCTCCTTTTCTTTTCCTTAAACTCGCTGTAATGGCTTAGCAGGTATCGTGTATCGCTGCTAAGCCCGATGACACGGGTTTGATTCCCAGCTACAGGAAGCCACATTTAAATGGTGGTGAAATGCAAGGACACCCGTGTACTTAGATTTAGGTTCATGTTAAAGAACACCAGGGCGCCAAAATTAATTTGGAGTTGCATACTACTGTCTCATAATCATATCCTGGTTTTGATAGGTAAAACCCCAACAATTATACAATTATTTTTCTTTATCCTGATGATTGAATATCAACCACCACACTAAAGCATTTTTGCACATGACCTCAATAAAATGACAGGGCGGCAAGCAGGTTTACGTTACACCTGTTCCAAAAAGAATAGCATTGGCAGTGGTTGGTAAAGCCATCGACATGACTATCACAGTGCTACATCAGCCATAGTTCAAACTGCTGTGTCTTGCGACAAAGCAAAGGAGTGGGCACTTTTCAGGAACAATGTGATGATCCTTCCAAAGCCCAAACAATGCTGCCTGTTGGACGTTTCGTAGGAAGCATCGAGACATGCACCTGTAAAAGCACAGATGCCACTGTAAAGACTAGCACATAATTTAGCAGCCCACCCACAAACGTTTTCATCTTTTAATCAATAAACATATTCTAGGTTGATAGTGTGATTGATGCTAGATTCAACATTACTTTAGAAATGTCATATATTTATTATGAGCAATTACTTGCTTATCCTTGCAAACATGCATTTAATATTATAGAAGACATTTTATTATTTTAATATAAGCAGGCATTATCATTTTGGGGAATAATGTTTTTGCACCCTCATGTGTCATTGTGCTGACATCACTTGTAAACAAAAAAGAAAACACAAAGTTCCTGCCAGCACTTCATAAATGCACCGAAAATATGATTGCTGAGTACAGGCAAAGCTTTCCTGCAATCACTAAGCATTTTTCTTTACATTCTATTTGTTACATCCTTTTGTATTCCTCTACCTCAATAATTGCAAGCGATATTACTGAAATTTAAACCATCCGCTTTCTTCCATGACAATGAACAGGCTAAAAGGGCTTCAAGCCAATTTTCAGAGTCCCTTGCTGCTACCCTAGCAAAGCAGAGGCAGGAGATCAATATACAGGACTGCATCAATGTCATGTAAAAGAGCAAACAGGTGAAATCTCAGAAACTCGCAGGATGGATACCTGGGAAACAACACAGCAGTAATCTTGGCCTCTGAGTAAGGGGATTGTTACAACTGTAACAGTACAAGGATCCCTGTCCAAGCCAGCATGGACACAGCAGATTCAAACATTTTTCTTTCCTTTGCATTAGTGAAAGTATCCAGATTAGGGTACTCTACACTTGCTACGATACCCTCACGTTTATTGGAAGTGATCTGATCACATTTCACAAAACTGGCCTAACCTCCCCATTTCTTTTTTCTGAACAAACGTTTCTGTGTCCACAGTCTAGATGAAAAGGATTTCTGCATTTAACGCATTTGTTTCAGAATTCACACAGTGAACGAAAAGTGCAACTGCACGAGCACAAGCTGTCAAAATTCATGATGTCATGGTTGACTGGCACCAAAAATTAACCCCTTCACTGACAGTCCCGTGATAACTTGGGTGACAATACATGCATGAGCCCTGCCAATCACAAGCATACTTGTTTTTTGACAGCTGATTAAGCGCATGTTTTTACATCCCACAGCTGCACTGGCTTGTGCCTTATCGCCAGCATCTCAGCAGCAGAGCAGCTCTCTATGACGAGCAAGTGTACCACGTGCGAGTGCTATTTGAACGTCTAAGTGTAGCAGCTTGAATACCACAATATCAATGCTTTCTAAACTATATGGCACGTGCATTTATGGGTAATTATCTTGGTAATTAGTCACTTCCAAATTTCCTTGTAATCAGTGAAATCTTCTACCTCAAATTTATTCTTCTTCTTGTACAGACCTAGAAAAAAATGTCCTTCGGGGCTAAAAGCTGCCTCCATAAAAATGTTCACATATCCTGAAGGACACCCCCTACTGCAGTTCTAGCAAGAAATTTCCATGTAACATGCAGAAATGAAAAGATCCGGCAGGGATTGTAAAGCAGTGCCAGAAAAACCCGGCAGTGAAAGGGTTAAAGGTCACACCATTGCACATCTTTCGTAAATACACCTTTTCGGACATATCAAGCCTCATATCACAGTAAGGCTAACCTCTTACCACGTCCTAGAAATCTAGTTTGTCAGTACAGCTAAATGAACTTTTTGTGCGCACCCCTTTTCAAAATGAGTGAACTAATGAGTGAAATGAGTGACAAGTGTCATAATAGTGTGCAATGCAGCACTTCTGTTACAAAAGCTTTTTGTGAAGAGCACAGGGTACAGTTTTCTAAAGTGCTACTGAAAGGGAATTCAGCAACAGCTCCTGCACGTCAACGTGTTCAGTATAGTGTGTGAACGCGACCCATGGCACGCTGAGGTCACGAAATTTTTTCAACAAGTAATGATCAACAACTATTAAAACATCTCAACTTTGTACATATCAAATAGAAAACTTCCATTCCGTGATATTTTTCCTCCTGTTGCATTATACTGGCTCCCTGTAGGATGACAGCCAGTAATTTCTGCAGCTGCCAAGTGCGCTGATGGAAGGCTAACTGTGCGGGAGCCATGACTAAAACAGTCAGCCACCACTGTGCTCGTATGCACGGCTGCTGCTTTCTTATTAATAGAGCTGCGAGGCAGGAGACAAGCATTTATTGTTACTTCCAGGGTTTGAGAATTGGCTTATGCAACTTAGCTGTCTGATGTGCTTGTAGTCAGATCGGCATACATCTGCGGAGGATATCTTGCAAATATAGTGCAGTTCATCCTGCATATTTATTTTAGGGCCGTCACTCAAGCATATTAATGTCTCACTGACGAGTGGTGGCATTGTCTAAGATTGCTTGAGTGTAGAAAGGTCCAACACTGGTACGGTTAGTTGCATGAGTGTGCCCATACATACGCTGTCATGTCAAAGCAGCTGTTCACAGCTAGATGTACAACTTGTCTAAGCACAGTAGGCCATATTTTTAACCTGAACGTGCGAGCATCGATTGCAGAGTTGATAAGCGCTGCAAAACGGAGCACAGCATCGAAATGAACAAGAATATGCACGTCCGTGCAGTGAACAGTCTGGTGCAGTTGTTGTCTGCCAGGCTGTTATGCGGAACGGACCCAACCCAACCTGCTTATTTGTCCGTTATCACGTTTTGTTCTGTATTCTGAATGCCACTAAGTAGGGATTAGAAAATGCGACATGAACCACCTTCTTTTGCTGTATGAGAGAGATATGTGAATTGATATCACATATCATCCACCTCAAGCATGACTACTTCACCTTTTCTTTATCGCTTCATGGCAGTGTTCAGGAAAGGAAGAAAGGACGACAATAACAGTGCTCAACAGGAACAGGGGTAGTGTACAGTTCCTGGAAGAGCCTAGCAGAAGGCAGCTGCCCAAGGCTGCTCATAGCGCACATGCATATTCTCATTCATTTTGTCGCTGTGCTTTGTTTTGCAGCGGTTATCGAACATGGCGGTCGACGCTCACGTGTTCAGGTTGAAAAAAATGGTCGACTGTACATCTTCCCCATCGCAATGATGAGCAACGTGGCACAAGTTTTTCTTGGTGCTGGAAGAATAGTGCACTAAGTGTCAACAGCACGGAAGACTGTGCAGGCAGTACAGTGCAGAACAATGCATACTAGATGGCAAAGGTGCACAACTTACTTTCGTTACATATGACCCTTGCGTACTGTCTGGCATAAGGGTAGGAAACTAACAGGCTCAGACAGGGAAAGTTCGCCTTTATACACTGGGCCAGGCAGCTTTATTGGCCCTTACTTTCCCTTCAATGTCGATGTGCAGAGGGGCCCACTGTTAAAGGAACACCGACGCACGTGGCATCTGCTCTGTGCCATTGCCAGCTGCAACAAGATTTCACACATTTTCAGTGAGCGTAGAGGGTGGAATGCTTTCGTTGTCTGCAACCATCTGCTGCCACGCTTCGGATTGTTGTGTGTGGTTCGTAATTGAAAGCAGTCACTTTCCTTCAAGTTGGAAGGAAAGTGACGGGATTGATCTATGATGAGATAAAGATCACCCTACACATCAGCAGCAATGACATTGTCATCTTTTGTTCACCTTCTTGATATATAAAGAATTGCCCACTTCAGAAAAGGTTAAGTGTGCACACGCTCCCCTCTATTCCACGATGGCTTGTGTGCCATATGGCTCCTGCAACATTCCCTGTTCTAAATCGTACTTTGCGATTTGTTCATCGATTCAAGCATCCATCCTCCCCTGAGCTTCTCTTCTAGTTTGGATATGATAAAAGGAAGCGTATTATTGAACTGTGGCTAGAGAAGTACAGTCAATGCACTGTTTTGAAAGTCATGGAAGGCCGCTCAAAACAGTTAAAGCATATAAGAGCAACCACCACATAAAGGACGGCCCTCGGAAGCCACGACATCAGGCCACGAGCCAAGCAGAAGACCTTGCCATTGTAGATTCTGTGGCTGACAGACGCAGAGGTTCTGTGCAAGACATCAAAACAAACCTTGGACTGAATGCTTTAAATACAACCGTGAAGCGTGGCTTGTATCAGGCACAAAGAGACGTTTGTCAAAATTCTCATGCTTGTCTTGCAAGTACAAAAAACAAAAACATCTGCGAGGTCCTACTTTGCCACGACTAAATTTTTTGCAGTATTGCAACGATGTGCTGTCTGAGTGTGACCATGCAGTCTCTAGCCAACTTTAGGAACTTGTGAGCTGGTTGTTTAGCGACGATCCGAAGCGCAGCTGGAGACAGTAGCAGGCGACGAAATAGCACCACCCGCAATCACTCACTGCAACTGCGTGAAACTCGTTGCACTTGCCAGCCAGCGGTGGTGTAGGGCAGACGCCACGCGCTCCGGTGTTCCCTTTAACAATGGACCCCTCTGTACAAGAAAGAATCAAACATACCAAGCAAGGGACAACACACCAGCAAAGGTACATAGGTATTATTAAGTAACTGATGGAGGGAAAATTTGTAGACTGCAGTCGCTATTGAATGCACCAACTCGAGCATGGAGTCCAGACAGTACCGTGGTTAATGTGAAGGACATTAGTTATGATAAAAAAGCTTATCTGGCTTGCAGTAAGGAGGGCGAAGAGATGACCCTTCCACCTAAGTGTGTACACTCATGAGCAGAGAGGGACTTTAAGCGCTACTTGTACAGGAAATCTCGAGGTCTCGTCGTCCTTCAAGTTAGTTTCATGGTCAAGAACTTTCGCACATATCACACCGAGATTCCATGGCCCGACGAAAAAAGGCAGTAGCCTGTTTTTACATGAAATAAACAGCACATACAAAACCGAAGCGTGCACATGCTAGCTTTCGCGGAATGGAACTTCATTCACACAATATGTCCCACAGACACACAGCAACTTGACTGTCGATGCACAACACGTCGTCATTCGAGAGTCGATATTTTCAGCACTTTTTACACCAATTCCGCTGCGATCCACTGCGATACACAGCTGTCTCCGTCCGGTCCACGGGAGGTGGTGCTGCAGCCCAACGTTGATCCCGCCTTACTCGACATACACAAACTAGCATGGATCACGACCGTGGGCAGAGTATCACAGAGCTTGACTGTAGGTACTTTCGGTCAAGGTTTCACCGCACCACCCACCAAACAAATGAACAGCAGCGTAACACCGAAACCAAGCCGAAACACCGACAACACTCTGCGATAAATGATGATGATGGTAGTTCCCATGCGATGGATCACCGTGGTTTGGTGACAGACAACCTGGCGTGCCGGCCAGTCTTGCAAGTTACAACACCGTTCCCGCACGTGAGAAGTGGCAAACAAGTCTTTTTCTTGCCATTCCCGAAGACAGCCGTTGCCAAAAACTCGCCGGTCCAACGCCTACTGTAGTCCTCAAAATAAAGCGCAACCTTATTTTGCCGTCTAGTCAACAGAATAAAGCGTTAGCGTATTCCGTCGTCCGCCTCAGAATTTCGGTGGACTTTTCGACGGCGATGCACCACTTCCACTGCTTTCGCTGTTGGAAACTTTTTTTCTGGGTAATAACAAGAAGTCGTTGACGCGTCAAGTCGGTAAGGTATGTAGTTGGAATCATTGAACAGTGTTATGGATTGCTCATGGGCAAAGACGTGTTGTGCATCGACTGTCGTATTGCCGAGTCCACGGCGTTTAGGTATGCGGGTATGGGCCAGGAAGATATGCTAGCGCCATTAAAAACTTAAATGGAACACTATGGTCACTTAAAGCATCTTTTTTGTGTGTGTGTGTGTGATTGCGGAAACGGGTTGTCGAGCGTTCCGTCCGTACGCAATGTCCAAAGGCGTGCCTTGAGTTCCGTCCAGATTGAAACGTAAAGTATCTTCCAGACACGGAATCCAAACTCTAGGTTTGTGTCCACTGCGACGTCTACTTTTGCGATGAGGCTGGCCTCAAAGAATCGTGGCTTGTTCGGGTTTCTTGGCCTGTTGAAGAGTCGGGAACCTTGACTACGAAGGCCGAGCTAGCCGAAGTTCAGTTGCATAATGACTCGTGCAAAATATGAGTTTCCTACAAAAGGAAAACTCTATGATTCAAATGATGCCGTTATGCAGCTTGCTCTTAGTGCCATTTACGTTTATTGTGTGGATCCCTCCGTTCACCTCAAGCGGACTGGAAGCTGAGGTTGCCCATAAAGTACACCACAAATTCTGATAAAAATCGAGAACCCTCTCCTCAATCACTTGTGTATGTGCCAGGATTGTCGCTAAGGGCAAGCATGCATGAGTAACACGGCTGATAGGTCGTGACATAAATGACATGACATGCTTGTCAGTTACATCACAATAAAATCACGTGTGCGTGGCTCATACCGGATTGGGCATGTGGTTACGAACTACATGCAGAGGAAGAAAGAAAAAAACTCCCAAGTCTGCGCAGAGGACACAGCACAGTGACAGCTTAAGCTAGGCTTTGCTGCATGCTCTCTCATCTCTCCATCTTCCTTGGTTACTGCTCCTCCTCCCCCTCTGCTTCTTCCTGCTCTATTGTCTTTTTTTCTGATTCCTCTTCTTTATCGCTGTCATTCTCCTTTTCTTCCTTGTATGCCTCTCTTTACGTGTTGTCTTCTTATTCGTGGCTGTCCTCTCTTCTTTCGTCTTGTACTTCTTGCTCTTCTTCGTCTTGTACTTCTTGCTGTTCTTCTTAGTCGTCCCAGTTCATCATCGTTGGCTACTCCCCCTTCGTCATCATCTTCCTCTTTTTCTTCATTCTCATTGTCTCCTCCTCACCTTCATCAATGAACCCACAGCCTACAGCTGACAAAATATGATGTCATGAAATGCCACTCCTACCTTAACTGGTTGTTTAGCACAAACACTTTTCACACAGGACTGGGGAGGGCACTACCAACAAGCCCAATTCCACACTCTTGTAACTCCTACTGTATCGGAGTCGTGTCTGAGAAAACAAAGTAGCAAACCGTGTGGCGAGAGTCGGGGATGGATGGCACTGCTCCTATTGAACTGGGTTTAAATCCGAATTGGCGTGGAGTTCGCTTCTCATTGTTAGCAATAGCTGTTAGGAACACCAGCAGCGGTGGTAACAGACTCCATCGCCACCAATATCAACCACTGAAACGAGTTTATAGCAGTTTATGCTTTAAAACAAATTGTGTGGCTCATACTAGCACCGAATATGTGGTTATGAGGAAGTCGACCTCAGTTAACCAAAACTCCACCAAACCCTAGGGGCTACTGCTCTTCAAAACACTTAAGTGGACATTAAGGTAGCCTCCGATTTTTTTCCCACTCATGCTACTCCCATTGAAGCAGCACACCCATTCACTCGTCGCATATAATTCATGTTGTACGTTTTATACCAGGATGCACCTATTTCTTCATGTGTAGGCACAGAAAACACGATCGGCTGTGCGCAGGCTTTCACGGTTGCATGTCACTCACATGCCACCCATACCACAGAACACTTCCTGAGCAGTGCAGACATCTCGAACATTCAGCTCAGAGGGAGCGCAATTGTGCTGGTGATGTAGTGTCGAGAACCATGTGCAGCATTTCCAAACTGCATTGCTGTCATCCATTCTGTGTTGTGACAGTTCTGAGGCTTTGTGGGGTTGGACAGAACAGTATGGGCAAATGGCTATGAAATTTTGATATTTGTTTGGGAAGCTGAGCTTGGTTTGTGAAGGTTTCGAAACATAATTCTGGCACAAGTGCTGCACCAAGGTTATTGATGGTGTGCGTTGTACAGAAATGTATTGTGTTTGTCCCATCAACATTCTTTCTAGGTCATATAAATGACAGCAGCAATGTCCATGTAGAAAAGGCAAACATTCACAATTGGATTCTATCTGAATTGTAGTAGGCGTTGCATTATTTGAAAGTCTAGAACTTGTCTAATAGTGGAAGTGTTAGAATTTGACTTGGCCTTGTGCCTTGCGCTTTCTGTTCCTTAAGCAATTTGCAGCATCGTCACTCGCTAACCAGCGCTCTTGTTGTGTTCATTGTTTGACACTCATCCTTCCCGCATAAGTCATACTAACATATCTTTCTCTGTTATGGATGATTGTTGTCAGAGAGCACACGCCTGACAACAGACCCCAATTTACCCTCTTCCTCAGCGCTGTATATCAGTGTTTTCATGCATAGCATGAGGAAACTTAAAAGAGGGTTCCAGCAACACGAATTAAGTATGCCGTTTCTTTTGCTTGTTCAACTACTGTGGCTAACAGGGATGTTGCACTGCAAGATGAAAAGCTGAAAATCAATTATCTATGGCTTCAGTTCAGTTAAAAGCCACTTTCTGCTGTAACTACGTGAACGCACAATGTCGGTTTTGGCATCAGAACGGACATTTTGTAACATGACAGTGATGTCAGTGGATGTGCATCGTGATCGGCATGACACACCAAGTTATGTGTAGCACTCATATACTCTGAGCCAGCCCACACTCATGATAACCACCAGCTTAGTGTAGAACAAAGGACTCTTCGTGGTGGAAATGTCAGAAAAAGGGTGACATTATTGCCTGAAGGACAGCCACAACGCTTCTATTACTGGGCAGTTCAGATCATTAGAGGTCGATTTTCGTGAGCCACCTGTGCTGCAATGTGCTGGTCCCCACCATTGCCCACCTGTGTCCATGGCAGGATGAGGGCCTCTCTCAGTGATCTCCATCCTATCCTCCATTTCATGCCTGAATTTCAAAAATTTTATCATCCCATCACACCCTGCGTGGTCCACAGCTGTGCTTCTGCCTCTTAGTGTCCATCCTGTTGTTCCGACTGACTACCAGCCATCTTTCCTCGTTATGTGGCCTGTGCAAATTGATTGTTTCCTCTTAATGCCAACTGGGCTATCCGCTACTCGTGTCTGTCCTCTGGTTCACACTGGACTCGCCATGATCTAGTGACTATGGCACATGACTGCTGACCCAAAGGTAAAAAAATTTAATGCTGGCCACATTTCAATGGAAGCAAAATGCTAGAGGCCCATGTACTGCACAGTGTCAGCGTGCGTTGAACAACCACAGGTGGTTGAAATTTCCGGAGCCCTCCTCTGTGGTGCTTCTCATAATCATATTGCGGTTTTGAGACGTAAAGCCTCAGAAATTTTTATTATTATCAATCCACACTATTGTGTGCTAAAATATAAACACACTTTTTACACTTTATTGAATACAGAATTATCTTAGTTTTCTAAATACATTTTAGAAGAGTGGCAACGGGACACTATGCATGTTGTGCAACATTTTGTAAAGGCCACTGTGAAAAGAGACTTCCAGCATAAGCCTGTGTAAGTGGCACATGGCATTTGGAAGCAACATCACCGATGGAGTGAAATGTGAAAAGGAACACTTTCTCTCTTTGTCTGCCTGGGTGTTAAACTCTGAAGATCGGTAGCCTCAGTTCCTGTGCATCAATTGTTATTGTCTATTCACATTGCCTTCCTGTGTTCTTTGTGACCTTGCAGGACCCTTGCCATCTGGATGCCTGGGGCATTATTAGTTGTGATTCATACCTGTTCATGGTCTGCTATTTTTTTTTTTTCCTGCCAGACTGTGCTCTTTGAATGAGAACCACATGAAATCACTCGATCACATGCACAAGCACATATTCCAGGGCCATATTTGCCTGGACACATTTGCTAGCCATGCTGGCCTCGGATAGCATGCATTCAAAAAATGTTGGCAAACAAAAAAGTGAGGACGTGAACAAAAGTAACAAAGGTAACTGTAGTATACACAAAGCCATAGAGAGAGCGATGATTTAAGGAATTGCACACAGGCTTCTGTACTCCCATTGTTTTTAGGACTAGAAAAAATTCTGCTTAGGGTAACTGCTGTTTTCTGCTAGTATTCCATATTTATGGCATCAAAGTACGGGTGCAGGTCAGGGTGTTTAACTGAAACTACTATACTAAATGAGGGTTTGTGTTGAAGACTGTATGCAAAGCAAGGAAACTTAGGTTTGATAGACTTAGTCGTCATTTTGATAATGAAACTCGTGTGCTGTATTGGCACATGCTTTTGTAGTGCACCATTTCATAAATAGTGATTTCAAAAGGCACGTAGTAGTTTTCTTAAGAAGGTAATTTATATGCATAATGCAGTTTTGTTAAGTATACTGTGTAATTCTGATGATTTACCATCAGCTTTTCATGCAAAATGTGTTCCTCACTTGCGATGCACTTTTCTCATGACTAGTATATGGCTCAGGTAAGCTAAGACTATCATTGATTTCTCTGACAAGCACCTTCTTGATCACTTAGTGGTGCATCACTTTGGTCCCATCACATAGATGACACACATTGTTTGCGCTGCATTGTTGTGGTCCCTGTGACATTGCAGGTTCCTTGGTATCGGTGCGCCTGGAGTAGTACGAGTCACTTGTGTCCACGCAAGGCCATCTGCATTCCCTTTGGTGGTGAACTTGCACAACTTTGAACAAGAACCTCTTAAACCCATGCCTATGTACACACATAAGGGCGAGCACCTGTTCCAGTGCCACCTGTGCCCATCACATTCACCAGCAATTCTAGTTTGACATGGAGCACACAACCACACAGGCTGGCCTTCTTTTAAGTGTATCCGCTGGAATGCATCCAACAATTTTTGCAGAAAGATGTCTTCAATAGACACATCTGCTTGCACACAAATAGGGGGCCCTTAAACTTGAGCAGCATGCAGTTTTCTGTAGACAAACTAATAAAGTGATGTATATGTATATACAGGGTGTTTTTTTTTAGTTGCAACACATTTTTAAGATTAGGAAAACATAAATCGCGGGAATGTCTTGTGTATCATTCGAGTATACGGATTGGCGGCCTCTAGATACAAAACAATTTCCGCACTTGTATGGAAATTGTTCGCGGTGGCAACGCGGCGCCCGACGCCGCAGATAACAAGGAGATAACGCAAGCTGCTTGCGCGGCCGAAGCGGCCGGAGCGGCGGTTACCACGGGCGAGTGGCGAGTGACGAAAGCCGTGAGGGCGGCGACATCGACATCACAGACGCTCTTTTTCCATCCAATTTCGGTTTCAAGGAGCCTGCCACGGGGAACTAATTGTTCGCCTAGCTCCGACATGCACTCCGCTATTCAAAAGTTGATCGTTGGGTAAGGTATTATCGAGGACGGGCTCCAAAGTACTCATTTGCTGTAGCCACCAATTACTGTTAAGTAAAAAGTTAATTAGCATAATTTCTCTAATTATGCATACAAGTGCGGAAATTGTTCTGTATCTAGAGGCCCCCAATCCGTATACTCGAATGGTACACAAGACATTCCCGCGATTTATGTTTTTCTAATTTTAAAAATGTGTTGCAACTAAAAAAAAACACTCTGTATAACAGCCTAAACGGTGCTATTCCTTCACACGTAGTGAGATATGGAAGATTTTGCTAATTTTCAACATGGCTTGGTTCAAAGCATGGTTAAAGCAGTGGAAACAAACCTTTTCTTTTTTAAATGAAGTCATTATTGCAACCATTTCTTGTTCAGTATGCAAAGAATAGACGTGCACTATCGCATTGTCAGCATAGGAGGCAAAATTTTCCAGTAGTGACAAGGCCATATTAGTTGAAACACATATTTCCTCTTCTGCTCACCATAGGGAGGTTGTAAGAGCAATCGCTCCATGCATTGACATCAAAGACGTGTGGGAATCGGCTTAAAGAGACATTAAAGAAAAAACTAAGTGCATTGTTTTTGAAGGGAGGCACAGACCTAATGTACCAAGTTTCAGGAAACTTTGTTTAGCCAACTTGCCCAAAATATGAAAATGCACCTTAAAATATGAGACGTACACTGACATTAATGTGTGGAGATTTTAGCACGAAATGAAACTTTGACCTTCATTTTCTCTGGTAATAATTAACCTATGATGGTGAAAGTTAATTGTTCTCGAGTTTCTCAAACAATAATTTAAGAATCCAGACTGATTCGTTATGTTAATTCTCTCTCTCTCTCTCTCTCTCTCTCTCTCTCTCTATATATATATATATATATATATATATATATATATATATATATATATATATATATATATATATATATTCCTTGCTGGACTATCTACACTGTCTATCTGTCTGCATTTTCAACCTCTCACCGCATATACATTTTATCTGCACAACTGCATATACATTTTTACATGTTCTGGATAGCATTGTTATCTCATGACCACGATAAGTACTCATGTATTTCAATGTATTCAACCCCCCCCCCCGTTTCTCTCTTTTTTTCTTCTTCTTCTTCTTCTTCTTTTTTTTTTTTTACAAATGTGCATAGTATGAAAGTTTGATGCCATGATTCCAGTACATGAAGCTTTTTTCAAGGTTGTAGTTGGAACTGTGGCACACTCTACTCACTCTTGACAAATTGGCCTTTTGGAATGTTAAAGTATAAGAAGTCATAACTCAAATAAAATTGGCCTATAGTGTTCCTTATATGCATTTATAATTGAGCTACAAGGCTCAGCGAAAACAGTCGATACTTGTTTGATTGCCATCTTTTCTCATAAACAAGTTAAGAAAGGATTTAGTGCATCTAATTTTTAATACCAGAAGAGCGCTTACCATTTCGTTCAAACTTTTGATGTGCATTGTTTGTGCATTGTGTGTTTGGCAGTAGCATTGGAAAAATTCTTTGAAGGAAGAGCTATTGGCATTAATGATGTAAATGTTTCGAAGACACTGGTGGCCTTATACTGAAAAAATATATACTTTTGTCTTATAAAGCATATTTTCATCGGTTCTTGAACGGCTTTTATTGGATGTAATAGTATATTATCAAGTGTACAGCCATGGCCTGGGCGAGCCAAATGTGTTTTGTCGACGCAGTGTGAGTACAACTTTTGCCCTACTTGTGTTTTTGCCAGCTTTGATAGTAATTTCTGTGATGTTGCAGATGTGTTCATGCATCCTTCAAAATGACGAAGTAGTTATGTTGTTCAGAATATGCACGGAATCAAGCTCAGCAGTTTCTTCTCTTAAAGTATCCACTTGTTTACGCCGTTACATAATCTTGCACTTTGAAATGTGTTTTATGTGTTGTTGTTAAGGGCCCTAGATTTTCATGATTCCATGAAAAATCATGGAAAACTCGTTCTTTATCGGAAATGCGAAAAAATATCAAAAGCCTTGCTTTTGGAAGTAACGGAGGAATGCCGTCTCCCCCACTCACTGGCACACGTTTTGCACATGCAAAGAAGAGTCGACGCAGCTATTTTACATTGTGAAATAACTGGTAACTGTGTGAATATCTGAAACTTCGAATACAAATAGCATACTCATTTAAAGCACAATCTATTTAAAAAGTGCATATTTGGGTGTCCCTGAACATTCAAATATGGATATTCCCGGCAAGAGCGTCGAATATTCCGACGATTTGTGCTACGTAACATTTTCTCAGTGGAACATCATTACTACCAGGCTTGTGTAAATATTTTAACTAATATTATAATAGTCCAATTTAATTGCGAGAATTTTAAAGTATTCAAAATGGAACAAAGCCTCTTCCCGCATGTAACTCGCCTGCAAAGGTGGTTTCACTGCAATATGGGTGTAAATGCCATGAAACAGCCTTCTCAGGAGAAATCTGTACTGCTGTGAGGACATTTTATGGGAAAGTGAGCTTATTACCTGTACCCCAATTAAATTTTCTTAATGCCTGCATCGGTTAAATATAGTAAATCTTATAGCGTAGCGTATTTTACCTATACTATTAAAAATCCTACTACTATGTTTTAATTTGATTATACTAATTGCAATTCACTGTAACATAGCCTTGAGCCAAAAAAAGCCTAGTCTTCAGGTTCCTGTCTTATGTGTTATTAGCTCTTGGAAGGAGCAAATTTTACTGAATGTACAACATCTGTGTGTTGCACCTTTTTTTCTGTACAGCGTGAAATGTGTTCTTTTACTGCATGTCACATTTTGTGACATGAAGGTAAGCTGAGCTTCTCAATAATGACACCTAAGCAAAGCTTTGTGTTTGGAAATAAAGAAGACCATGCATGAGTATTATTATGCATCCTAGCACAACACTTTCAACTACTTAATTACATATCAGTGCGCCTGGACTCTGTGGACACAGAAATCATTCAGTTGTTATGGTGATGTTGTGTCCCAAAAGTGTCATGAACCTCATCTGGTGCTCTGCCAGAACAGCTCCCTTAAGTTTTAAATAATGCGAGTATGTTTGCAGCCTGACACTGCTTATTAAATGAACTGTCGCATGTATTTTGTACCTCAGTGCTGCCACGGAATTTTGCGGATTCTTCAATCTGGATTTGCAGAATTTTATTCCACCACATAAAGTTGGGGGCCCTAATTATTGGGCATGTGTTATGACCATTTTCAATTTTACTCTGCCCTTTTTTTTTTTTTTTTGTCTGAACCAAGTCTGAAGGGAAATTCATGCTTTTCCAATGTGCCAAGAGAAAGGTTTGCTGACAGCAGATGACATCTAGAAGTCTGGAGTGGTGGGGCAGGGGAGGGGAGGGGAGGGGGGGGAGGAGGAGAAGAACAAGAAAGAAGGCACTGCAGTGTACTAGTACACAGGATAATTCAATCAATTGGTTAGTGTTGTGGTGAGTTGTGCCGTTCTTTCAATATCTGTTCATCAGATTGTGATAGCTTCTACGGTGGCACCACTCGGTGGCACCACTCGTGTTGTTGCACTCAAAATGTAATGTTCTCTCATATCAAAAGATACTTGGTCCAATGATGCTGTGATTTTACTCAGACTAATTTCTTCCTCTTCAAAAAAGTTTATTATCTATCTATCTATCTTTCTCTGTTCACCTTCAGTCCTGTCATAGTGGAGCTTCTTACAACAGAACAACAGCTTATTATTTAAAACCCAAGTGAATTGTCTTCAATCTAAAAGAGCGACTTAATGCTGTGAATTATTTTTTTACATTTATATATGTATAATTTTCTGTTGCACCTTTCATCCGTATTCTATTTTTATGCTCAGTGTTTTCAGACACCAGCGGATGATGTCGATGTGCTGCATTGTATGAATATTGTTATATTGTTGCATAGATTGAGTGCTTTTCACTGTTTCACATAATTGGAAAACTGCTTGCCCATGTATTTCATACCTGCCATGATAACTTAGCGGCTAGAGTGTTGGCTTGCTAAGCTTGAGGTTGTGAGATTGGATCCCGGCCACGGCATTTGCATTTCAATTGAGGTGGGGTACAAAAATCACCAGTGTACTTGCACTTAGGTGTGCCTTGGGGCACACCCAAGTATCCTGAGCCCTCCATTATGGCATGCCTCACAGCACTTCCACCACAATGTTACGGGGTTGACAAGGCAGGGACAGTGAACACTATTTACACAGTATATTACAGAAGCAGCGACAACGCTGACCGGCCAAGCCCACCACTCGGGCCGAGTCTCTTCTTCCTTTTCTTCGCTCGGTCTATAGCGTCCGCGCGCATCGTCCAAACGGCTAAATACAACATGCGTGTAACAATATTATGGTTTTTTGAACATGAAACCCTGTTACATATTATTCTTGCCTGCATATTTCAAAGTACTATAGTGTTTGTAGTATCAAGGCTAACTGCCTGTGTATAAAGGCAAAAGAAGTCGTGGGAGAAATGCGCTACATTGTTGCACTGTTCACACAACATGGGTTCGTCAGCTGCATGCTAAAGCACTATTATATTCTTCATCTAGAACCGCAGGGATTCTCTTCATTTACCGATGGCAGCACTCGTATCCTGTCGTGTTACCTGAGCCATTCTCTTCACTGACCTTTTTGTCCACTCTTTGACTTTGCAGAGCCCTTGCTGTCAATGTCCCTGGAAGAGTACCGGTCACTTGTGTTGAAAGAGGGCCGCCTGTGTTCATGTCGTCAGTGCGCGTACGCAACTAAGCGGTGGAGCAACATGAAGAGACACCTTTGCACACACACGGGCGAGTGCCCCTGCCGGTTCCACCTGTGCCCGGCCACATTCACTCAGATTTTCATCCTCAAGTGCCATATTCGCACCCACAGTGGCAAACGCCCCTTTGCCTGAACCCACTGCAGTACATCTTTCATGCTGAAAGAGCACATAAATCATCACTTGTGTATCTGTTGTGCAAGGAACAACCCCTAAAGGTTAAGTACGTATGTGCTGGCTTTCTTTTTTTTTTTATGTGTGTCGCCCAGTATTGATCTCTATGTTGACCTTTTTATGGCACTAGCTGACATATTAAATGCGAGATGTTGCCAGTTTTCTGAGTCTTAGAATTTCTTCTTAATACTGGCACCCAGAGGGCATTTGGCTCTACCATCTATGGGACTGTGGTTTATAGTGGTCCCCTTCACAATAAAGACATTCTTGCTCATTTTCGTTATGCATCGGAGATTGTTGGGTACCACCTAGGGAGTGTATTCACAACATAATTTTTCTAGCCAGTTCTTCATTTGAGAAGATAAAAATAGAATTTTTGTTTCACCATAGAACCATGGAACAAGCTTTGCTGCTAGAACTCCTTAACCTAGACATACTCGAGAGAAATGCATAAAGAAAAAACACAAGGTACCTGAAGAAGCAGATGATGCATTTTGCGGGTCGCTGACCTCCTATCAGTAGCACCGCCAGAAAGAGGGAGGCTGATAAACACCCTTTGAATTCTTTAATGGCAAGAATGGAACATCACTGTGCACATGATGATGATGATGATAGATGTGCACGCTTCTTTGCGCCAGAAGCAGAGGCAGCCAACCCTGATCAGTTTGTTTTCTTCTTCTGATAATATACGACGTGGGCACAAATTTGTCCACTTCTGGTCCCTTATGTTTTTTGCATATTTCTATTGAGTATAGCATCCCTTTGCTGCACCCTTCTGTACAACTGTACCGCTTCACGTGATGTGCATAAAATGAGCCCTGTCTACATTTTCCTTCTCTCTTTTCTTGCCCTGTGGCTCACTTTCAGTTGTGGCATTGTGAATTCTGCATTGAGTGATTAATCTTTGTTGGATGGCTGTTGGATGGTGTGATGTTTCAAGCAGTGTGTTTTACATTATGTGTTTGTTCTTGTGGTTCTGATTCTCACTCAAAGTATTGTAGGCTCTAAAAGATGTAATGCTATCTCTTTTCTCAGATTTGCTCCTTTGATGGGCACACTATCATGTTCACCATTTCACACCACAGGGATGTACGGCCTAGTTGGAATACAGTTATTCATACTGATGTGCCTGTGTCAGCAGGCTTTTGGTGGCTCATGACACCTTGGACCCAAACGTGTGATAACTGGACCATGTCATGCTCATCCGGATGCAGCTTATCCGTGTCCCGAGGACAAGGGAACCAAAGGGATTGAGCCCATGCCATTTGTTAGGCAACGCACTTCTTTTGTCTCTTTTTTAGTATTGGTACCACCCCTGGGATAATTAAGTGTAAAGTTAAATTGAAGGTTGTCTTTTTCCTTACGAATATATTTCTTTCCATCTTCATTCCATTCTTTCCTGTCCTTGCTAGCCTTCTGTCACATCGTTTCCATAGGTAGCTTGGATTAACCTTGCATATTGCACCCCGTCCTGCATATGTACAGCCATCAGCACGCCTAACACAAATGCTCTGCTGCGTGGCCTGGACCACTTGGACTGATGCCAGCACTGTAATGTGGTGAGGGCTGTTGCCAAAATATTGTTTCCTTGTTTATTCAATAAATAAGTGCTACATAAATAAAATATTATTTTGGCAACAGAGCCCGTGACTTCACGGCGCTCATGTCCTAGGCCAGGCTGTAATGTGTTTGTGCTGATGGTTGTGCATTGCATCACACTGCTGGAGGAGTGTGAAAGGATGATGAAGAAGAGGATCACGTGCAAGAGTTTTATGGTTGGCAGAAACACCAATGCACCAAGCCTAACAAAATAGTTTCACGAGAACTCTTTGGCTCTTGAAAAGTCAGATACGGATTTTCTGATGCTGCCTTCAGTCCTTAGAGAATTTAAGTATGGGCCCCCAGGAGATGAGGGTCTCCAACCCTGCATTTTTTTGTACTTGGAGAAAAATGAAGGAGGGAAAGAGACCTTCCTTGCATTCATTTCTTAAGCTGGTTCTCTAGTCGGAAGGACCCCCATACTTTTGGGCCGTTGTAGCAGTACTCTTTTGTGTGGATGAACCTTCAGCAGTAAGCTCACCAAGGAAGCTTTTAATGTGTTGAATAAGCTTTGCTGGTAGTATTGGAGGAACTATGGCCATCAGAACTTTTGTCAGATAAAAAAATATTGTTTCGAAACAATGATACTCTTTCATTGAGAAAAGAAGGTATATACCAGTGCTACTATATACATTCCAGATAAATCTGGAAACAGTAGTTTGAAATAAATATGTTTTGATCATAATATGGCATAATGCTTCAAGCCTGTATATTTTCCTGGTGGGCTATTTGATTAATGATTATAGCACACAGCAGTGCATGACAGATGAATGGACAACACAAAAAGCATGACAGCTATACACAGTGCCTGTGTATGTCTTTCGTGTTTTTGTGTTGTCCATTCAATCAATGCACACTGCCATATACTACTATATATACCTTCATCAATACGAAGGGAAAGAGCTTGTATTATATTACTGCTAGTCTTTGTGCTGTCTTTAACAGTGGCCTCCATGCTTTTGCAGGTCTGTCCAAGCCGAATACTGATTGCCGAAGATGTGTTTGCCAGGAATCCAGCTCTTTCTTGGAAAGCATCCACCTGTTTGCACAATTGCGTAATGCACACATTTGATATGTGGCTAATTTAATGCTGTCACAGCGATGCAACTGTTTACTTATCACCATATATATATTGTTGCTTGCTCTGTCACATAACACAACAGTTTGATATGACATTTAGCTTTTGCTATAGTGACATCACTTCTTCCTATCACCACCTACGCTTGTTTGCTTGACTATGTAGTACAACTCTTCCGTATGATTTTGATTTACCATTATAACAGTGTCGTAAGTGCTGACTTATTGCTGCCTATTTCTCTTGTCTGGGGCAAGTGTAATGGCAGAGTTGCTCATTCTCTGCCATTTTTATTTTTGTAAGTTACTAGAAAAAAAAAGGAAAGGTTTTATTACACTGACTGAACTTCAATACACCGTTCTGAAAATTGTGAAGCTAGCTCTCCTGCCGTGCAGTTTACCCAACTAATGGCATCATAGTTGGTTCTGCAAACAGTGTGTACAGGCGCAGATTACATGCGCTTTCACATGAGAAAGGTAGATCAGCCTAGATGATACAAAGCTGCACAAGGTACAAGCACTGTCATATGCAGCTGGACCACTGCATACATATCAACAGATCAAGCACCACCATTATTTGGGCAAAGGCACACTGCAGGGAAGCACTTGCAAATTTTCAGAAGGGTATGCTATCAGCATAACACTTCAGTGTACTAAATTCAGTCAAGAGCTGATATTATTGTGTGCATTTGTGCACGTCCTTTAAGTACCTGTTCAGTACCATGTTCATGCATGTGGCAACGTCAGTGGTAGAAAGGCTGATTGCACAATGTTTTCTTCACTTTTCTTTAGCAGCATTTAGCTTTTATTGAAGCGTGCAAGAAACAGTTACGCATGTATATTTTCCTTGATGAGTGTCGTTCTTTATGCTGTATCAATACCCTGTGCATTCTTTCTACTTGCCTGTGTTTTTCTTTTTTTTATCGTGCGTACCTTATATTTACTTTCTACATTTGACATGTTCAAATGTTGGTTAGTGATTTCGTTGTACGTCATTACATGAACATTACATGCTACATGATATCCAAACAAGAATGGAAGTTCATGGGGACATGGGTGCATACCATGATGAAAAAATTGTTAAAGAGGGATTGTTGCTGGTGGCAACATTTCGGCAAGTTCACTTATGGAAGCATTGGCTTCAGTGATACTGCAGTTGGATGACCTTTTTTGTTACGTACATGAAGTAGTTTCACCATTTTTACTAAGTCAAAACTGCATGCCAAACTGTTTTGGGAGCAGTAATTCTATACGGTAAGGATAGCTGGTCGTGTTTATTGGGGTGACAGTTTGTCGTGTAGCTCTGCTTTGTCATTGATCTCCTGGCATAGGGTTATGATTTGTTTGTTGGGTAGCATACAAGGTTATCCCATTACTTGCGAAAAAGTGTGGCAATGCTCAACACTCGACAAGTGCAGCACACACTCTCCGTCATGCCGCCGGTGTCATTTGCATAAATCCTTCCCACGTTTCCTCTGACTTCGCAGTTTCCCTGCCGTCGGGGTCGCTGGAGCTGTACCATTCGCTCGTGTTCGTACAAGGCAACCAGCACACCTGTCGCATGTGCCCTTACTCGACCGGGCACAGGGGTGATATGAAAAAACACCTGCGCAAACATACGGGCGAGCGTCCCTTCTCCTGCGACCACTGCAGCGCGTCTTTTTCACTGAAGTGCAACCTCCAGCACCATATTCGCACCCACACGGGAGAGCGCCCCTTCAAGTGCCACCTGTGTCCGGCCAAATTCTCTTCCCACGGCACCTGCAACCGGCACATCGCAGCCCACTCGAAAGGTCATTCAAGGACCTACAGGAGAGAGCGCCAGGATGAATTCAGCCAGCAAGACAACCAAGCATAAGCAGGGTTCAGCGGGAACCAAGGCTCTGCGTGTGTGTACTTGCTGTTGTGCTTGTCTTTTTGTGCCGGCTTTCTTCTCTAGGACAATCTGCCGTCCGCAAACATTATGTGAGGCTCAACATCCCTGAAAACCATAACGACGGGTTCTGGTAATATTGGTCTAGGAAGTGAATTGTATATTTCCACTAAAGGGGGGGGAAAGTTGCAGTTTGGCTATTGTGCATGCTGTGTATGTAAAAAATCGTGTTTGACATGTCTGTCACTGTTAGAGTGTGCACAACCAAAGTTGCATACAGTAGCGTTAAAAAATTTTTCCTCCTTATTTTGGGGCCAGTAATTTAAAAGCTGCATTACTGCTGTCTCTGTATGCTTTGAGAGATTTCTTGGGTTGCAGCAGTGTCTTAGGATTTATAATCTCTAGGTGGGGACACTTCATGGCTTGCTTGTAAGGCACGATCTACCATGTAAAGCGGCAGTGTATGCAACCACGTCTCATCGATTCCTTCATTGATTCCAGTGGATATGTATGATACCTGTGTCACACGGGCACATTAGAAGGCCTTCGAGTCGACGACCTTCCTTTGCTTGCTTTGTGGGGTTTAACGTCCCAAAACCATCTCTGATTATGAGAGACACCGTAGTGGAGGTCTCCGGAAATTTTGACCACCTGGGGTTCTTTAACGTGCACTGACATCGCACAGCAAACGGGCCTCAACATTTCGCCTCCATTGAAATACAGCCGCCGCGGCCGGGATTCGATCCCGCGACCTTCGGATCAGCAGCCGAGTGCCATAACCACTAGATCACCGTGGCGGGGCTCGACGACCTTCCAAAAGCCCACAACTCTATCGACTCAAAATAAGTTCTGGCGCTGCTACACGGCAGTTTTGAACGGCCGTTGAGTTGCCAAATGATTTCACAACAACATGACGGCAACCAAAGCACCCGCTTCAATCCTAATTCGCAATATTTGCTTGCTGTTCGAGCCGACGGCAACGAAACAAACTTTAAGTTAAGCTTTCCCTTAATCTCGTGTACCAAAAGGGACAAAGCATGTGCGGCATTTTGCCGTCGCTATTCAGAAAACATGCAGATTTTGACACTGCTAAGCCTAAGTCCCTAGCATGCGCCTCAAAAGTGGTTTGATTCCTAGACACCAGATGGAGCCACACACAGTGTTTCCCACCAGCTGCATGGCATTTGTTTGTGGCAGTGACGGCGTATTCATTGAACTAAAGCAACAAAGTGAGAACGTTGGCCTCTGGGCGCGTTTCCAATATTTTTCACCGGTGTATGATTCTACTTATTGACACAACAACATAAATATGGCCGTGGCCTCCGAAACTAACGCACATGGGAACTGCCGGTGCACCAGTCTCGGAGTTCACACTGCTTCCGCTTCCGTCGCTCAGCAGCCTTCAACGTCTCAAAGGAGTTGTAGGGTGCTCCGTTGACTCGATAGACTATCGACTCGACGCCTTCAAAAGCGCTCGTGTAGCAGCTCAAACTTCACCTTTGAGTTGATGGACTGTCAGTTTGAAGGCTTTCGAAACGCTCATGTTACACCAGTATAAGCGGTATGACAAAGTTTCAAAACAGGAAAAGTTTACCTCTGTGTGTTTTAGCAACCCATGTCCAACAACTAGTCAAACGTGCCTACTTGCACCTGTCTGTCACTGCATTCTGATTTCCCACGAAGTGCCAGTTGCCCTAGCAATGCAGGATGAAACCTCTTTTGTATTGGAGCTGAGTCACGCCGCTGACAGCCAGGCACTGATGTCACTGAACCAGTGGGCACGCACCATTGCTAGTTTATGTGGTTTGCACATCACCTGTGCCCTCATCTAGATGTGCTCTGTACATACTCTACAACAAAAGCCACATTTTGATGTAGGCAAAGTGCAAGACTGTCTGTGTAGTATTTAGATTGGGGTGCTAGCCACAGAAGAAACTTGGGTTGTGAAAACCAATCGGTATGCTGCAACTATATAATACGCCTCTGATATTGTTACGTGGCGATTAATGACACTGACCTGCAGTGGGGTGTACGGTTACAGGGATGAAAAAGACACCCAAGAAAGAGGACGATGATGTATCTTGGGTGAGCGTGGTGTGACTCCCAGCTTGGTCGGTCTGAAATACAAATGCTGTAAATAATTCCACCGTTTGTTCTGTTCCGTTTCATTTTTGGTGGAGGTGCGGGGTAACGGCGAGCAGGTCTACGGAAGGGACTGGAATACGTGGCGAACTGGTTAGGCACTATCGTGGTTTAGGCACTAGTGAATGCCTCAATTTTTTTTTTTTCAGTGTGTTTTTTGGGTGTCTTCAGTCTGATTGAATTTTCTTAATACTATATAACTTAGATATTCATGCTGTCATCATTATTACCACAAAGTAAAATCGTGCTGTTGTAAAGTATTCGGATGCACACTTTTATCAAGCAGGTTGTAAAGTTGATATAAAAGCAGTCTGACAAAGGTGGTATATATAAGTCAAATAATTTAACAAGCTTAGGCTATTTTTATGAATTGTTGAATCCTATGTCTTCAGGTCACACAGTGTATGCAGGCACACTGTGCAATTTACTGGTATATCATTAGTCACACAGTGTACATTATACATAGTTTATTCATCCCTGTAGTATTTCATTAATAAAGGAAACTCCAGGTGAATTTCTACCATCGCCATTATTTTAGTACAAGTGATAAGATTACTTGTTTGGATCTCAGCATATATAAATAATCGCCGTCAGTCCATTCAACTTGAAGGCCATTAACCTGACCAACCACCAGAAAAATCAGGTGTCCCAAGGGAATCAGTGCTAGAGCCACTTCTGGCATCGTGAAGGACGTCTGTGTTAATTTAGAGCTGTGTGAGGTGACTGTGTTCTGTATATGAGTTTAGTAATCAGTTGGATCAGGTATTGTTAAATGAAGATTTTCAGCGTTTTGTTTGGTATTGTGGGAAATGTCAGATGGTGTATAGGCTTCAACAATGCTATATTTATGTGGATCACTTGTAAAAAAGAAAAAGGGGGCATTTTGAGTTTATATAACATTTTAACCTGTTTCTGTCTAAGGTTTACAAATACAAATACCTTGGGTTATGTGGTTGACACTGGTTTCATTTAGAAAAGCTATGTCAGACACGTTATAGTTAATGCTTGTCAATAATTAGCATATTTAAGAAGGGCACTAACTGGGTATCCCCATGCAAAAACCTAGCTGTGCTCCTTAGATTGTAGTGCTAGCCCCAAAACAAAAGCTAGTGTTCAGAAATTTGAGAAACTCCAAAAGAGAAGCATACAATCAGTAGTGCATACAGGATTCTTCTCGGGAAGGGGGGTGAAAATCTGACAAGATCATAGAATCCCGGTGGAGGGTGTGGACGGCAGGAATAAAATGGTAACAATATCACAGATGATAATGATGTTTATTTCTTCGGTGTTTTACCTAAAGGTCTTGAAAGAACTTGAAAGGGCCATGCAGACACTCTACAAAGCAGTGCATGTTGGCGATAGGTAGCGATGTGAATAAACCAATATGTTAGACTCCTAGTGTCATGGACAGCCTCAGAGGGTGGTTGTAACCTCCCTTTTCCTTATTGGTTGCATACACTTCATTTTGAGCTCGTTTACTGAACTTCTAGCATGGGCTAACCTAACTGCATCATATGAAGGAAACCGCTCATCGCATCCAAAGTTCTTAAGTCAGTGGGGAATAATAGTGTCTGTTTACGTTGGTGAATGTATATCATTTTGTGCACACACCAGAGGCATAGTCTAAAAATAGCACAGTCTTTGTTGTTCAAGCAAATTCACTCTCACTCTCTGTCACTCTTCAGTTTTTCTTGATAAGTAAATCAGCTTTCTGTAATTATTCTGTTTCTTTTTGTATATATTGCTGCAACACTAATTTGGTAGGCCCATTTCATGCAGATTTTGTTATCCCTGCATGTTTATTTGTTGCTGTTATGTTGTATTTTCTGTACACTGTATCCCACCTTGCTAGAGACTTCTATAATGGTGGTTGCAGTACCAATAAATAAATTTTAAAAGAGAGACGTTTGATCTATTGTATTCCACTCTTAAAGCTGTGCACCGTAGGAGGCTGTGGCTGAAAAGACGAGTATCATGCAAGGGTGGCACCATCTCACTGTAACACATGTAAACTCAGGGTTTCTAGTTCTATAGGGGGCCGCTAGGAGCAAGAATGGTTGTATTCACCTGGGAAGAAAGCACAGGTGCTCATGCTCATGTGCTATGTGCCTTCCCTCTTCGTTCAGCTTGAATGATCGAGCTGTCGTAGCCTCCAGGAAGTGCATGGGCATCAACGGGGGGACTCAAAAGGGCAACTTGTCCCCGGAACTGCACCAGCACTTGACCCCCCTTCCCCCCTTTAATTCTACGGGCCGACATCCCACTTCCTACACTCGTGTGCTTTTTACTTTCCTGTCTTTTTTGGGTGTTGTGGAGTCTCAGCTCTCGATACTATACTCTGTTTCACTAGTTTCCATGCAGCATAGGCCATCGAGTGCAGAATTCCTGTGAAGCAAGACGAAATGCCCTTGTTCGGACATGTAGCTGCAAGTCGCTCCTGCCAATAGGGCCCCCACATGTTCCTTCTCCCCTTTCTTCCAAGGCCACGTCACTGCAGCGCCCACCATTGGCAGATGTCATGGCATGCAAGGACACATTTAACATGTGTTAGCCCTCCTGATTGGCCAAAGGTGTGTAATTTCCAAAGTTCCATATGGAACTGCTGAAACAGATTATGTAATCAACGTTACTCCCCACTGTCATGCAATGGGCTTCACCCGCAAGACAATAATGCGGATAGCAATTGAGCTCGGGGCCTGGAAGGCCTGAGTTCAATTACTATCCTGACCAATGTATATATGAGTTTGTTTTCAGCTCTGTTACTTTACCGCTGCTGTCGTTAGATATTTGCACCCCTCCATCTGTGCCTGTTTAATTCTTTGCATCCATCAGAATTTTTTACTCGTGGTCTATGACATGACTATCACATCTTATGCGGAACAGCACTCTTTTGTTAAGCAAAAACGATGAGAGACTATCGCATCTTATGCGGAACAGCACTCTTTTGTTAAGCAAAAACGATGAGAGCACTAGCATATTACAGTCAGACCTCGTTATAAATTCAGCAAGACATGGGAATAGCTTCGCTATACCCGATAATTCGTTATGTGCATTGTAACTGTGTTAATTGATCTTTTATTCAAGAAATTCGTTATAACAGGTAGTTCGTTATACCGAGGTTCTAGCCAAAATTTGTTTACAGGGGCCTGGCAGGAGGTGTCTGGGTCTTCGACTGGACAACCCCAACTTCTCCCCAAGATGGATTCGATTATTCCAGTTGTGGTCTAACTGCACCGCTGTGTTGCAGCTGTCCATTTGTCTAAACCTTAATGCACCCATTCAAGCATCACACAAAGCATTACATAGGCACCTCGTAGCTTCCCAAGGTAAGAATGTAGGAGATATGTCGTACGCGGCGTTGCACCAATATGATGCGTTTGAATAGAACATGCCGTATGAGTCCAATGGCATGATCGGTTATGTCGCCGACAGTGCATCGCGCAATGAACAAAACTGAACTTTTTTTTTGCTAGGTGTAAACGTAAGCGTAAACACAAAAAGCAAGCAGGGTGCTTTAATTATAGACATCGGTAACACACGATAATCTAGAGTGAGCCATCTCCCGTTCACCATGCTCCCGTTTGATAAGACGGGTTTTCCTACACGTTATCACGCAGTGGAAGTTATGTCAAAATTTACGCGCTCAGTATATGCGTCGTCTGATATTCACCTTCATGCATATATAGATTGGGTTATTACAATCGTGCAACCATGGCATTTTTATCTTACACGCGTACACGCAAGCTATATTGCTTCCAAAAAATTCGCAAGCCCAGGCGTAGCGGTGCCACTGCTGTTTTTTTGTTTTTTTCGACAATCGAAAAATTATTTCATGCAATCTTTCACGTGCCTCCCGCTGTCATACCACTACACGTGAGATCGGACTATGCTTAATACTTTGCTGTTGCGTGAACTGTGTTTATTTGTTCGAAGGAGGTCGACCAAGATTGCAACATATCTTCTCTCCTGCTTTCTTGAGTGCCTGCGGAACTCATATGCTCTAATCCTACTTTTGTGTGCATAATATTAATTATGATATGTCGAAACTTGCTTTTTATAACCGCACCTTGACATGATATTGGTGATAAATGACAAAAAGGGTGGATTTTGCGTTTGCCCTGCTGTGCACGGCAGCTCACCAATACGAAACCGAAGCAGAACTGAATGCGTAGTCGGCCAATCTAGAGAAATATAGACCTTTCCAACAGAGCCCTCCTGGGCGCCGCCATGATGTGCCGCTAGCGACGTCTAGCGGTGGCGCCATCTTGGGCTGTTTGCTCGCCGGGCTCTCTGTGCAGGTGCGTGCATTCGCTGAGTGTGTTTCAGCAAGATCTTGCTTTTGCTATTTGTAAGCATCGAGGAATCGTTAGGTAGGTTCATTTGTGAGTATGTAGGATCTCACTGATTAGCAGGACAGTTGCCATTGGCATTGTTTCGCGTGTTATTGCGCGGGCAAAGGCGGGATCAGCGGGGCCGGTCGGTAGCAGTAAACTGGGAAACCGGGAACATTGTCGCCTCTTCTTTGCTTGAGTTACTGTTGTAAGATTACTCGTTTCATAATAAAAATACTGTTGCTTTTGCTAACAATGGTGCCACTCATTAAGGCGATAGCCTTAATGTCTCAATTAGAGTAACCTTAATGTTTCAGTCACTTTAAAAGAGGGTGGTTGCAAAATTATGGAAAATTATCACAAGAAACGATGCCTTGAAAAATAAATGACTAATCATGTAACACGATATATCAAAGGAACCCTTAATTTAACGCGGACATGACTCGGGCATAATCAGCATGATAGCCAGGCTTTAACATCATGACTATAACTATGAAAGTGAGCATGTCCAGAAATCAACGATTGAAAATCGCTAACTAACGTTTGTAAGTCACTCAAGGTAGGTTAGACTGGTTACGATAATGAGAGTGCACCGTGATAATTACCAAATCACAAAGAATGACCTGATTTTGCAAAGCATGTTATTAATGACACATGATACAAGGAAGAGCTTGAAACTGTAAGAAGGCGGTCGAGATGGGTGTCAAACGATAGGTGAATCTCGAAGGATGTGATATCGGTCATAGTCACGTTCATGACATGACATGATGTTCTCATGTCATGCTATGACACGAGCATGACTCTGGAAACATAATACTATTGGAAGGGGGTCAATATGTCATGAGCATGACTCTGCAAAAACAAATGTAAAGGAAGGAGGTCAGGATGCGTATCAAACAAAAGATGCAGATCCAGAGACGTGAATTAGTCACGTTCATGACATTACATGATGTTCTCATGTCATGCTATGACATGAGCATGGCTCTGGAAACATAATACTATTGGAAGGGGATCGATATGGGTGTCAAACAAAAGGTGCACGTCGAAGAATGTAATATTGGTCGTAGTGACGTTCATGACATGACATGATGTGCTCATGTCATGAGCATGACTCTGCAAAAACAAATGTAAAGGAAGGAGGTCAGGGTGGGTGTCAAACGAAAGATGTAGGTCCAGAGACGCGAGTTAGTCACGTTCATGACATGACATGATGTTCTCATGTTGTGCTATGACATGAGCATGACTCTGGAAACATAATACTATTGGAAGGGGATTGATATGGGTGTCAAACAAAAGGTTCATGTCGAAGAATGTAATATTGGTCGTAGTGACGTTCATGACATGACATGATGTGCTCATATCATGAGCATGACTCTGCAAAAACAAATGTAAAGGAAGGAGGTCAAGATGGGTGTCAAATGAAAGATACAGGTCCAGAGACACAAGTCAGTCACGTTCATGACATGAAATACATGATATGACATGAGCATGACGAAGCAAAAATTAACGGCAAGAGGTTAAGATCGGTGCCAAACAAAAGATATAGATCGAGAGAGGTGATATGAGTTAGTCATGTTCATGACATGAAATACGTAATATGACATGAGCATGATAGAGCAAAAATTAACGGAAGGGGGTGAAGATGGGTGTCAAGATATATGGGTGTCAAGATGGGTGTCAAGATGGATGTAAGATATAATCATGTTCATGACATCGCTTTCATGAAATGACATGAGCCTCATTATGCAAAAGGGGTTTCGATACCGGTTGTAAAGCGAAAGGCACAGGAGGAGATGTGATATGAGTTAGTCATTTTCATGACACGACATGATTATGACTCAACATGAAAGCTTTAAGGGGGTTGAAATGGGTGTCAGACTAAAGGTACAGCTCGAGGGATGTGATATTTTATAATCATGTTCATGAAACGACAGATCGTGGCTCAATATGGTCATTACTCAACATAACGACAAGACTCAATAAGTAGTGCAACGGCGTTTGGACACTGATAATAAAGCAAGTAAACTTAAACAAGGTGTGACAGTCAGTAAATGCCACACGTATATCTGTGTGCATAACATCGTAAAAATGTTGTGGCATGATGTATAAGCCATGGCATATGTGCGGCATTTACTCAATTAAAACCAGCGCTAGATAGCTACTCTTGGCTAGAGTTCCTTCAACTGTCGGCTATTGTGTGCTGACTTTCTCTTTAGTGAATAACGTTGGCTCTCGCGGTGCGTGAGACCTAGATTTTTTTTTTTTGTTCTAATTGGGTTTCCCATTTATCGCACTCATGGTCAAGAAGCAATCATTCGACTCCATTCTCGCAGCCTAGTTCATTATCGACTTCCGTCGAGCACTCCATTTTGTTTTTTCTTTCAAAGGAGGTGTCCGCGTCGCATAAGGTGCTGAAGCACGTTTGCCGTTCAACAAAACATGCCCACCTGGTTTGCACTGCACAGGCCGGAGGCATACAGCAGCAAGGACAGGAGCAAAACACACAACAAAAGAAAAAGGAATGTCCGTACTAAAACCCCTTGCTTTGGTAGTACCGTGAAACGTGTTTAGCTCTCATGGTTGAAGCTAATCGAGTAGGGAGAGAATGAAAGAAGAAATCTGGGACATTCGCACCATATTCTAAGAACAGCACTGACTATATTGAGGGGGTGTTGGCGACATCAGCGTTAGACCACGTGGGAACATGAGCGATGCAGCGTTTTGGCATGAGTACATCAGTGAGTGTGTAGCCGCACTCCTCCTGCGCAACGTTGTGCTTACTGCACACCCGTTTACGTGCAGCGTTTCTTTTCTTCTGGATGTACGTGCAACCGCAAACAATGCAGTGATGCCCTGTCGATAGACCGTTCTTAAAGGGCGTCGGAATGAAATGTTTTTCGTTCCGGTTTTCGTTTCGTTCCGCAGAAAAATGTTCCGTTCCGTTTTCGTTCCGGAACGAAAAATAAACGTTCCGTAACGGTTCATAACGTTATGTTTTTCAATAGTAAGAACGAACAAAATACTTAATATTAAAAGTACCTCTTAAAAACAGCAAAAGATACTGAACTAATACATAAAAATGCGATAATAATTGTTGGGGTTTTACGTCCCAAAGCCACGGTGTGACTATGAGGGAAGTCGCAAAATGTTTCGAAGCAAGGACACAACAAAAACTTGGTATTCATTTTTCCTCAAGTTTGAATCCCGAATTTTCGTCAAGGGGGGCACACGATTTCAGAAGCGGCAGGTCATCAAGTGTACTCGCCGATAAGCGAGACCGCTGCTCTGACAAAACGAAATTGAGTGCCGAAAATGCCCTCTCAACGCTGACTTGTGTGGCTGGCACACCAAGGGCCACTTGCGCTAACATGTACAGCTCCGGTTGCCTCTCTTTGCGCTCGTCTCAAAATTTCAACACATAAGCGACGACAACGCCCTCTCCACGACGGCCTGTGTGAGAGGCACGCGAAACTCCGCTTGAGCAAACAGCTATGGTTGCCACTTTCTTGGTTTCCTGCATTATTTCAACGCATCTTTAAGACTTTGAAATACCTGCCCGAGATGCGTGCTGATGTTGAACCCTGAGTTATGCATCATTGCTCACGTTGCATGACCTCGGTTGTTCCGGATGGTAAAGTCTTACCGTGAACCGAAAAACGATAAAAAAAAATATTTCGTTTTTGCTCCGGAACGAAATAATAAATAACGTTCCGGTTACGTTTTCGTTCCGGTCAAAAATATCGTTTTTTTTCGTTTTTCGTTTTCCGTTCCGTTCCGACACTCTGGCTCTAGTGAGCGAAAAACAGCGCGCGCACCGTGCAAGCACGGCAAAACGTATGGGCGGCTCGGCGCAACAAACAGCCCAACGAAGGGGGGCGTGGCGCGGAGAGCTCTCTCCCGCGCGCTAGCAGACGACAAAAACAGGTTCCTGCTCACCGGTGCGAGAGTGCCGATGGAAAGGTCATAGGTACTAAGGGGTCTCCGGATTTCCTTAAAGGGACTAGGGACTGTACGTGAATTATGGTCCCTAGAATACTAGGGACCATCGTGAAACCACAGAACGCCTGTGTGAAACTGCGCAAAAAGAAAACATGTCCACCACGTGCCTTTCTGTGTTGGCTTGTCGACGGCGGCGCGCCATTCTTCGAACGCGTTCGTTAAAGTTCCAGTGCACGTTCTTTTATACATATAACGCTAGTGACAGCACGTGCATGACGTGATACATAATGAGATTGGAATGCGTTGCCGACCGAACGCGCTACGCGTTTCGTTGAGCCGTGTGCGACATCCGCTGGCGTCGCGGTGCTGGAGTGCTTTCGGAATCTGGAAAAAGCAGCGGGCGGCCCGACAAGGTGTGTTTTCGCGGTCAAGAAACCAGATTTCCTAGACGCGGTCGTTGTGTGAAGATGCTTCCAGGTGATCGAAGGTGATGTAAGCTCGAGATCATGTAACCCTCTTTATTTATTTTCTTTTTCATTGCTAAAATGGTGAGCATGTAAGCTAAAACAGCGCAAGAAACGCACATTGAAGACGCACAAATTCAGCGCTTTATCTGTGCGTGTTAAGTTGTGCGTTCCTTGCTCCGCGATTTCATTTATTTATTCAATTTCATTGAAACCTATTTACAAAGCTCCCCAGATCAGGTAGGCGTGACTGGTGCGATGTCGCTTGAGTTGCATTCAGCGCCGCTGTGAACTGCAGCCGCGTCTAGCGTCCACATGCGTGCACTGCTAGGGGTACCGATGGCCTCAGTTCGGATCGGGCGCGTTTCTTGCTGTATTCCTAAATGTAATTCCACGAAATATTAATGTGACGGCATTATGCCATGGTTTCAGGAGAAGCTCGACTGCTGCCGACGTACGGCCCGAGCTGTGGTAATGGCGACGCTCCGAATTAGATGCATTGCAAAGCGACAAACATACGGGCCGTACGTCTCTCGTCCCCCATTCACACGACTAACCACTGACGCTGGCTATTAAGTGAGAACGGAAGACGCCCCGCGAAGTAACGCGCCGCACATAACTACTAAAGCGAAGTTGTCTGTAGGACTAAATCCCCTACATGCGTTTTCCGCGGCAGTGGAAATGGGAGGGACCCAATATGGGACGCTAGGATCCTGGATTTTATGACCACGGGGAAAAAAAAAACTGGGTCAGTGAAAAATCGCGTCAGTTGCAGAGTCGTTGTTATAATGTATTAATAATATTATAACAATAATAATAATGACTTGACAAGAATGAGCCCCCTCAGTGTGCGCTAGAAGAGTTCACTTTGGAATGCCACACCATAGATGATGTCATAATGTACTGTTGACATCATCGTGACGTTATACGTATGCGGGGAACGTCATGCATGCAGGGGCACTGGTTGGCAGAGCACCACAGCTGCCCAAGCGCTGTGCAGTCAGCAGACTTACTTGTAATATGTGGTAAAGTGCATAAAAAAATGTGGGCAGCTTTCACTAGTGGTGCAAGGAGCAGAGCTTGTGGCCAGCCTACCATCATCTGGCCTCTACAAGCTCAACCATATATACTCCTTGTCACACATCAGATGCAATGCTGTAAAGACTACTTGGGTAGTCTGCAAAGAAAAGAAAAAGGAGAGGTGTATAGCTCCGGTAAACAAAAATGCAAAATACAAAATCAAGATTGTTTCTCCATCAATAATGGTGTTTTCTGTCAAGCTGATGACAAATGTATTATTCTTCAAGGTAGCTGGCAAATCATTTATTGCTTCTCACTCACCACAAGCAGTGCGCAGTTTTTTGGTTGTGGAAATACACCGTGCAAACAGGAACACTAGTGTTGACACTGTTGCACCTAATGTATGAAATGAAGTATAAGTCATATCGTTTGTCATGCGACTAGCTGTTACATGGTTTCGGCAGGATTATGTCACGTGACTACCTTTCACATCATGTTACGTGATTTGGGTGACGTGTCTAGGCTAAAATTGGCTTGGCAGCCAGTGTCCGGTTGTAACATCGATCTTTCTCCTCTCCCTTGTAGCACTCACGTCATTCCTCCTCACCCTCGCCTTTTCCCACCCCTTGCTATACTATACTGTACATGCCTATACATGCAGAGCACATACAGAGCATGCTGTACATGCTCTGTTTCACCCTCTTCTCTTCTACTTTCCCTCCCCATGCCTTCACTTCCCTTTCCCACCCCCTGATATACTATACTGTACAAGACTATAGTGTGCTTTACCCACTCCCCTCCTCCTTTCCCTCCACCTCACTCTCTCTTTCATTTCCTACCTCCTTACTATTTTAAGCTATGCCTTACTCTGCCCTCTCCTTCTTTCCCTCACCCTCACTTTCCTGTCTGACCCCCTGCTATGTTATAGCTAGTGAAGCAGGCGCAGAGTCGAGCAATGCTTGGACAGCTCTGCATGGGCACCTTGCAGCGGAGCCATGTCTGTGTTGGGCAAAGCGAGCGAGCGCACCTGCACCGTTAGGTGCTAGGCAGGACGATGTGATGCCATTGCTTTGCGGAATTTTTTGTCTAGGACATACAGATTACGGCCGGCTTAAAGAGCTCTGCTCTTAAAATGCGTGATGAAAAAGTTCCTGTAGATCCTCTGCATTGTGAGGGTTGTTGTCAGGTGGAGCAGTCAGTGGGGAGATTGTTATGATGAATTGTTTGGTATTCAGCCGAATGTTATGAATAGAATTGAATGCCTTTGGGCCAAGTGCATGAGTGGGAGTATGCTTAGCGTGAATTTCAAAACTAAAACATTGACATCCATTTTCTCTTTTAATATTGAACATAAAATGGCAAAATTAATGACAATCAAGTTCTCAAAATATGTTTTCATTCTATACCACTTCACCTTCTCACTTTTGTGTCCCTTTAGGAGAGATGCATACGTTTTCCTTTACTTAAGGGGGGAGGCTACCTTTGAAAACCGAAAAATCGTGAAAAAGTCGATTTTTTGAAAACCACATATTCGGGTAGTATGTCTCATAAACTATCTGTTCTGTAAATATCAATGTCTAATTCATCGCGAAAGTACGTAAAATAAATTATATAACATGCCGCGGCATGTTATATAATGTTATTATGCCGCGTCACAATGCCAGTAAGGCGAATGCTGTGCCACCTCCAAAGCACAAAAACGGATGCAGCACAAGCAGGAAGAGTGGTAAAAGAGTCCCAAAGGACACATCTAGCTACTGTGCAGGGCTATTTTAGACCTAGAACGCAAAATATGCGTTCGAAACTTTCGAAGTCATCTTCTCAGAATGACCTTTTTGGCCAGTGAGGCTGTTTAGTCAGATGATATCTCTGGAACCGTTCATCTGATATTTATCAGTTTTGTTTTATTATGTACCTTAATAAATTGACCAAACAAACACAAAGCCGCTTTTTAAGTTTATTGTGTCTGTAATTTGTGATAATTAATTAAAATTTCATTGATAAAAGCGAAATGGCAAACACTAAATCCAGTGCTCTGCTAAAAATTTTCAGCAAGGAAATTTAAAAAAAGAGCTCTGTCTTAGTTTAGGGCACCCATCCAGGAATCACCATAGTGAATTTCACAGTGCTATCACATTTACCAAATTCACCAGAACCTGACTAAGAAATATTCAAAATGAACAAATAAAGCATATCAGATTATCTTTCCACAATCATGAAATCGGCCAGTTCTACTTTTGCCTCAGTGTGGGCATAACCAGTGCCCTTAGTCGCGTCGTTTTTTTGAAAGAAGAGTCGGTGCTTACCAGCTGCGCTTGAAACCAAATTATGAATTACGCGGTGCATGCAGTGCAATAATATTTGGCTACCACGTTGACAGGGGCTTCCGCGACCGATCGGCACCATCTTCTGATTTTGTTCAAAAAGTGTGGCAGGGCCCCTTTAACTGCACAACACACAGGGTATTATGTTTCACTTGTGAGGTTTCAAAGTGAAACTTCTTATCTTGTATGAGAGTTTAGGGCATATTTTTTATCTGTATAATCTTGAGTAATTTATTCTGGGATTTTACATTTGAAAATCACGATTTCGTTATGAGAGATGCCGTAGTGCAGGGGGGGGGGGGGGGGGCTCCGGAAATTTCGACCGCCTGGGTTTGTTTAATATGAACCGACATCACACAGTACGCGGGCCTCATCATTTTGTCTCCATCGAAGTGCAGCCGCCACAGCCAGGATTCGATTGCATGACCCTCAGATTGGCAGTGAAATACCGTAGCCACTGCACCACCATGATGCACAGTTCTAAGAAACCATGTAGTATCCATTATAAATCAAAATGATAAATAAAACTTGAATCACTGTATATTGAATCTTATATGGATGTTGCAGAGGCCCGCCATTAGGTGCAGGCCTGTGCATGGCGAGGAGTAACTGCCATTACCAGTGGCGCACCGACAGGGGGGGGGGAGGGGGGGGTTTCGGGGGTTGTAACACCCCCCCTGAGGCCGGCCTAACTCGCTCCCCCTCCGTAACTGCTCCTATGTCCTAGAAGAATGTGGCACTAATGTCTCTGCAAAACGCCGAAAAACATAATAAACATAATCATCATCATTGATGTTGCTATTATTTGGCATTTTATTTACTTTACGATTCCTCCAGCTGAAGCAAAGAAATTACGTATCCCCCCCCCTTCCAAACACACGCAACAACTGTGTAATTGCATACCTGGCCCTTCGTGAAAAATTGACCCCCCCCCCCCCCCCCCTTGCCAGAGGTCCTGGGTGCGCTACTGGCCATTACACAGAGAGCAAGTGAGCAAAATGACAGAAAGGGGGATTTCTTATATTTTGTGTATCTTACTCTGAAAAGCAATTTTCACTGACTCGGCGACTCGCATGGTGGGTAAAGTGCTCCTTCTTCTCCTGCTTCTTATCCTGGTTGTTTCTTTCCAGTTTAGGTCATGTCAAGGCAAGAAATTGTTAGTCTGCTCTTAGTTTCGAGCATTCATGCCCTCTCTGCATGATAGCCTGGCTGTGACCCATTTAAATGTATTTATATTTGCATATGTGCCAGCCACACATTCACGTTACGATTCCTTAAAGATTGCATCATGTTACAACTAATGGCAGCAATCCAGATTTAATTGATTGGCTGATCACACTCTCCACTGTGTTTGGAAAGCTATCTATGGCCACAGTATACCGTGCATAAGTGCACTGCGTGGAAGAAAAGTTTGTGTTGTTGTTTGTGCAGCCTTTGACCATGATCATCTTGCTATTGCAGATATGTATCCATGCCTCCTTCAAAACCTCCAAGAAGTTACGTGGATCTGACTGTGCCAGAAATGCAACCCACTGCCTTATTCATTGAAGTCATCTGCCTCTTTGCTCTATGTTATATAGAAACAGTTTGATAAGTGATTTATTCACCATTGCAACAGTGATGTGAATGTATACCAATTGGCACCCGCTATATAATAGCAGATTGTTATGTGATTTGTTTTCCATGGTGATAGTGGTATGGCTGCTTGCCTAGCACCACCTACGCATTTCATGTAGTAGCAAATGCGTATCCTTCCTGGTAATTCTGAAATCGTGATGAAAAAAATGTTTCGTTGCAGTGACTGGTATTTTTAATCATCAATGTTGATAAAGAAAGTGGTGGTTGTATTCTAGGAAAATGTTACATCAAGGTAAAGTGTAAGTAGAAAGTGTTTATGTTAGTAGTGTGTGCATGTGGTAGTGTATGGGGTAGTGCATCTTATTGGTAATTAAGTGGCTATTCACTCTCTCCAATGCCATTGTTTCTCACTTTAGGGCCAGACAAAGTAAACATCTAAACAGGTGTTTGATTTGTAGGCATAAGTACGACAGTATTGCTGCATGCCCTGTAATTATGGTGAAATTGTCAGAAAGAACAACATGCAAATTTTTTTTTTATGTGGTTCATATTTAATCGTCAGAGCAAATTAAAAAAAAAATGTACTGTGTACTGTTATGTAGTGTTAGTAATCAGTGCAGTCAAGGTAATGGGCAGGTAGGAAGCAATGTTTCTTTAGTAGTTCGTGTGCATCAGGGGTAGTAAATCTGCTTTCTGACAAAATCACCATTTGCATTCTCCAATGCCATATTTTCTCTTATTGATGCAAGGAAAAAGACAACGATGCAAGTGTTTCCTCAGTGGTCATGACTGTGGCAGTATTATCTCTATCTGCAATTGTGGCACTCTAACCATAAAAACACTGTGTTTATAGTATGTTTTTATTTTCTATGTTATATGTTTTTGCTTTCTTATACAACGTTACTCATATTGGCACACTTTTTCAAGGCATTGAAAGTGAGTTAACAGTTTATTAGACTGCATTGCATGAATACCTTTAGGTCAAGAAAATTAGCCATGGCTCTGCTATCAAAAACACACCAATGACCAGTTGGGTTGTGGGAGCTTAGCGAAGCGGCTTCTTTTTCGGGGTTGGGGTGGGGGGTGCTGAGGGTAGTCTTTTTCTTTGTCAGTTTGTTTCTGTCGCCGAGAGCAAATTGTGTTGCAGCCATTCCAGCTCCACCCTCTCTATTGCTCTTTCTCTCTCTGTTTCTGCATTTGTCCCCCATAGCGAACTGTGTTGCAATCATCAGTACAATGCATTCATATTGCATGTTCGGCAAGTGTGGGTGTATGGCCTACTGGCTGTGATGCTCACCTTCAGACCATGGTTATTTAAGTTCGAATACCTTCTCTCCCTGTCTCTATGCACCTCATTTCCTCATTTAGCGCTTTCTCTGCAAGTTTTTAGTGACGCTTGGCACAGCTGGTACTCGAGCTTAATTAAACAGCTCCACAGTCAATACGCCTTCTTTAGTAGGAGAGTGCACCGTGCATTATGTTACATGACCAAGTGCTTTCTCCATTTTGCCATAACATAAAATTTGTATGCAATGCCTGATTATTGGGAGTAGCACAAGCATATCTTAAGCTTAGTTCATTTTGTGCAGAAAGGTTAGATATTGCGGGATATGTGCTGCATCATTGTACATTTGGCGCATGATGTTTGAATGTTAGTTCGATAGTGCAAGGATATCGCATTCGTTGCAGGACATGGCAGTCCATCTCAGCCACTAAGGGTGCACTCTCCATCCGTTGAGTTGCATGAGCTAAAATCTTCTTGCTTTGTTCCATGCAACTTTGCAGGTTCCATGCTGTCAGGATCCCCGGACCCGTGCCAGTCACTTGTGTCCAAGCAAGGCTGCTTGCATTTCTGCCGGCTGTTCCCATATACAACTGAGAGAATAGCCAACATGGATAGACAACTACGCAAACAGACGGGCTTTCATTTCCAGCTGTGTCTAGCAATATTCACTAGCAGCTTCAACCATGGGCGGCATATACATATCCATACAACAGGGCATTGCTCTTTCCTGTGTTCACTGCAAGGCGTGCTTTTCGCAAAAACTGCACCTCGTTCACCACGTGTGCATTTATCGTAAGAAGAAGCCCTGAATTTCAAGAGCGAGTGCTGTTCTTTTTCATAGGTTATTTATGGCAGCATGTGGTGTTGCACTGTGCCATGTCAAGTAAGGGTGTTTGTTTAGCTCCCTCACGCATAAGAGCTCTTTAATGATTATAGATTCTGACACCACTGTCTATGATTATTGCTACTTGGTACTGTGGCGTCATGACCATGCTGCGGTATTGTGCCGACATTCAATGGCTGTGGCCAGGAGAGTGAGTTGCTTTTGTTTAAATAATTGTCAAAAGTACAGTTGCTGAACTGTATCAATGTTTATCAATTTTGGCAGCTGAAATATCTTCAAGGTTGAATTGTAAAGCATCAGAATCTTAGAGTCACACAAGTCAAGGCCAAAACATTATTTGCAATTTACAAGCTGTGGCAGTTAGGTGCTTTAGTACATGCGTAAACATTCCAAAAGCCATCGGCCTTGTATATGGATACCAAGGAGAGAATGTTGGCTATGACTGAAATCGGTTGCTAAGACGACCAAAATAAGGGGGTTTGAACATGTTCCTAGATGTTCCATATGTAAACCACTTTCTTATTATTCATATAAAATGATAACAATGTGCATATATAGTATCACTAAGCATTCAGTTAATGTGTCTAGACATTCCAGCAACCAGCAGTGATGTTTTGCGATAGTAGGAGGTGCTGATGTGCCATCTTTCAGAGGTAAATCTGCTGTAGTAAATGTCTCCTGTTGCTGAAGTAGGCTGTGATGGCAACCAGATGCAACAAGGTTTGAACAATTCCCAAGCCGTTGTTTAAGTCATTGTTCCCAATTCCCAAGTCATTGTTAAAAAATATAAATGTGTTTTAAGCATGAACGTGTTCAACCTTTAGTAGCAAATCATAGTGGAGCAGTGTAGTGTTAACAAAGCATTCCAAAGTGATTGCAGAGACGTAAATAACCTTGTGACATTATTGAATGAAAACATAGCATGTCCACTTGGGGCTTACGAATCATTGGCAATAAGGAACAAACAAACAAACAAACAAACAAACAAACAAACAAACAAAAAGAACGTATGAAAGTAGCATAGATTTAATACTCTGGCTAAGAACAAACTCAAGCTCCCTGTCGCAAAGCATATTTTTGCCACTGTTCACAGTGTTGATTAAGTCTTGGTGTGTTTTTAATATTTGTTCTGTGTTTAACCATCATCCCCCTCTTACAGATGTTCCCGTGACTCCCTAAAATACCCAAGTTTGGACCGTACCAGGAGTTCAGCCTGCCAGATATGCCTCTGAAATAGACCATCCATTTTCTTTGTGTTGTGTAACAACAGTTTAATAAGTGCCGTACTCCACATTGTTGTTGTGGTGTGAATGTTTGCATAATCATCATTAACCCCATAGTGCTACAGTTTCATGTGACATTGATTTAGCACTGTGTTAGTGTGACTGCTTACATGGCACCATTTAATACATTATTTGTTGCCTGCTCAGTCACCCTGCTGAAATCTCTAAAACAAAAAAGGCATTTTCTTGGGGTGGCTCGTATTTAATCATCAGAGTAAATTAAAAAAAGAAGGTTGCAATGTACTGTTAGTTTATCTTGTTCAGATAAGATATATAGGTAGGAATTGATCCCGTCTTTAATGATTTGTGTGTGTGTTAGTTTAATGGGTAGCGAGTCTGAATGATAATCATGTGAACATTGACATTCTCACTAATGCCAATTTTTCTTGTAGTGAAGCAAGCACCAGCAAAGCAAAACAAATGCTTAGTATATGGAAATGATCGTGGCAGTATAACACCATCCATCAGCAAATGTTGTGGCACTCTTACCATTGAAATGCTATGTTTATTCCTCTTCACCTCTACGTACTCTTTATTTCCTTGCATAAAGTTCCTTTATTTGTTTAAATTTTTTTCGTGGCATCAAAAGTCAGTCCACTTTGTTAGACTCAGTTGCTTCAATACTTCTATGCCAAGAAATTCTGTGACTCGTTGTTTAGCAGGCAAGTGCACAGTGCACTATATTAGAGATCCAAGTGCTTTCAGCATTTTGCCACACTATGAAGACTGTATGCATGGGCTGGTTTCACTTTGTATGTGGAGCAGTAGAGATATGTTTTAAACATACGTACTTCGCTGTGTGCAGAAAGGTTAAATATTGTTGATGGTGCTGGACCACTGCACATTTAGCGCGACATTCACATGCTAGTTTGGGAGTGCAAGGTTATCAAGTTCATCGCAAGAGTATGGCTGTCCACCCCAGTCACTAAGGGCAATGTTCTCCATCCATTGGGTTGCATGAGCTAGTAAGTATTTAAATCTTCTCGCCGTGTTGCATGCAACTTTGCAGGTTCCGTGCAGTCAACATCCCCGGACCAGCACCAGTTATTTGTGTCCGTGCAAGATGACTTGCATTCCTGCCGGCTGTGCCCGTATACGACTGAGAGAAAATCCCGCATGGATAGACACCTGCGGACACACACGGGCGAGCGCCCCTTCAAGTGCCAACTATGTCAAGCCGCATTCTCTAGGAGGTTCAACCTCAACCAGCATAAATGTAACCAGGATTCCTTTTCCTGTGTTCACTGCGAAGCACGGTTTTTGCAAAGACTCCACCTCGTTCATCACATGTACATTTACTATAAGATTAAGTAAGCCCTGAATGTCAAGCGAGTGCTGTTTTCTTTCATAGCTTATGCTTACAGCAGCACGTGGTATCGCACTGCATCATACACCGTAAGGTTGTTCTGTTAGCTTGCTCAAGAATGAGGGCTCTTTAAACATTGTAGAACCTGACACCACTGTCGATGATCATTACTAATTGGTGATGTGACTTTGTGACTGTGCCAGATTATTGATAATTTGACTACATGTGTTGACCTCTAATGGCCGTGGCCAGGAGAGTGAGTTGCTTTTGTTTAATAAACCATCAGAATTGTGGTTGCTGCTGAATTGTATGCAAGGGGACATGGCATTGGCGCTGTTCTCATTTAGGTGCAAAATCATCTGTCATAGTAGTTGCTTTTGAAACAGAAATGCGAGTTTCTCCAAACCGCAGAATTTCTTTCATTTGTGTCTCACAAGCAAGCAACAAATAGACGTTAGAGAGCATTAAATAGGCATTAGATAACTGCGACAAGCAGCAGTTAAGTCGTTTCACCTATACGAAGAAACCATGTTTTTTCATGAAAGTCTCCTTTCAGGTGTTCACTGCTCATCCAACTTGACAAAAAGTAAAAAGTGCCACGGTACTCTTTTCTTTTCCCTTCCTTGAACATGCATTTGCTAACAAATACTATTACTTCTACCTACCCACCTCCTTTCTTTTTCTTTTCCTTTCGCACCTGCCTCTCTTCTCCTCCTCCTTCTGAGAATTGGGGAGAGGGTGCAAAGCATATACTAGCAATGAATGCTTGAGTAGGCACTGGCTCCCTTGACGACGACAAGTCCACTTGCTGAAACATTAGCTCAAGCTATGTTCTCCGTTTTCATTGTTTTCAATTATCTCTTCATCAACTACTTGCACTTGAAATAGAAATCTGGAAGTTTCCTCATTCAGTAGTCACCCCGCCACGGTGGTCTAGTGGCTATGGTACTCGGCTGCTGGTCCAAGGGTCGCAGGACCGAATCCCGGTCGCGGCGGCTGCATTTCGATGGAGGCGAAATGTTGAGGTCCGTGTACTATGCGATGTCAGTGCACATTAAAAGAACCCCACGTGGTCAAAATTTCTAGAGCCCTGCACTACGGCATCTCTCATAATCGGAGCTGGTTTTGTGATGTAAAACCCCAGAAATCAATCACCAATCCCTAATTTCTGCACTATACTGTACAAGTCTATGCTTTGCTCTACCCCCTCCCTTCCCAGGCAAGCTTCAATGTACTTCTGTACATTGCATTCCCATTGCAGAGACACGTTGTGATCATTCTATAGCCCAACGACTCGCTCTTAGTTTCTTGCGACCTTGCAGGTTCCATACCATCGGGGTTCCTGGAGCAGTTCCGGTCACTTGTTTCTGTGATAAACAATGACTATTCCTGCCAGCTGTGCCCTTTCACAACTCGACGAAGGTCCTGCATGTACAGACACCTGTGCCAACATACGGGTGACCGCCCCTTCCAGTGTGGCCAGTGTCCTTCTGCATTCTCTGCGAGAAAAACCCTCACACGCCATTTTCGCACTCACGTGGCTGAGCGCCCCTTCGCTTGCATATACTGCCAGCTGTCTTTTTCTCAAAAAGGGAGCCTTTTTTACCACATGTCTTCTTGTCGCAAGAAGCCCTGAATGCCAGGAACAGCCAGTTTTTCTTTAACAGTTCATTTATGGCAGCCTGTGATGTGTCAAACGGTGCCACGAGGCTTTGAGTTTTTCTGCTTTAATAAAGCTTCTTTGCAAGTGAGCAAGTGATGTTTCTTCGGAATCAAATATTGCACTGTTTGTTGGTCACGCATGACATGAAAAGTTGTGGAAATAATCAGTATGGGCAGGGGGATACTATTATGTGTCAAATATCTTAACTTTCGGGAAATTCCTGAAGTGATATGCTGATGAAATCAAACTTACGTTTGCTGTGTTACTTAGACGAGCATATTATGAAGCATCAGAATTGTGATTCACATAAACCATGTCCCAAAACATTTGTTGCAATCTTCGGACAATGGCAACAACATGCCTTAGAGTGCACCTGAACATTCTGGAAGCAATCGCTTATTTTCAGCAATACCCAGAAAAGAATGTTGCCTATGACTTTGAACACCCCAGAAGACAACGAGAAATAATGAAGTTTGAGCAAGTCCGATGGCATTGTGCATTTTTACTGATTTCACATTGCTCAATTGGTCTCGTAACAAAGCACACTTCTTTAATATCCTTTGAAATACACATCTCATTAATAGTATCCAGGTTCGTGTCAGGAAAAAAAAAAGCATTCTCACATTCATGGGATCCCACATCGTGTTTAGCATTAAGCACTGCCACTGCCACAGAGCATCTGTTTCTGCTGATGACGCCGTGTGGCAATATGTGTTGCCTTCCACGCAGGCACACTGCAAATCCGAGCAGATTCACATAGAATTGCATGTACTGGGATGAGTTTCTGAAACGTGTTCAACTTGTTGTACTCTATCGCTTGGAAGAGTGATGTGGATGGTAAGGGATACTACCCACTATGATGCCATTGCAGTAGTTATTACTTGGAATGGTGCCTTTTTGGTTTACATGGGGGCAGCAATGAAAGGTAGGTAGCTGTGCACAAGTGTTAAAATTAAGACTGTCCTGTCTTTTTTACAGAATGCTGAAAAAGAAATTGATTTCAGTTGCATCAGTGAATTACATGCCCACGATATAAGGACAGCGCCCTTGCAGTGAGAAGACACATAACACGCCAGGAAAATTGCAAAGGAAGAAAGAAAAATACAGGGGGTACCACCATGCTGAAGCTCCTTTAGCATGACATATATGTACTGGTGTCTTGTAGGGCCTACTGCATTACACATGATTACACAGGAGGTACCACCGTGTAGTCATGGTATATTTTGATGTCGTGTTTCAGTTGTTCTTATTTTATGTTAGTTATTGTTGGTAACTTATTTGTAGGCAAGTTACTTTGACTTGATTTCTTTTGTACCACAGGAGGTCCCTCTGCAGCCCAGCGCTTTGGAACCTCTTCATGTATTTTACCCCGTTTGTATTGTAATGTTTGAATGAATCAAATTCTTCTTCTTTCTTTCAAAACCAAAGCATAGGTGTCCTTTTTTTCCATTTGTTTTCTAAGCCACTACAGCCTTTTGAAACATGGGTGTGTTCAAGCATGAAGTGCTGCATAAATCGAACCATTTGCAAATAGTTATGTAAAAATAATAGCATGGTGGCATTACCGAATCAAAACCTATGAAGACAGCCTACTACGGCTTCTAAGCCATTGGCAGCAAATGATGAAAAAGAAGAAAGAAAGTGTATGACAGCAATTCAGAGTTAATGCATTGGCTGAAAGCACAGACCACTGTTTTGGCAATCCAGTTTGCAGCCAATGCTCAGTGTATGTAATTGCATTGCACTGATACATTTAAAGCTTTTTCTGTGCTGTTAATGTTCATACTATCTTTGACCGTCACCATCCTCTTGTTGCAGATGTGTGCAAGCCTCTCTCGAGACTTCCAAGAAGAGTTGCTCGTACATACTGTGCAGCGAATGCAGCTCGCTAGCTTCTTTTCTGAAATTCTTAGCCGTCCTTTTTTCCATAACATAATAGTCTGATAAGTGGTATCCGTTGCAATTGTCTCTGTGATATGGATGTTTGCCAACTAACACCTGTTACATAGTGCAGCAGTTTGACATATGACTTTCCATTGTGACTTTCCATTACTCTGTGCCGTGTAATCTAATCTATGTCACCTGGCCTTTCAGTCCTCTGAAATCATGGCAATAAAGAAGTGTTTTGTCATAGTGACAACAGTACTTAAAGAGACACTGAAGTGAAAATGTGAAGTGGTTTATAATGATAGCTTATATTTTCAGAACTTGATTGTCGTTACATTTACAATATTTTGTTCAATATTAAAATAGAAAATAAATGTCAGTTTTAGTTTTGAAATTCACACCACAACATGGGCCTCAATGGCATCGGCAGGCCAGTTTCATTTTTTTCGTATTCTCGCCAAATTTGCTCCATAAAATTTTCTAGAAAACCCTGTGTTATGTCACTGGCTTCCTCAGAACACAAGATATGTCAATAAGCAGTTATGTAATGTTGAACAGGCGCCATCAAAGATCGATTACGTCATGCACATTTTCTTTTTTTAGCATATTATGGCTTACCAGGGGCCTTCTCGTCGCAAGACTGGTGTTTTCGGTATTGTGAAAAGCTAAACTACTTGTACAAGAAAAGTTGTTTTCACTGAGCGTCTCTTCAATGATAAGGGTAATAAAGACAGTGCATCATACCTTCAGAAAGTGTAGTTGAGTCAAGGTAATGCATAAGTAGGAAGTGATGAGGTCTCTAGAAGTTAATGTGCGAGGTGGTACTCTTTCTGTTCACATGTCTGTGTTTGTTTGTTTTATTTCTTCCTTATTTGCTCTCTTGCGCTCTTTCTTTTTGTTTTGTTCGTTCCTCTCTGTTCAGTTGTGCTTCGGCTTGCTGGAACTTCGAATTAGCCCGGCAAACACGAACATGTTCACGGGCTCGCAACTGTTGGTGCCTCTTAAGATTAATCTGCTTGTTGCTTGGCCAACCAGAATGACACGCGGCCGCTCCATGTCACGACAGGACTCGGGTGTGTGCAACACCCCTGCGCACCCCGTTCCTCCTTGTCCAGAGGGGACATCTGCGATTGGCTGGCTTTATGGTGTGATCATGGACACCCACAGCTTTCACTGAGCCAAACGTGTCGCTGACACCGGCATGAGTGCGAGAGAAGAAGTGATGATTGTTTTCTTGTACACAACCCCGGCACCACATTGTGAGACATAGAAACATCGCCTGAAAGAAAAAATAATAATAATAAAATAAAAATAGCAAAAAGAAGAAGAAGGAACAGTGACGCCAAGTGTTTTGTTAATGGCCATGAATCTGGCAGTATTCCTTTCCATCTGTAAATGTGACACTGTAGCATTAAAAAATTCGTATTCATTCTTCTTCAAATTGATGTTCTCTTCTGTGAAGGTTCTTATTCAGATATCCATTTTTGATTTCATCAAAAGTTAGTTCACATGCTGTTAGCCTGGACTGCATAGCTACTGTTTCTGAATAGATAGAGTGATGCCTGTTTTGGTAAGTGAGTGCAGTGTGCACCACTTTACATAATCGAGCACTTTCACCTATTGCCTTAATGTAAAAATTGTATGCAACATCTTATCTAGATTGTGCTGTAAACACATGTACTTCACTTTGTGTAGAAAGATATCTTGGGAGACGTCATTTCACTGTCAGCCTAACATTGAAATTTTAGTTTGGTAAAGTTTGATGAAACTTGTCTGCGCAAGATGATACTTGGTGAAGGTAGAAAACCTGAGCCACTATGCAGACAAAAGTGTAAACTTGATACACACCCACAAAAAGACAAGTCTCCCGCATGGGACCCTTGTTCACAAGTAAAATGAAAAACGTGTGTCTCAGCAGATTCCTTTAGATATGCTTTAATACTTTATTACGCAGGCAGCACATACATTGTGATATTGAGTGCCCATCGCTACTGTTGAGAGTTGGGATTGGTCTATATCGCCATGTTAGTTATTACAAGGTTATCGCATTCATCGCTAAGGTTATGGTAATCCCTCTCTGTCACAGATATCGGCTCTCTCCCGCCATTTTATTGCATGAACCATTACTTGAATATTCTTGCCATGTTCCACATGACTTTGCAGGTTCTGTGCCATCATGGACCCCAGAGAAGTACCAGTCGCTTGTCTCTAGACGAGGCTGCTTGCATTGCTGCCGGCAGTGCCCTTATACGACAGAGGCTAAAAGCACTATGCTTAGACACCTCTGTATACATACGGGCGGGCGCCCCTTCGTGTGTGAACTTTGTCAAGCCACATTCTTGATGAGCTCCAGCCTCAGCCGCCACGTCCGCACCCACATAGGACAGCGTCCCTATTCCTGTGTTCACTGCAACATGTTGTTTGTCCAAAAACGGCCCTTCATTCGCCATATGCTCCAATGTCGTGCAAAGGAACCCTGATCGTCAGGCGAGGGCAGATTTTTTTTTATCTTTATAGTTTATTTTTGGTAGCAAGTAGTACCACATTGTGCTATGATGTCGTTATTTCCCTCTTTGCATAACGGCTTTTTATAGTACCTGATATCATCCTGTAATGATTCCTAATTGCTGCAATGAGTTTATGACACTGCCAAGATATTGCTAATTTGGTTGCATGTATCGACATCCAAGGGCCGTGGGCAACACAGTGAGTATTTGTCTGTTTCTCCTAAATTGGATATCGCATCCTCCTCTGCTTGTCCTTGGCGTAACAACAGAAAACAATTCAAGCCAGTGCTGCGCTGTGAAAACTTGGAACAGCACCGCTCTTTTATCGTTAATCGTGCCGTAACTGAAGGAGGGTGTCAAGTGACATTCCTCACTGCTCCGAGGCTTGAACCCACAACTTCGAGATAGGCCTTTTCTTCACATTGTCGTACATTGTCCTTTTCATGATCAACTATCATGTAGCAGTGGGTTGAGGCGTGACAGGCACTACAAGATCATCCAGTGCACAGCACATCCTCGACCTTGAGGAGTTCCACCGTTAATAATCACTTGGGGCAGGGACACATTGTATGTCAGCTGTCTTAGCTTTTCTGGTATGCAGTTTAACCCACTCATTAAGTGCGTGTTATAATAGTATTGTTGGTTATAACAATGACTAGCTACTGTACCATCAACGTTTGTATATTTCAGTGGTGAACCAATCCTCTTTTTTTTTTTTTTTTTTACAATGTGCACATGTGGCGTTATATGTTATAACGATCCTCTTGCTACTGGGTGTGCCCTGTGTTGGTGTCAGGTGAGATCCTTGAAATGGAATCAGAAACTCTGGCCTCTGCACGTCACTTGCTGTTTGCCCTGAAAAGGGCCGCCCTGCTGTCATGCAATCGAACCAAAACCGTGGTGAGGAAATAACTAAGGGCAGTGGTTTCAAAGCTTTCTGGTCTTGAAGAACCCCAGCAATCTTTCACAGAAAGGCCTCAATGCTTTCACCTCTGGCGACTGAAGTAAAGTTGTAGTGGGTATTAAAATACCACTGCTGGGTCAAAGGGCTGGGGCCTTTTGGTGCAGCTTTTGTTCCTTTAGGGTTATTGGTATTTGCCTAAATTGCACTTCACTGCTGTACACAACACAATACAAGAGCTCTGTAGTCTCCTTTTTTAGTTTTTTTTTTCTTATAACCTGGCTATAACAAGTATTGGTTATAAAATGAACTTTTCCTATCACTTGAATAGTGTTATAAGTGGGTTTGTTCTTGAATTGAACCATGTGTTGATCTGATGACGTTTCTTATTGTGTTGTTTCTTATTTTGTAGAAAATGTTTATTAAGAAGTGGTATCAAATAAACAGGAAAAATACCATGTTACATGCCTCTGTAGACTAACCCATTCTAGCAGCTGAAATATTTTCAAGCGTTAGTTAAGAAGCACCATAAATGTCTGCCTAACTAAACCAAGCCCTAAAATGGTTATTGCAGTTTTCAACCCATGGCAACCCAGAAGCCATTTGTCAGTTTTAGTGATACCGAGAAGAAAGTATTGCCTGTGAGTGAAACCATTTGTGAGGACAACTTGATATAGCGTGCTTCCACAATTCCCATGGTATTGCACATGTTTACTGATATCTCAATTCTCACATGATCTGATAACACAATGTATTCCTTTAATACCCTGTTTCAGAATGTACTTCATGTCATAATGTTAAGGTTCATGTCGTGAAGAAACGGTACTCTCTGCTGCGTCATTCTGCATCAAGTTTGCCACTAAGCACGACTACTGTCAATTCTAGAGAGCACTCGTGTGGGTGCCAGAGGCTGTAGGTATTGCTGTCCATATGGTCACACTCGTCAAATTCTAGCAAGTTTGAACTGAACTGCTCAAAATTGCAAGGCAGTTCCTGAAGTGTGTTTGCCTTGTTTGACATTAATGCTAGGAAAAGTGGTATGTAGATGGTAAGGGGCACCACATACTATATGGTGCTGTTGCAAAAGTTATGTGGAGTATTGTCTTGTTTGCTTGCTTGCTTTGGGACAGCAATTGAGAGCAGTAGGTCTGAATGGTGAAAATTAAGATTGTCCTGGGTCTCTTAACTTTCATTTGTTTCAGTAAAATGCCCTTGCACATTACTGAAGATACGACTCATTACATGAGAACAAAGCTAAAACAAGTGCAAGAGAACAAAAGTACAGGTGGCACTACCATGCTGAAGTTACTACATTATCTGTGCATGGCGTGAATTTAGTGATGTCTTATGGGGCCTACCTTATTGAACCTTTCAGCATAAGCCATAACATAGACAGCTTCTTCTTTTTTGTTCCTGCGAGCCACTATAAACTTTTGAAATATAGGCGTGTGCAGGCCAGGAACACATTATAAAAAGTAGTGTTATGCGATTAAAACATTCACAAGTGATCATGTAGAAATTAATAACATCATCACATTATATAAGTAAAAGCTGGTATGACAGCTGGTGGCTAACAAGACATTGAAGAAAGAAAAAAAGAAGTGTGTGAAAGCAGCGCAGCTTTAATATTTTGACTGAAAACAGACACCACCTTGTTTTCGTAAAGCACTTTTCAGGCACTGCACAATATGTGTATGCGCGTGTTCCATTCACTGTATGTACTATGGTGTATGCTTTATGAGGCATGGTGCAATTTTATTTCGCATTTGCTGTAGCAAAAAGGACTGGAACTCTAATGAGTTTGTAGTGCACAATCCTTTCTGTCAATCAACAAATTGGTCGTTCTTGATGGCGGTACGTTTCTTCCTTGCTGCACCGAAAAGTTTCGGGGTCCCACAGCCAAAGTGTTTTCTACAAGAGTGTATAGCTTCAGGACTTCTCATTCATAAATAGTGCCTTCATGCAATTTTACACATGTGTATTGTAGGTTTCGCATACATTGAATATGGATTTTAAAGCTAGAAATGTGTTTGTGAAAATAAGTGTAGAGAGGTTAGTGATAATATAGGAATCTAACAAGATAAACACACTTATACAATAAGAGTAGACTGCTATAGTACTGTATGTCAAGTTTGTCATCTCTCCTTCAGCATTCTCAACACAGTTGCGCTATGGTCCAGATTTGGTATAGATATGCTTCCTAAGGAGGTCAAGTGCCTGTGCTTTAGTGAATCCATTTTATTAATACAGGTGAGTCTATTGTGTTAAACACTCGATCAAACCAACATATTTTTATATACATGACATGCACACACTGATTGAAAATAGTGTGTGTGCTCTTTAAACTAATGATACAGGAATCTATAGAGGTTCACTTTTGAGAACAGTGTTGTCTGACATCTGGATTACTTGAAGATGTGAACATTTGTTACTCAGGAGAGCATACATGTTAAGTGTGTACAGGTGGTCTAGTTGTTTGACAACAGGACAGCAAAACACTCGGGCACACTGACATGGACAAGCAGGAAAGGGCCGTAAGAAAACAAAAATTGGTACTCTAGGCGTCCACTTGTCATCTGTGTTTATGTGCGCACCGGAGTTATGTTGCATAAAAAAATGTATCGGGTGTGTTAGCCACTCAACAGTCCTTTGAGTTGGTGAGTAAATTCACTTACGGCACATATTGATGTGCATTTGTAGTCGGTACCATTTTTAGCTGCTGCATAAATGCTTGGTACTAATTCTCATTGTGACACGACCTTTTATATGTTCATTCCAAAAGTGTGTGACAAAGCTTGCAGTCGGCATATTTAAGCTAATGCTTCACTTGAATGCATGAAATCCAGTTTTACCACATTTCTGAAAGTGCATATTAAGCTTTTTCATATTAGGAAATTGTTCCGAGTGGATAGACCTTGTTAACAAATTAAAATACATAAATGAATAGGTAATTACAATATAAGTACATTTGGACCCTAGTATATATGAACATATTGCTTATACTGAAGAGTTGTCACATGAAGACATGGATGTTCTAGTCGTGAATATTTCCAATAGTTTTGACATTGCAAACACCTAAAAGATGGTGCTATATTTGCATTCATGTTTATGGAATTATTAAATGGATCTTTGTACTAAACCCTCGTCATCCCATAATATCTTGTGTTTGGAATGCAGAAGCATAAAAAATAAAGCACTCGTTACTTTGGTTAATGCAGCTTAGCCATTGTCTCGCTAGTGTGTTTTTTTTCCTTTTTCTTTTTTTTACATCACAACCCCTGCTTACAAGCTTTGAACAACAATCTTCTAAACAAAGCACTTTTCGACAAACCCAAACAATTTTCCAATTATTTTTAATCAAAAGCAGTGCTTCCACATGCATATTATGGTCAGGTCACAGCACAAATTTTTAATATATTCACTCATGCTCATAGACACTTTTTGGTTTCTACAAACATCCAGCCCCATTCGCAAAAACTCACTGAGTGTTTCAGTCAGATATTGGATACAAAAGCACCCATTGATTAGTTATTGTTTTGTACATATCATTCAGTGTTATAACATTTGAGCACAGGCAATGACATAGATACGGGCCCTAGCTCTCCACGATTCCGCAAAAAGTCATCAACTTCAGGTTTTTTCGCGGAAGTGAAAATATATCAAAGGCGTCATTTTTGGAAGCAACAAAGGAACGCCATTTTCCCCTCCCCCCCACTCTCCCCTCTCTGGCACAGGTTTCAGCCATGCAAAATATAGCCTGCACGCAGCTATCTTCCAGTTGTAAAATAACTAGGAAATGTTCGAATGTTTGAAACTTCAAATATGGATGCTCCCGGAAAGAGCATCGAATTTTCTGATGATTAATGCTAAGTATTTTCTCAGCGGAAGATAATTAACTCGGCTTGTATGAATATTTGATTGAACTGCATTCCAACTATCTTCCAAGAGGAATTGCAAAAATCTTAATGTATTCAAAACAAGAAGGACATAGCTTTCCGCATGCAACATTCCTGTAAAGGTGGTTCCACTGCAGTATTGGTATTAGTGCCGTGAAACAACCTTTTCAGGAAAAATCTGCACTGCTGTGAAGGTACACTTCATGGGGAAATAAGCACATTACCTGTACCCCGATTTATTTTCTTAATGGCTTGGAGCGAATTATATAGGTTTACATTGATTAAATATAATAAATTTTAAAACATTGCTTTTTTTTCTGCTACTATTAACAATCCTATTACTATATTCTAATTTGATTGTGCTAATTACAATTTTAATGTAAACCCTGTTATAACAATTATTGGTTATAACAACGTAATTTTCATGTCACTTCAATATTGTTATAAGTGGGTTGGGCTGCAGTTGCTGTGGCTTTGACCATCAACATTGTGCTGTTGCAGACATACCTATGACACCTTGAAAATCTCCAGGAAGTTGTGTTCTTTGTAGTGGTAATCCAGCTGGTAAGCTTTTTTGAAATCAACCATGTGTCTTTATCTGGTCACATAACAATGCTTTAACAAGTTATGTCATGGGACATGAATGTTTTGCAGTTACCAACTGCGACATAGCTCTACAGTGTGACGTACGATTTATTTATCGCCGTGATAGTGGTACGATTGCAGACTCGGTACTGTGAAATCGAATATTTGCTGTGTGCCTTGTCATTCTGTTGAAGTAGCTCAAACAAAAAGGCATTTTCTTGGCGTCACTGTTATTTATTCCTCAGGGTAAATGAAAAAAGGGTGCAATGTACTGTTAATAATGTTAGGTCAGCCAAGGTGATGCTTGTGCATAAAGTGACCCTGTCTTTACTAGTGTGTGTGCCAGTGTCAGTAAATCAGATGGTTGATTAAATGTAACCATTGGCACTTTCTAGTGGCAGTGTTGCCTGCGTTGAAGCTAGGAAAACGGGTAGTGAATAAAAATTCAGCCAGCTAGTACGCACTAGTGGTACAAAGAGCGAGGATACAACATAGCTGGTGGCGTACCCCTCCCCTTTTCCGTCCTCCACGCTCTCACTTCCCTTGTCCACTTGTTAATTGCTGCACTATACTGTACAAGACTATGCTTTGCTCTACCCCGTCCCCTCCTCACTCTTGCATCATTTCTCCTCGCACTCACCTCCGTTTCCTACCCATTGCTATACTATATATACTGCACATGCCTATATTCTTTGCTATTGTCACGTACATTCCACTTAAACCAAAACGACCGCACGTGTCACTATACTTCACTTTCTCACCTACTCCTTTCCCTCCTCACCTCCCTTTTTCACCCCCCTTGCTATACCATACTGTACAAAGCTATGCATGGCATGGCAGAGTCAAGCGCGACTATTCTAGCGCTCCGCACAGCACAGCTCCTTCTGGTTACAACGGCAGTGTGAGATGAATCATAGTGCAGTGGAGTTTTTCGCAGTTGGGGAATAGGTTAACGGATGGCTTAAACAGCTTCACTGTTAAAGAAAGATGCTGAACAAAGCCAAACTGCTAACTGCCAGGGCATCGGCTTGCTAAGCTTGAGGTCGCGGGATCAAGTCCTTGTCACGGTGGCCGCATTTTGGTGGGGGCAAAAAGCAGAAGGGCAGGCACCCATGTAGTTTGATATGGGTGCATGTCTAAAGAACCCTAGGTGGTCAAAATTACTTCAGAGCATGGGGCATGCTTCATGATCACGTCGTAAAACCCCAGCAATTGTTATTATAAGGAATGATGAGCGTTCTACTTGCCTCAGCAGAACATCACATGGTGACCAAACAACAGGTGGACTGCAATTTATTATTTCCAAGTAGTGAACGAAACCATTGCCTAAAACACTCGCCAAACAGCGTCGAGTCAGAACTGTAAAAGTGACGCCGAGCACCTGTGAACAAAAGTCCACTAACAAGACGCGAGGCAAACAGTTATAAACTCTTTTCTCTAAAACAGAACTGAAACATGGCAAGCTGTGGCTGTGTTGAACGTGTGTCCATATGTTTATTCCAGTTCGACACCATCCTGTACACTCACTTACCAAAAACCTTTCACATTAATGGTGCTCGAGATGCGTTCAGTCTTGCACTCCAGCAGCCTGTTGTGCGTGCACCAGCTCATGTCTTTCTTTATAACACTTTCAGAAGCGGCACCGAAATGGCCTGTCGCCCAGGTGCAATCGTGAGTGGCGTTTGAGGCTATCTTTCCGTGCAAAAGCCATGAGACAGAGGTCGCAAGGGTATGTCCTCTCGCCAGTGTGAACATTCAGATGCTTGTCCAGGTCACACTTCTGCCGAAACACCTTCTCACAGTAGCTGCACTTGCGTGGCCATCTGGACACTGCCTTGCTCGTGCCTGTCGGATGCTCCAGTCGATGTCTTTCTTCAGTTGGTGGTTCTTCCTCACGTGGCTCCAACTTGGCAGGCATGGTAAGAGACACCGCAACTGAAAGGAAATTGCATGTTTTCAGCGAGACACCTTACAGGCCCAATTCTGGGCATTGTGTAAAGGGAACATCAAAGGTTATATAAAAAGCTATACAAGGAATAAACAGAAACAAAAATAAATAATTACGACGATTATACAATGCAAAACAGCTATAACGATAAAAATACAACGGGAACTAAATGCACAACGTGGGACATATTGACTACACATCCACAAGCTACATGAAACTAAAACAAATCCCGTAAAGGCATACCGTACCACTGATTGATTACCTTACAGTTGTCAAGCAGTCGCTTACACATGCTACTTCAGAAGCCGGAAGTTCTGTATTCCAGTTAAAAAGTTAATGAGGTTCCTTCAGAGAAAAGCAAGAAAGCATAAAAAGCAGTTTGGATGCACAAAGCTATTTTGGATGGCACCTTAAAAACGAATTCTGTTGACGTAAGTAAAGCATAATTAAAACAATTAACGCAAATGTTCACAAAATGCACATCTGGAATACAGCAATACAGCGTGTCCCACCAGGATAAAAGTCGAGGTGTTGCTCTTCAGCTAAGATTTTAAGCCTCCATTGTAGAGGAGGTTCAGTAACACACATTAACTAAATGATCAGCACGACAGAAAGTGGAGGTGGTGGATAAAGATCCAACATGAAAGTAGACAAGGTGTGCTGACACAGACACTGGAAAAGAGAGCCTGTAATTAAGCAATCTGCTGTGGGGCTCCTGTTTAGATAGTCTTGGATAACATCATTTTGTAATGTCAAGAATGGAAAATTACACACCATAGGGCTGTTTTACAGCATAAACCTTTATGAGATTGTTACAGTGGCCCATTTTGGCGGCAGTGGTTTCCGCCGCCGCGGGTGTCTATAGCCATTATCTTTCATGTGTGAGAGAAAGAAAAAGAAGCTATGTGCCTTCGTGGATTTCAACATATAGCTCAGTTGGAGCGGAATAACCCGCCCCTCCCACCACCTTGTTGGGCAGATTGCACTCTTTAAGGGGGGATGTGGCAATGAAAACTATCTTTGTTATTTATGGGTATAAAGTGATGAAATTTGGCATACTGATGTAGTTTGTTATGCTGATATCTGAAATGAAATCAGTTTTAAGCTACATGTTATAGTTTTTGAGTTGCATCACCTTATAGACCCTTGCAGTTACTCCCTAATTAATCAGTCAATTAGACAATATTTCAGTACCATTTTTACTTAAGCATATACACTACTAAGGCCCACTGTGTGCCGTAAAGCTGTTCGTTGATTTTTTTTATGTCCAAATGAGTATAGAAAAAATTTTTGAAATGTCCTCAACATATTTTCTTACTAACAACATTTGCAAAAATACAATTATAAAAGTTTGTGTGGCATGCAGGTATAAATGTATAGCTTTACGGCACTCACCAATGTTTCAGGATGTAAGTGAAAAAGATAGAATGAATTTAGCATAATTAATTATGAAATGGCACTGGGATGACTGACAGCAACTGCTCAAAAAATGGAAGCTGAGAAAATGTAGCTCAAAGTTTTATTTCATTAAAACAGTTAAATATTAACTTTGAGCAGCTAAGTTCTTTCTCGCTCTTGCAGGTTTTATTTTTTGCTGGAGAAACACAGTGGTGTGGCTATCCTCAGGTTCGACTGCTCCTTCTTACGATGATACCAAGATGGCAGCACTTTTGGAAGCCCGAATTTCTTGCGATTTTGGATGAGAACACATAGATAAAGTGGCAATTTCTGTATTACTGCTGTGTATTTCATTATAATATTCCACCACAAGGTGAAAGATGGTCCAAGGATCATGAAAAAAAATAAATTGAAAAATGGAGAATTTAGATCAAATTGAGCGTTCCCATTGCCACATCCCCCCTTAACTATGGCTCTGGAGCCAGTTGTAATGTTTGAAAACATGATATCTTCACCAGATGTCACCTGCAGCTTCATTAATGAAGACAAACATAGAGGAGGAATAGGAGGTGTTGAGATAGAGGAACGAGATGCTGACAGAGGAGATGAAAATGGAAAAGATGACAGTGTCGATGAAGGTGAAGAATAACAATAAGACTACAGTGGCAAAGAAGAGGAATAAGAAGCCAGCAAACACATAAAAGAAGACAGTGGAAGAGGGTAAAGAATAGGGGGAGAATAATCAGAAGACTGGAAAAGAACAAGAGAGCATGCGGTAAAGTCCAGCTTACAAAGTCACTGCAGCATCCTCTGTGCAAGCCTGGGAGTTTTCTTTACCATAACACCTAAGCAGAAGATTCTTTAAGAAAGAAACTTGGCAATTTGCCACTTCAGCTAGCCATGGAACTGCTCAGCTTTACTGAGTTTTTCAGGCTGTTTTTGGATGCATAGGTCACTATATTGCATGATTGTGGTGTTTCTCACGCACATGACTATTTTTTGTAAGATTGAAACACCCGACCCACCCTTCATGTATTTTCTTGTGCATATTTCTAAGCGTGCTTATTTATAGTGCATACAAACTGAAAATTTTCAGGGGGGGGAAGGGGGAGGGAGGGGGTGAGCGAGCCTCCACATTCCCCATTTACCACACCACTGCTACATGTGCAAGACAGAGCAAGCGCACAAAATACAAGCACGTGACACCATATGCCTTAAGAAACAAACGGCACACTACACACCTCGACAGAGCATTACACAACAATAACTAAACCGGCTGGTGGACTGCAAGTTCCAACTTCTAAGCAGCTAACAAAATCATCGTCTAAAGAACTTGCAATAGTGTCAAGTTAGAAATGATAAATTAATACCTAAAAACTGGTTAGTGTAAGTCCACTAACAAGAAGTATTTCAAACCATTGCAAACTTCCCCTAAAGGGAACTGAAAAATAGCAAACTGGCGTGTGTCAAGCATGAACCCATATATATTTATTTCGGTTCAGCGCAATCCTGTACATCCGCTCATCAAAGGGTTTTCACATGAATGGTGCTTAAGGAGTATTCAGTTCTGGACTGTTAGCAGCCACTTGCACGTGCTGCACCTCGTGTCTTCTCAAATTGTAGTCTCTGGTGAATGCCTTCGGACAAAAGCGGCACCGAAACAGGCTATCGCCAAAGTGCATTTGTAAGTGGCGTGTGAGGGTTTCGTTCCGGCTAAACGCCATGGGACAGAAGCGGCAGGCGTACGGCCTCTCGCCAGTGTGGACACGCACGTGCTTGACCCAGTCGCATTTCTGCCAAAACACCTTCCCACAGTAGCTGCATCTGCGCATGTGCCTGACCCTCGCCTTGGTCGTGCCCGTCGGATGCTCTTCCCCAGTTTGTACTTCATCTGACGGTTCCGACGTGGTAGGTGTGGTGCCTGAGACTGCAAACAGAACAAAGTTCCATGTTCTGAGCGAGACTCTACACCCTTAAACTTACCATGCCATCGAAGAACATTACATTGCAATCGTCAAGCCATCATTTACACACGCCACCTCATATGCCAAATGTTCTGTATTAAACGAGTTTTCTTTAGAGAAAAAGAAAAGAAAGCATATAAAGCAGTTTCGGTATCCATTGCTATTTGTGAAGACATTTCCAAAACTAAATATGCTTAAGCAGATAAACCATACTTGAAATAACTAATGTAAGTGTTCACAAAATGCACTGTTGCATAACACTTGATGCATGTCCTGCTGCACACGTTGGAGCTGTTTTGCAGTGTAAACTCTTGGCGCCTCATTACAACAGATGCTGGTGGAAACGTTGCAACTACGGCTCCAAAGCTTTGTTTGCTTAAAGCTGTTTGTTGTTGCTTTATGAACGGGTATACAGCGCCAAAGCAAATATGGACTATGAAAAAAAAAAAACAAGGACCACCGCAGTCTACCTGCATCATGTATCGCTAGCTCGCCCAATTGTCCACTTTGATTTATGAACAGATTTTGCCAGTGCTGCACAATGGGAAATCAACCCAGCACACATTTCTTCACAAATAATTGATAGCAAACAAGTAATACGATAGCGACAACCAAACACTCAGCACTGTCCCTATTTGCAACACACCTACATCTGTCGCCTCAGTGAGTGCAATAACAACAGATGGCATTCTACGACACAGATAAATGCTCACATTATTGATGGCACTATGGTTGCTGTTGTGGCAGCCCTGTTTTTTTCTTGGCACAGCAACTAAAGTTTCTTTGCAACCAACACGTCAAACAGTGCGAGAACTTTGCTACTAGGTTAGTACTTCTCTACAATGCATTAAAAATTACAGGCCTACAAGGTCAAAAAGGGCATGCCTACCAAAGGAAAGTATAATCATGCTAGGCCAGGAAAGACCGAAGTACACCGTACTACAGTGGTACCTGGATATATCTAAGGTGGGCCACAAAACTTCGACATATAAAATAATTTCGTACAGAGGTTTGCATGGGCATCTTGCAACTGTTCCATATATACCATAATTCGTTTTATGCGGATTCGATACGCCATTGTTCGACTGCAGCAGTCCTAGTACGCTGTAACACACACAGCAGCCACTTCTTGGTCATCGGTCGAAACGTAAACGTGACATTCTCTGCAACCGCCGAGCTTAGGCGCGAAATTAATGATACTGCTTAGATAGTTATTGCTACTACACATCGCTGTGCCTGTTCAACGGTTGTCAGACATAATGCGGATCTGAAAAATATGCGAGCAAGAAAAAATGACTGCGCGCACATCGCAGTGTGATGCGTGGTTTCGTGCACACCCGAGGAAAAGAAAATAAAAAAAACTTCGCTCCTCCACATGTGCTGCTATTGATGCTATCCACGATGGACCTTTTTAAACGCACACAAGAACACGGAAGGTTTCGGGACACTTTTGAATGGGAGCGTTTGTTAGCGAATCTCGGCAAACAATCAGTGGCAATTTGCGTGCGAAAAGAAAGTGTTAATATGATAGCATATTACTTTGCAATTATGAACCCAAAAAATTCGGCGTCATATGACGCAACGAGGTGACGTCATCAAATGACGCCACGATGACGTCAGTGTCGGCTATCGCATGACGTCACCACCACACTGCGCCAGACGCGTCGTTTATTTCATCGTATGGTTCACTGTAATCCTGCAGCATAGGTAATCGTGCCTGCTCACATGTGAAGAGTGTTATAGTTGCTTATTGGTAAAGAGACTGCTTGAAACTTTTAAATGCGAATGCATTTCTTAGTCGGGGCATGTCAGGCGTCTGTCGGTGTCCGCGCGCCGGCAGGTGTTATCTCTCCGCTCTCACTCCCTCTCCCATAGCAACAGCTGCGGGCGTGCGCGCTTATCCTCGCCCCTAGCAACCAGAGCAGGTGGTGCGGGCGGAGTAGCGGAGAGTGAGTGGAGAGGAGGAGCGCGCTCTGGCATGTGAGGGCGCTCGCATCGCGGGAGCTCGGCGGAGCTCCCGCGTGTGTGGAGAGAGTGTAGGAGAGGGTAGGTGCAGTGCTTCGCCGCTCCTTCTCTCACCGTCGCTCTCTCTCCTCCCTGCGCCCCACTCTCCCGTTCGCTCGCTCGCACGTATATATAAATGCGCATTCGCATTTCCTCACGATTCCCTTCGGGGAGGTGGGGGCATTTTTTATTCAAGGGGCCCTTGAATAAAAAGCCTTGGGACACTTTTAACCTGGTCTGTGCCTACCATACATGGTGGCTCCTATGAACACGCGAGCCAAATATTCGTGTGCTGCGCACACTTGCAAGCTGGCTTTAAATGCATTCCGAAACTGCCTACTCCCCTCTCAACATACATCACAAGGAACACGTACTGACTATTGCTTGAAGTAGAACTAGCATTAATGATCCCATAATCGCAAAATTGTCCTCGCTAATGCTTTGTTTTCTTTTGAGTTCAACAAATAAAGAAAATTTGTATTTCTCTCAGAACAACAAAAGAAGTTGAGAGGTGTAGTCAGTGCTACTTCTGGCATTATGTTTTTTAGTTTTGTGCTTTCTTTGTTTATTAAAAATTATAATGAAACTTGCTGTGCACCTTCACTATCACGTGCATGACAGGGGTCTCTCGTGAACACAATCGCCATTATCTTGCAATGTGTCCTCAGCAAAACACTACACCCACCAACTTCCCCTGCTGTGAAAGGACATCAACTTGAAGTCTTGAAGCAGTCATTTTCACTTGTTATGCCATAAACCAGAAAGAGTACTTCAATAAAAGAATCAAGGCATTCTCCAGAGAAAAGGCTTTCAAAAATAGCTGAAATGTGCCCAGCGATACCCATAAACAGCACAATATTCATCTGCTAAAATATCTGAACAGATCATGCACACATGCAACATATACAATACTATATTCAGCAGTAAGCAACAATAGCGAACTTTAGTATTGTGCAGAATTTCATATAGAGCACATGCGCAGTAGTTCTACTCATGTGCTTTATGTGAAACATAGTGTTCTTACATACACAATGCCGTTACAGGCGCTATGTGTACAGTATTAAAGCTTGTTGCTGGGTCACTTCATGGACGGTGTTCTCAGCGAAACATTGCAAGGAGCCTGCTTTGTGTGCCACCTCACTTTGTGCCCTCTTTGTAGTAAAGTGCCGCTTGGTGTCAAACATTATTGGACACAAACAGCGGCAAAATTGTTTGTCACTCATGTATGTTCAGACATGGTGCTCAACGTTCTCTTTGTGCATGAACGTCACGGAACAGAGGTGGCAGGAAAATCCTTTGGGTGGATTCACAGGTGTTCTTCCAGGTACTTCACCTTGAATGCTTCGCCACAACAGCCGCAGCTGCACTTGCATGGTTCACAGCCCTTTTGCTTGCATAGGCAGTTGTAGCTTTGCACACAGAGCTATGATGTAAGCGCATTTCCTCAATCAAGCCTTCTTAGAGGGCTAGACTGATAATTTTTGTACTGACTGAACTCTGCAGAATTCCGTAAGGTGGTCAGACAATTACAAAAGGGAAATTAGCATCCGTACATTTGTAGCACAAGAGCTGCCACAAAACCACCCAAGACCAATGTGAATTTTTTGTCATCTAAGATTTCATTCATTTCTGAGAAATCCTTGGCGCATTGTGGTACAAACAGGTAGATGCAAACTTCCCTTCTAGTGATAAATTTTGCACATGTACATAAACATTAGCGTAAACATTTTAAGCAAGAGACAGCGTTGCCTATTGGCTTCAGACACTAACAAGCACAACAGTTCATCACTGTGAAACTAGCAGTGGTGCACAATGTCACACTTGAGTAGAAACAGCATAAAATGATGTGACATAAGGAAGGCGCAGACAATGACACTGGACTGCATGTTAATGCATTCACTGCTGCTTAAATATAGGCTAACACTTGTCGATACAAAGATTCAAGGTGTAAGCAATCTACTTTTGTCAGCCTGGTAAGAGCATCCTGCAGGAGATCATTTCTGGAATTTTATGTCCAAAAATGACACAACTATTAAAGACACCGTATTGGAGGGCTCCAGAAATTTTGACCAGCTGGGATTCTTTAACGTGCACTGACAACACACAGCACATGGGCCTCCAGCATTTTTGCTCTCAATAATATGGCCACTGCAGCCAGGATTCGATCTCGTGACCTCCAGGTCAGCAGCCAAATGCCATGGCAGGTTAGCGTTCACGAGATGAGCAGAGCTCCGGGCAAAAACCATAATTCCATGACCTGAAAGAAAGAACAAGGTATGTCATGTAGACGCAGCACTTTTAGTGTAGCCAACACTTAAGAAAAATAAAGCTTGAAGACGGAGCACGTCTAAGCACACTAGTAAAAAATCTGTATAACTGCACATCTTAGAGAGTCTCTTGGCGTCGTTTTCCCGAGAACGAACCGAACTCTCGGCCCGGCGTTGACGGCAAGCTGCGGTTTGGGCTTCTCTGTCTATTGTGCCCAATGTTGTCTTGCTGCAGCCGCGCGCGTAGCTCTGCGATTGGCTTCTTCAGCATTGGTCGGCACCTTACGAGGAGGCGTGATCAGGTGTATCGAAGAGCCAAGTCGGGTTGCTGTCGGGGCTGCGCACGTCGCCCGCTGCGTGACGCATGGCACAATACAACACGATAAAGGGCAGCATTTTGTAATAATGATGACTGAAAAGTTCAAGAAGATTGTTTCATAATGGTGATGTTGGTGATGCCTCTGTAATGTTTCAGAGCTACAAAACCTGCAGCCCTGTGTTCTTTGAAATGATTCCTTGAACTTGTTACGCAATCCACTTTCCGCGACGTGTAGTGGCGTTTTATTGCTCTGCCACGTAACATTACATTTGTTAATGAAATTCCTCGCCAGACATTATGTTGTATCTTCGGAAGTAAGCACAAGAGTAAGAAACACCAACTGCATTTAATTAACAAGTATGGAGTCACGCCGGCGCAGCGGCATAGCGTGGTCCGACGGCTATATGTGGTGGAGGGGAAGTGAGGCACCGGGCGGCTGGCTCAGGATACGTAGTGCCCCCTGTCTGGCTGTGCAGCCACCAGTGCCCTAGCAGCTGCCGTATCTGCCAATAGATGGCGACAGCTGCTCAAGTCACTACACAACACTCCTCCCCCCCAAGTTTGTCCTACACAAAGTCTCTCCAACGTTGAGGGGGAGCCACAGTCCTGCAGTGGTCGTTCATGGGTGCCAGTGCCGGTACTCTGTGACGATACCTCCGGTTGCCGAAGTGCACCCTGTTGCACTGGTTCATCAGCTGGTGCCACCTGCCCCGTTTCGTTGCTATCAGCCTCTGGATGCATTGCCCTGAGCCCCACGCCGTCGCATCTGGTCTACATGACGTCGCAGAATCGTGCCGTCCTGCGTGCATGCCTTGTAGGATACAGGTCCTGTTTTCTCCACTACCGTGGCGGGTATCCATGTGGGACCAGTGCTGTAGTTCCTCACGAATACAGTCATTTGCCATAAATGACCTCGTCTTTAGGCCGTGGTTCATCGATCATCCTGTCAAGGCTCCTCCGAGAGTCCTGTGTTAGGTCTGGGTGGATGCGATCCAGCAGTGTAGTCAATCTGCGGTTCATAAGTAGTTCTGCTGGGCTCCGGCCTGTCGTCGTGGATGGTGTAGTGTGCTGTTGCAGCAAGAAACTAGCAAGGCGTCGCCCCCAGTCACCCTCAGCAATACGTCGTAGTGACTCCTTCGTTGTACGGACCATGCGTTCTGCTTGCCCATTGGATGAAGGATGAAATGGGGCTGAGGTGATGTGACGAATCAGTCCAGCCTTCAGAAATTCATTAAACTCTTCAGACGTAAACTGGGCACCATTGTCTGAGACAATCGTGTTCGGCATGCCATGTGTTGCAAAAAGCTGCCTCAATACATTAATGACACTCCGTGTAGTCATAGAGGACACGGGAACCACTTCCAACCACTTTGAGAAGGAGTCCACAACAATAAGAAATGCCTGCCCTTGGAAGGGGCCAGCAAAGTCGATGTGCAGTCTGGACCATGGGGCCCTGGTAACCTCCCACGTGTGGACTGGTGCTCTTGGAGGAGCGGGGCGAGACTCCTGGCAGGCCATGCAGTTGCTGATGTGTTCTTCAATGTCTGTGTCCATCTTAGGCCACCACACATAGCTCCGAGCAAGAGCCTTCATTCGTACAATTCCTGGGTGAGCCATGTGAAGTGCTTCCAACACCGCCTTCCTCCCTTTTCCAGGTATCACCACTCTGTTGCCCCACAGAATACACCCCTTGTGCACAGACAGCTCGTGCTGCCTGATCCTGAATGGCTGAAATTTTGGTTCCACGTTCGATGACGGCCATCCCCTCAACGCCCAGTTGAGGACACGTGATAAGATGGGGTCTTGTGTCGTCATTCTAGCAATGTCTTCAGCGTGAAGTGGGGGGTTCAGTGTGTCTTCGAGGAACAAAACCTCTAGTGGTGGTGGCACTGGAAACTCTGGGACAGTGAGTGGAAGGCGGCTTAGTGCATCCGCATTAGGAATTTCCTTCCCTGGCCGATGAATCAGATTGTAGTCATAGGCGTTTAGAAGGATAGTCCAACGCAGCATTCTTGGAGATAATATCTGAGGTGTTTGCTTTGATGGTGTGAACAAACCCAACAGTGGTTTATGGTCTGTTACAATATCAAACCTTCGTCCATAGATGTAGTCATGGAACTTCTTAACGCTTGACACCACGGCCAAGGCTTCCTTATCAATCTGTGCATAATTTCTTTCCGTAGCTGTCAGTGTTCTTGAATAGAAAGCAACAGGGGCTTCACAACCATTCTCCAGTCGATGGCTGAGTACAGCCCCTATGCCATATGGTGATGCATCACATGTTATAACAAGAGGCTTGCTCTCGTCGAAGTGGTGCAACACATTTCCTGATGACAAAAGTTCCTTAGCATTTCTGAATGCTTGGTCATGAACAGCTGTCCACGTCCACTTGGCATCTTTGTCCAGAAGACGATGAAGTGGTTCTGCCACTGTTGCCTTATTTTTCAAGAAGATGTGGTAGAAGTTCAGGAGGCCTAAGAAGGCCTGCAGTTCTTGTTTATTAGTTGGGACTGGTGCATCATGAATTGCCTTCACTTTTTCCATTGATGGGTGCACCCCATCTTTGTCAATCACAAATCCAAGAAATTCCACTTGAGTTACACCAAAACAGCATTTCTGACGCTTTACACGGAGGCCAGCATCTGCAATGCGACTCCAACACATCGTGGAGGCATGCAGCCAGTTCTTCACTCGTTTTGGCTGCAACAAGCACATCATCGAAATATGGCACCACTCCAGGAATTCCCTTCAGAAGGTCGTCCATGAATTTCTGAAATATTCCAGGTGCGACGCTCACACCAAACTGCAATCTCTTCACCCTGAAGGCTCCCTGGTGAGTTGTAATAGTTTGTGCATCAGCTGCAGCCTCGTCAACTGCTAGCTGCTGGTAAGCTTGCGCCAGGTCCAGCTTTGCAAATACGCATCCTGCAGAAAGCGATGCCAGATGTTGCAGCACAGGAATGGGGTATGGGTGATGTGACAAGGCTTGGTTGATTGTGCATTTATAATCTCCGCATATCCTTACTTCTCCATTTGTCTTGATGGGTGTCACGATGGGGGTTTCCCACTTTGGTTCAGTAATGGGCTCCAAGACACCTTGCTCAATGAGTCTATCAAGCTCTGCATCGATCCTTGGCCTGAGAGCAAATGGGACTCATCTGGGTCTCATTCGGATTGGTGTGACTGCAGGATCCAAGTGTAAAGAGACCAAAGGGCCATTGAACTTGCCCAATTCTTCCTTGAATACATGATCGAATTTTGCTAGGACTCCTTCCACAGTCAGCCTCTCCACGTTGTGAACGCCTACTAGCTGAATTCCCAAGGGTTCAAACCAAGCCATTCCCAGCAGGCTTGTCCGATGACCTTGTGCCACCAGAAGCTTGAGGAATCCCTTGAAATTGCCATACTCCACATGAACTTGGCAGGCACCTTGCACTTTCACCGCGTTGCCTTGAAAGTCGGACAGACTTTTTTCGAATGGAAACAAAGGCTTTTTGTTCCCTCCACAAAGCTCCCGATATGTATACTCAGAAATGATAGAGAACTCTGATCCTGAGTCCACCTCCATTGCACACTCTTTGCCTTCGATGAGCAATGTCGTGCGTCTCTTGAGTGTTGCAGCAGCTTGCGCAGGTAGCAAGTGGTTTATGTGGTACTCTTCTTGAGATGCATCCGTATCCACGGCGTTCGTAGATGACGTTGTAGTTGCACTGGCATCGCGCCGCTGTTTCATGAGGCACACCCGCTCAATGTGACCGGTCTTCTTGCAAAAACGGCACTGGGCATCGCGGAAACGGCAGCTTTCTCGATTATGCGCACCGCCGCACCCGTAGCAAGGGTTCATTTTCCGGCCTGTTTGAGCCTTCATCGCCTCTGAGGAACGACGACTGTACTCATCTTGGCTGCGACGGACAGCATTGACGTCTGTCGAGTTCGGCGCCGCGTCGCTGGCTGACTCGGCCCCTCTCACCTCGCGAGTGCTGAGGTCTGCTGCCTCGGCTGCCAATGCCTCTTCCAAGGCGATCTTGAAGGTGAGCTTCTTCATGGCGAAAAGTCGATTCTGCACCTTGTCGTTCCGTAGCCCGCACACCAGCCGGTCTCGGAGCATCTCCTCCACGTTCGCGAAGTTGCAGTTTTGTGCCAACCGACGGAGTTCAGCCATGAAGACGCTCACCGACTCACCCGGACCCTGGCTCCTTTTGTAGAACGCATTCCGGCACACGATTTCCGACGGTTGAGGCGCGAAATGATCCTTGAGGACGGCCAGGATTTGAGTCAGCGTCTTCGTATCGGGAGCAGCTGGCGACAGAAGCGACCGTGCCAGATCAAACGTTGCCGCACTACAAACGCTGAAGAAAACTGCGCGCTTACGTTCAGGTTCGGTGATGCCATTTGCCTCAAGAAAGAAGTTTAGGCGTGCCTGATAGGCCACCCATTTCTCTGGGAAGGCCGGGTCGAACTCTTCGATGTGGCCTAGAGCCGCCATCCTGCGCTGAAAGTCTCGCCGTCCGCACAATGGTTAGGGCTAGTGGTATTTCGTAGGCGCCGTCAACCCCAGAGTACGCAGTCACAATTTCCCGTCCTTACAGTTCCCGTTGCACATCCCATCCTCGTCGCCACTTGTATCTTCGGAAGTAAGCACAAGAGTAAGAAACACCAACTGCATTTAATTAACAAGTATGGGGTCACGCCGGCGCAGCAGCATAACGTGGTCCGACGGCTACATGTGGTGGAGGGGAAGTGAGGCACCGGGCGGCTGATGATGGTGGTGATTGTGGTCTTCCCCTTTACGCTTCCCCTTTGTATCGGGTGGGTACCTCAAGGTGCCTCAAGGTACCCTAACCGGAATGGCTCAGGATACGTATACCCGGCGACAACTTTCTGTGGCAGCACGGCCAAGGCTACGTGGGCGGAGCCTATGCACATGTGCTACTGCGCCAAGTAGTCCGACCGCTTCGACGGGTGTTTCGGTTTCACCAGCGCAGGTCGCTTTTCCTTACTTGCGCGTAAACGTTGTGCACCTGTGCGGACAGATTTTGATTTGGCAACGCCTGGTACGACTGCGAAGCTGTTGGACTCGCGGCACGCGGCGGTGTTTCCTCCGTAAGCGACGTTGACGAGCTGCAACCGACGCCATCTTTGACGGTGAGGAATGCGGTGAGGTAAAAAAGCGACGGAAGCCAAAGGAACCCACAAAACCTGAGAGAGCATGAAACGAATTTTTTTCTACTGCGCTACGTTTTTATTCACTAACTGAAAAATAAATCCGCGAAAAATGTAAGTGGTGAATGGTAAAATCTTAGTTACCGAGAACAGTATACAAACGTTTTCGTTGGGGGACTACATGCTGTGGCGCAGTAAGACAAGCGTGCTTCGGCTCCGTAGCCTTGGCTGTGCTGCCACAGAAAGTTGTCGCCAGGTATAGTGCCCCCTGTCTGGCTGTGCAGCCACCAGTGCCCTAGCAGCTGCCGTATCTGCCAGGTCGTGATCTGCCAATAGATAGCGACAGCTGCTCAAGTCACTACACAGAGGGTGTGGGTTCGAATCCTCCTCGGTCCTGGTTATTTTTTCTAAACTTTGCGCAGTTATGGACACCGGCGGCGGACAACTACAGCGCCAAAAATGGCCCTTGTGATCTCATAACAGCTTATGCTGTGAAAGTGGAAAAGCTATAAAGCTTTAGCTATTTTTGCTGCTTTATGAATAACTTTTGCTAGCAAGGTGCACTCCACACAGTACAATTGCCACGTATTATATTGAGACACATATTTAGCACAATAATTAAAACCATCGCGTCACACATAATGCAAATCAAACCAAACTGCATCATATACTGAGCGAGTGAGCCAGGAACAGTTCATCCACTGCAGTCACAAATGACAAACTTATTACATTGCATACTTAACTAAGCAGCCGACTTCTATGGAACCAGCTTCCGAAACTGCTTCCAAATGCAGGGAAGTATACAGAAACCGGTACTGCTTAGGCTCGAAATCGATGACGTGGTTTAACCCGTTAAATTATTTATTTGCTGCAACGGTCATTGGTGTGAGAAAATTCAAACATGACTGGAGAATATCCAAGCAGGATATAATTCCGTTTCCTTTCGGATGGTCAAAGATTCGGTTCAGTTAAGACTGCTCACGGATGGCGCGATACAAAAAGAGTCCGTAGAGCTTGAAAGGACACAAAGCTGAGCGAGTTGGTAAGGATTCACAATGTTAAGAAAAAAAGTCTTGCAAAGCGCGAACACAAGGGAAGAACAGTGGACAACACGAACGTTCGCGTTGTCCATTCTTCTTCCCTTGTTTGTGTCTGTGTTTTGCACGTCTTTTTTTCACATTATGACTCCGTAAAGGAATCGGCGTATTTTCATTGCATAACAACGCTCTGCAACAAACTGATCGATTTTTCACAAGAACTCGAAGCTGGAAACCAGATGCGTCAGTCAACGCGGCATTGTGTGTGTCAACCAAACCAACTTGCTTGTCCAAGTGCACATTGTGTGGTGCGAAATTCATGCATTGCAATATGTGTTGCTGATCGTAAACACTTATGTTTGTTATCAATGCCACTGGTGATCAGCTGCACTGCTTTGACGATGTATATTTGTACAGTATACTGTTGCCACCACACAAACACACGGAGCTGCGCTAGCACCATGATACACATAGGAACGAGCGATCCGCAGTTATCAAAAAAGGTTAAAACTATAAAACACGAACCCGCACGCAAGACGCGACACCAACACAAACAGAAACAGAAACATGCGTCAGTTGATGCTAAAGCGATGGAGCTTTTATACGAGTGCGCCTAGACAGACAAGGTTTCAAAACAGTTTCAAATAGATATTCTTATTTGCAAACCCGCAAAAACATACAACAGCACTTTGCATGCAATATAAAACACTCGTTGTGCTCCATTTCAACTTTAAGCCACCTTTTTTTGTCGATTTAAAGCTCTTTAGCGTGGAGCGCATCCTATGAATGTGTGCATAGCTTCGATAAGTCAACCAACGCCACTAAGCGGACGGTTGACGGCAGTATTGGTCCACGATCCCAATACACCACGTGACGCACGCCAGCATGGCTGAGCGTGACCGCCGGTGGTGTGAGCTTATCGTGTTTTCGAAGTTGTGCGTGAGTGATTTCTTTCCTGCGTGTGTGCCGTTGTCTTCCAAAGTGGTGTGCTTCGAGACGCAGCGCGTTTGCTCCTGATGGTGTCCGAATTATTGCCACTGTCTAGCGTTAACGCGCAAGCGTTGAAGATAGCGTCGTCGTTGAAGAACCTTTCACTTGTTTTGCTGCTGTTTGATGTCTCGTACTTGTGTTTGTGCTTGAGTGTTCGGTTTCTGTGGCACGCTGGACGCTTCCCCACTGTTGTTTTGGGTGGCCGCCTTCGGTAAGCCTGCATGTTCTTTACCTGTCTCTTCGGAAAATATCAGCGGTCGTCGGCCACCTCGAGAAAAGAGCGGCAACGCGCCGAACGCCGTTTTGTGTTCGATCAGTTCGGCCGGCACCCCCCAAGGCGAGTATGCGTTTTCAAGGACGCGGCAGTAAAATCAAATAGCGGCGGTGAAAATAAAGTGAGGTAATCGGTTAGAAACTGGGTGCGTGGAACCATGATCGTCGCTGTTATCCCGCTTATCGCGATATGTGCTTGCGTTGGCGACGAGGGCCTGATAAGAGCAACCGCCGTTGCCTTGTATGCGTCGGCCGGTTGGGTCGCGGGAGCGCGTTCACAGCGGCGTTCGCGTTGAAGGCGCCAATGTCAGGGTCGTTCAGCTTGTGGACAGCGTCCGCAGTAGACCTGTACGAGCATCGAGTTCTTTGCACGAGTAAACTGGTCATTGCGTACGTTTTGAGCGCACGCATTGTGGACGTTCGTGGACGTCCAGCGCTTCACGAAGCAGCGTGTATACAAAGTGTTTCATCATTTCCAGGGAAGCGCAGGCGTGTATTACCGAAGCGGGAGCTTTTTACTTTGCAGCGGAAGAAAACTGTCGCGAGCCCGCAGCTGACTGTTCTGGCTCTCTCTGTTTCGCGTCTTGGCACCATACAAAAACGTGGATTGCCATGCGAACAGAACTCTTCGTTTCAGTGGTCGAGTGTTACTGTAGGGTGTCCCCACAATTTCAGTTGGGACTCTCCTAGGAAAAGGCTTGCGTAGTTGATTTGAATGCACTTCAAGCGATTTCCATGTCCTGTTATTTGTTTTCAGTGCAGCAGAGACAAGCCTTCACATCTGGATGCGATCGTCATATCTGCCTTTGAAAGATGCTGCATATTCCTTGTTTGTTCAAAGTACTTTGTTGCATAAGTACAAGAGAGTAACCGTTACACAGTAATTGTCACAATAACCAAGTCATTGAAACTTGAGTGTCTGTGCCATTGCAGATATGTCACCTCCCTCTGCATTTCTCTCAAGCCCAGAACAGTACATTGAAGGCACAAAATCAAGCATCACTGGAAGCAGTATTCACCATTAATGGCATGAAATCTGGGTTGTAATGCTATCTGATTTAATGCAAGTACTAATTTACAGGTGTAATCTAGGGATTCCGATTGCAGGTTGATCATAAAACATGGAATAGGCAGAGTTCAATTCAGATAAACAAAAGCACAAGAAGAAAAAGAATGAGAATGGAATTTTGTTATTTTGCAACCCTGGTTGTGCCATATTGTGTCGTTAGCATTTCTGGCAATAATAGAAAAAAATCAGATGGCATTATGTTTATTTACAGATTTTGCTAACTAGTAAGCCTCTTTTTCATTCCCCATTTTTGTTGGTGCAAATTTCCAGCACTGTTGAAAGTAAACCAATTGAATTATTGGTTATTCTTGAGTCATTTCATCAGCTTTCAGTGCACAGTCTTCCCACTCAAGAGGTCCCTCATGAATAATGCAAGGTTTACCTGGATGAGTAGTTTGTAAAAATGGAATACCAGAATGGTCAGTGATACCGTAACTTGTTGTGGTGTCTCGCTTCTTAATTGCGCTGGCAGCCACAGTGTCCACTCTGTCACTGCCAGGAATGAAATAAAATGTAAAGACAACTGGTGCTTTGGTTTAGCACTACGTTAATCAGAGCAGCGATTGTTTGCATCTTCTGGATGTTAAATGTTGCAGTCTTTATTTTAGACACATTGCAGTTGGTGTAATAAAGGGGCCCTGTAACACTTTTCTGATGGTCAGAAAGCGGTGCCAGTCAATCATAGAACCTCCCATGAACACGTGAGCCAACTATTATTGCAGTGCATGCACCAGGGAACATGAAGTTTGGTTTCAATCACAGTTGGAAATGGCCTGCTCTTCTCTCAAGAAGTGATGTTGCAAGAAGTGTCAACTAAATTGCCCGACTTTTTTTTTTTTTGGCGTTCTTAAAAAAAGTATACATACATTTTCCTTATTTGTTGAACTCAAGATGAATAAATAAGGCATTGCGAGGTAGCTTTTGTGATAGTGCAGTCACCATAGCTAGCTCTGTCTTGAGCAACATATTTGATGCTCCTTGTGCCGTAATTTGTTGAAAAATAGGCATCGGTCTTCTGCTGTATTTGAAACGAACTTTCCAATTCTCTAGTTTGTGCAGTGTAATGACTTTTTGCTCACACGTTAAAACAGGAGCCTCCACGACTGATCAGCACTGCTTTCTGACTCTGCTTAAAGACTGTTCCGTTAATATGTCAGAAGAGGCACAATCAGTAGATAGGCTTAAAGTTTTGGCACTGTGTCGTGACTGCGATGAGGCTTCACAGTACCTGCTAGTCGTTTACATGTCTCCAATAAAAAAGGCTACACAGAACATTAAAGGAAGTGGAGGAGAATAGAAGTGATAGAGGAAACACAGCATAGTGAGCTATGAAGGCTGCAATAGCAAAAACAGTGTGAGGAGGGAAGTGTAGGAGGTTAGTAGTGACAAAGGAAACACATCACATCAAACTGTGAAGGCTGCAATAGCAGAGTACACAATAAGTGAAGTGGAGGAGGGTGGTGGTATAAGAGGAACCACACCACAGCGAACTATGAAGGCTGTAATACGAAAGAGAGCGTGAGGAGAGAAGAGGAGGAGAGTGGTAGGGACAGAGGAAACATGCCTCAGTGAACTATGAAGGCTGTAATGGGAAAGAGCATGAGGAGAGAAGTGGAGGAGGGTGGTAGTGATAGAGGGAACACACCACATCGAACTCTGAAGGCTTTAATAGCAAGAAAGCATGAGGAGGGAAGTGGAGGAGGGTGTTATTGATAGAGAAAACACAGTACAGAAAACTATGAAGGCTTTAATAGCAAAGAGAGCGTGAGGAGGGGAAGTGGAGGAGGCTGTTATTGATAGAGAAAACACAGTACAGGAAACTGTGAAGGCTGCAGTAGCAGAGAGTGCACAGAGGGAATTGCAGAAGAATAGGAGTGATAGCGGAAACACATCGTGGCAAACTATGGCGGCTGTAATGTAATAGCAAGGAGAGCACGAGTAGGGAATCGGAGAATGGTAGAAGTAACAAAGGAAAGCCTCACAGCAAACTGTTAATGCTGCAGTAGCAAAGAGAGTGTGAGGGGGGTGGTATTGATGCAGGAAACTCATCACAATGGACTATGAAGGCTACAGTTGGAAAGAGTGTGATGAGGGTAGTGGGGAAGGGTAGTAGTGATAGAGGGAACACAGCACAGCAGGGGTTGGAAGACTGCGATGACAAAGAGAGGCGAGGAGAAAGAGTAGTGTGGTAGTAGTGGTTGAGGAAACGCGTGGCAGTGCTGGGTGAAAGAACTTAGTGTCAAGGAGAGTGTGAAGCGGGAGTAGCAGAAGTGTAGTAACGATCGAGGAGACGCAGCCCTGTGGAGGATGGCAAAGAGAGTGCGAGGAGGAAAGAGGGCAGGGGGTGGCAGCTGTTGAGGAAATGCAGCACAGTGTAGTGTGAAATACTGCAAGAGCAAGGAGAGCTCAGGGAGGAAATAGGAGAAAGGTTTTAGTGATCGAGGGAACACCCCATCGTTCTCACACTCACTGAAGTGCCTTGCTTGCAGCTCCGGTAGATACTAGCACTGGAGTTCCCTCTGGTATTTATTGTAGGCATATCTATGGCTCTCATGATGTCAGAACTTACTAATCATAGAGACTTGCGTAGATAAGGGTTCATGCAGGAACTACAGCAACTTAATTTCTGCATGTGCAATTAGCAATGACAAGCAAGAATGAGGCCTTCAGTAGTAATGTTATGTTATGAAGTTGCATACTGGAACAGAGAGAACAATGCTAGGCATGAAAAAATAATCTTTAAATATAACTTAGCATACTATTTTCTTTGAATGCCTTTTTAGGTAGTTTATTAATATTGAGAAGTTCAAACATGTTAGTGACCTCAAGGAAGGTGTGTTTAGTTGTACTGAGCACATCAGCTTTTGAGAAGCACTTAGATATGTATAATACTCATCTGCACTTTTGAAAGTCTCTAGAAATTACTTTAAAGCACTGAAGAAGGTAGAAAGCAAGGGAGCCTACTCCGGAGGGAACTGATATTACTAATCATGGTGGTTCCTGTGTTACTGTTTTGGGGTCAAAAGCAGTAAGTTTGCAGACCCTGTGACTTTTTTTTTTTTTTTTGCCTACAGAAATAGTCATGGAAAGACTACAGAATGATCACATGCCGTGAAGGAAGTAAAGTATGCTCCTCTTGGAAAAAACTTGTCAAATGTAGCCATTTAGTTTTACATCCGGCATGATTAATGAAATTGGTCCATGTCAGTAATTTTTCTTCTCTTCTTGCAGTGCCAGTCTCAAGGGTTGTCTACATCAGGAGAACCATCGAACTCTTTGTAGAAAGCCTGGTTACCAAGATTTGTTGCAATTTCTGTAGACTTATTTATTTTGAAAATATGTGGGTGTATTGTAAACCTCTGACAAGAAAGTCATTTGTGCATTGCTTTAGTGATCTTTCTTTTTGCATTTCCACTAGAACTATGACCTTCTGACCTGTATTTGTGATACGTGACCTGCAATTTTTACTCCCAGGTGTATGCATTTATGGTAGTTAATACAAAATTTGCCACTCAATCGGCTTTCTTTATCACAGTTGTCGGGCAACCATGATAAAAAGCTCTGTATAGTCAGTTACCTCGTGCACATGCAAGCTGTTTGTATTGTAATGCCGCAGAAGTTTGCTAAATTTGCCTAGTTTTGCCTTTGAACGTAACGTAGGTCATCTTTGGTGAAAGGCGGGTGTTTTAAAGGCCCTTCATATGTTCACTCCACCAGGAGCTACACAATGACTTGACAGGTAGCTTGGACAAGAACATGAAGCTAGTGTTGCTGACTCTCAGTTTTGCATTTTTTATGTCATAGTGGTCTTCTTCTCATTATTAAAATAGGTATTCTGGACAAGTGATTTAGTAGTACAGGCTGAATTATTTTTAAATTTTGTGTGTTTCAACAGTGATAGGCAGGTAAAGATAGCAGAGGGCTATTTTGCACCAGCTTGCTGTGGGGGGCCATATTCTGAGATGTGTTGCTAAAGGCAGTATCATCGCTTTGGTGGGGTATGCGTCTCCTTTGGTGGTGACTGGCTGGTTGAACAAACCAGAAACCCACTCTCAAGTTCTTGGTTTGTTCAACCAGCCAATCACCACTGCAGTAGACATCAAAGGGGACACTCGGGTAACCAAAGCGATGCTGTTGCCTCTACCGACACATTTCAGAATGCAACCCTTGAGCACATTCTTTTATGATTTTTTTTAGGCAAGCTTGCTTGTAAAGCATTTATTTTACTGTTTCTTTATTTAGTTTCCACCTTTTGCAGTGACAGTGGGTTGCGCCCATCATGGTAGCGCACACCAGGTCATGTCCGTCGAGGTAGCTTAGCAGGTAGTGTGTCACAATGGCAGTGACATTTTGATGGGCAAATATGTAGAGAGACCTGTGCACTTGAATATAGGTCATGGATCCTATGTGCCTAAAGCAGATCCTGGAGCCTCCCAATGCGGTGTGCTTCGTGATGTCATGGTTTTGGTATATGAAACCCCAGAAATAATTGATGACAATGTAGCATGGGCGTAGTAAAATTTTATGTTAGGCAAAGGGTGAAAACATTTCATATAAATTCAGTCCTATCTTTTATTATTTGGTTTGAATGCATAAGAACTACCAAGGAATGGGCATACATGGGAACAAGAATGAAGTTGGTGCCTGTAGTGCAAGTTGTATGTACGCTTGTAGCCTTTCCAAATAGTAACACACAATGCTTGTTTGATTTACCAAGTGCTGTGCCTTGTTCGTTTATATATTTCTTTGAAATGCATTTTCTTGCTCCTTCATATAAGTCATCTGAGTATTGCAATATACAGTTCTTATTTTAGTGATTCTGTAGTGCAGCAGCATAGAAGGTAACCGTGCTTATGGTTGTTCTGCCCCCTCCCCTTGTCCTTTTGTTTTTCAAATCGCTGTTACCCAGTTATGATTGTGCTGTTAGATTTGTTGGGAATTTGCCTATGTGTATTGGACGTTGGGGGTATGGGTGCTTGTTTGTGTGCTCCTCTATAGCCAGGAAGTTGTTTATGTTGTCATGTGTTATGAGAAAAGTTTTCTTTGATAAGGTGTCCTTCTTCTATGGCCAAATTTTTGCTCTGTTGATATGAAACTCATCATATGAAACTCAATTTTACAAAAAGTTTGTAGCATGCTTTAGCTATTCTCGATATCGTTCTTGTTTACATAAAACTGACAGGTGTGGGTTGAGACAGCTGCAAGCCCAAGCCCTCCTTGGTCATGTTGGTGCCGTCCAACATATGATTACATTAAGCTTTTACTGTTGCAGCAGCTCAGATCTGAATGGGAATGGACCACGTGTGCTAGAGATCAGTGTTGAAGCTTGCAATATGGTGTCGACAACCTTGTGGACTCCATTGTGAATTATATAAGATCAGTACCTTTCTCATGGTCCCAAACAGATTGATAACCTGCTCTCAACCACTCACTCAGTTCAACCTACCATTGTTTTTACAGTCAAACCTCGTCATAGAAAAGCCCTGTGACGTGAAAATAACTTTGTTATACGCCATAATTTGTCATAAACACATATTTTTAACGAAGTGATAACGCAAGTGTGGGTCTTCATTTACTGACCACTGACTCATTATCTAGGGTTTGTTATATTGAGGTTTGACCTTGACAACTGGCTTTCTTCGCTACTAAGCACCTCAACCCATTCCTGTCAAGTTTGTGCGAATGCTTCTAAACTTCAGCCGCCCCCCTTGGCGAGGATCAAGCCGCAGTTCATTAAGCTGCCAACCGTCTGGCACGATTCTCTCTTTCTCCCGCAGAAATCATGAGCCAGATGCAGATGAGCCACGTACAGATGGCTCGTGCCGCCGCCGTTGCCGTGGCATCGTGCCCCGACGCCCGCGACTGCCCCATGTGCGAATACGTGGCCACAACGCGGTCGTCCCTCATCATCCACATGCGCAAGCACACCGGGGAGCGGCCCTACCGCTGTCACCTGTGCCCTGCCGCGTTCGCAAAGAGCAGCGACCGCAGCCGCCACTTCCGCACCCACCAACTGCACAAGCCCTTCCACTGCGGCAGCTGCGGCAAGTCGTTTGCGCAAAGAATTACGCTGCTCTCGCATAGGTGTCTCCAAACTGGCAACACGGGCTTCAAGTGTCAGTGCCAGAAGTGCCTGCGACTGTTCACCAGTGCCGCTTATCTGAAGGAGCACACTCGCGAGTGTGGGGCTAATGCGTCGGGTCCTGTAGGGTAGCCACTGGACAGGTGGCACATAGGAGGGGCTTGGAGTAGATTGAATAGCATGCATGCTTGTACATTCGTCAAAACCAGGCAGGCACATTGGGGAAGGACTTGCTGTCCCATTATTGGAACCTAATTAATAAGTGATGATGCAGCAGGCACTATATCATATGCAGGAGGAAAAGGAAGTCACAGAAAAAGTGGCTTATGAGAAAAGTTTGAAATGAACAGTGACTAAAATGATAAGATGGAGAGCAAAAGCATTATCCAAGCACTAGGTAGTTGCTGATTTGAGTCTTATGTTATGGCGAAATTTTTTTGCTGCCACTGTTATCAGACAGCACGGACAGCCAGGCAGGTGAACGAGACTGAGTGAAAACCTAGTTTGTGCCGCTTGTTCACCTCTCCCATCATCTGCTCTGTTGACTATGTTGAGGTGGGATCGAGGCTAGTTTGAGCTGTCCATCTATATTGCTTATTTAAGCAGTCCATTTATTTAAGCGGTCCATTTATATATTGCATGCCTACTTGTATTGTTTGGCTATTATGTGGCATTTATGTGCATGTAAGGCTTTGCTGAAACTGGTGGTACCATTTTTAATAAGACAGGGAAGTTCTGTGGGCTGAAAAGCAGATAAATGTGGCTGATAGATTGGCTGAAGTCAATAAGAGGAAGGTGGGAGCAGGTTCCATTTAAGGTTACAACCAGTAACAAGTTGTGCATCATATTTGCAGAATAGTTGCCCTAAATGCTTTGGAAGTCTTCTTCTAGAAGGACGGTAGTTGGGGACGTCTGTGCATGGAGAGGGGTAAGGTTTAACTTTTCCTTTCCCAAACCTTGTGCTGCCCCTTGCCCTGGTCAGCTGCACCCCTTGTTGCCTTCGGTGCGCAACCTAGGTACCAACTTCGGCTGCCAGTACCTTGGACTCACATGGAGTTCACCAGTGATCCTGGTATCAGCCTAGTGAATCATTCCGGTGAACATGACCACTAGTCTGTTTCCAAGAGGTAGTGCCAATTTTTTTCTTTGCTTCACGGCAAGTATGTACTACTAGCATCATATTGAAGTGCAATGCAAGAAACACTTGTGTACACATATTCAGGTACACATTGAAGTACTTATGCTGGTCAAGTTCAAATCAACCTGCGAAGCTCAGTGTCAGGTTTTGGGACATCCACACCACTTGTCTCCTGCTAGAAAACGTGCGCTAGATTAGTGCAAAATGTAGTTTGTGGCTTACATTCATTGTTCCTCTGTTCTTTATGCCATTTATTGCATTATTTGTGGATTGATCAAGTGATCACCCCATTTTCGCAGACTGTACTGTTGATGCCCAGATGTGTGCTGCTTTATTTACACTTGTATTATGCTGCCAGTAAAGGGATCGCTGGTTGCTAAGCTTGTTTAGTCATTGCAGGCATATAATATACAGCTAAAACTTGGTGTTTAATTTATCAACTTTTCTTGAATAGAGTAGCTGGAACAGCTATCCTTTTTTCTTTTTTTTTTTCGCTTTTATTATTAGGCAGCTCTCGTACGTTACTCGTGGTTATCTACGAAGCCTCACTTTCTTGAGCCACGTAAAGAATAGTGAAAGACACAGTTTTTGATGCGGCCAGTTGGATATATATGTATTTTAGCGTACTGCAGTGTCAGCCTTCGATGACTGTAGGCAGTTCCCTTGATGTGTGTATGCTAGTCGGTCCCTGTGCAATAGATATGGACCACACAATGAAAGCGTGGCCATAGGCTGAGAATACATTGGCATACCTGTCACACTGCCATACTTGCCAATTTGTTCTGCGCCTCCTCATATTTCTGCACAGAAAAAGCTAAGGTATCTGAGTAGTTAGCAAGAGATAGCTAAGGCATATGATTAGTTAGCAAGAGATAATGGGCACCAAGGGTCTTGACCTTTTATATCCGTACAAAGGCCACTGACTGTTACGCCAAAGGAAAACATGCATGAAAGCAGTGTGGGACAAAAAGTAAAGTCACCCTGTCTAGAACGAAACCTTGCAGTAGCATAAGTGTCAGCGCATCCCCCAGGGTGGGCTCTGCTGCGTCCAGAAATGTGTGGCAGGGGAGAGAGAAAACTCCTTGAAGTGCCATCACATTTTGTAATGCACTGAGGTCGAATGTCTTGAAAGCAGCGGTAGCCTAAAGGCTCCTGCTGAATGAGTGTGACTTCATTGCTACGAAGCCACAGTTCTTATATGGCAGCATTTGATATTTATATTAGAACACTGAGTTAGGCATTGTCTTCTAAGTAAGCATCACAGATTGTTGTCTTGTCTAAGTGACCAGTCTTAATAGTGCCTTCCCTTTGAAAGAAAAAGTGAGACATTGCACTGTAAGAGTGTAACATTAGAGTGTCGTTTCATGTGTCACACAGCACTTTTCTCGCTAGATAAATCACAGTCATTTTGCTAAACTGGGCATTCTGTTTGCATGTATCTACATGTTTGTGTGCTGTGGTTTGTAGACGCTTCTCCCTTATCTTGCGTTCGTATCTTCATTTGTTTTGTTTTTATGCTGCAGAAACTTCGTTCATTCTTTCAGAAGCAGACTATAGCAGAGGTACCTATGGTTTAAGTTAGTACATATATATATATGTGTGTTGTGCCAATATTAATTATATGTGTGGCACATTATGAACAGGCAAATGATTTCGATTGATTGCCTGTTAAGCTTTGAATTTCTCAGTCAGCTTATGGGAATTTTTCAAATGTCAAGAAGCTTGCCTGTGTTTATTTTACATTGCGGCTAATATAGTGTTTTTATTTGTTACTCTTTCATGTGCAACGTAGCTTCAGTGTTTACATTCTGTGCTTGCAATTCCTAGTTTTGGTTCAGAGAGTGATACAGTGTGGCACAGTGCTGAAGGAGCCCTATGAGTAGTAAAATTGGTTCCCATATAAACTTGAGTTTTTCTTTCATTACTAAAATTAATGGAAGTGGTTAAAATGAATTATTAGGCAGACTTGCATGTGTGAAAAAGGTCTGTTGCCATTCTGGGGCAGATGATAAAGAAATGCATGGGCATTGATTAGATTTAGTTAACTACCTTGGTATCCAGTGCAGTGCAGTTTTAGCAATTAGTAGTCATAGCTGGTATTATGCGAGTAAATATTGCAGGCTTCACACAGGGTACGCATTCAGTCTTCAGGCAAGGCTTTAGACACTATATTGCCTCTCATAGTGCGAGGTAGGCCTACTCTGTCCGAGGCAGCCATTTCGAACCTCGAGAAGCACGACTTCAACGAGCGTCTCATCGACGAAGTTAAAAAGAAAACGCTATATGGGACATGTCGAGCCCACACTACAAGTCCCAGCTACTCAAAGAAGTAGCGTGGCGTCGTATCGCAACAGCGATGGGATGCGCAGTCAAACATCTAGGACGCAGTTTCCAAAGTGTGTCGTAGCGTAGCGGCGTAGCATCCGGGGGCCCCCTCGAGGTCACTGCAGGTACTACTGTCGCGGTTAAACAAAAGATTGCGAAAAAAAGGGAGTCGCCGAACACTTTTATGTCTTTTTTCTCACAAAAAAGCAATAATAAATTTATCATCTGGTCATTTATCTAGTTTTAAATTCTTTTTTGCAATTTACGTGCGTGCACGCGATAGTTTTCAATCTAGCAACAATGGCACTTTGTCGCCAACATGTGGTTGCAGCCGCCGCGACGCGACAGCGCGACGGAGCTCATTTGTCGCTGTCGCTCGAAAATCGCGTGCATACGGTTGGGCCTTAATGCTTGGTATGATAACCTTTGAGCCTTCATGTTGTACAACTATGTACAAGTTACAGCTAACTATACATGTCCCCTCTAAAAAATGCACCATGCTGTACTGCTACTCGCTATCATGTTTGACCATGTGAGAACTTCAAAAATCGCTTGGTCACTGAGACATTGGTCCATGTACTCTTCCTAATGCATTCCCATCAAGTTGGCTGTTATAACATTGTTTTTGTAAGCAGAAAAAAAAAAAAGTATCTTTGAAGGCAGTTGTGTGAAACCCGAAGCAAGGGCATGTCATTTTGTTGTTTGAGGAGCATGTTGTGTGCATGTTGTTTTAGAGTAGCCACTGTTTATTGTTTTATAATAAAATTATTTCTTACTCCCAGTTGAGAAACTCAATGTATTAAGTCTCTTGTTGGGTACAGTCATACTGCACTTAACCTTTCCTTTTTCACTGTCTTATTCTTTGCACATTATGCATTGTTTGGAGGAAATAGGAGAAAAAATGTCCGCTATAAAGAAGCTGTGTAGTTTCGTGACCTTTAAGTTTGGGCAGTGCTTGCCTTGCAAGATACTGGGCTTCCAGCTTCTCAGCGTGCAGTTAAGACGTAGCAACGTTAGATAAACGGTAGTGTAGAAGCAAGTCAACGTTTCAGTTTTGGCAGCAGCTGTCATGTGATTAAAGAACATATTTAGCGACGTATAGTTGTAGGGGGGAAAAAAAGGATATTTCACATTTTCAATCTCTTGAACTAGATGGCTCTTAAAGCCAGCCCTGTAAAAATCCATCCTAGCTTCACAACTGCACTATTGTCGCACCATACATTTGAATTTTGCAATCATGAAAAGCAATTGATTGCCTGATTTTGTTAGTCATGATTTGATGTTTTGTGTAAGCTGCATAAAGGAGACAGTTGCAGCTGAGAAATCGCATCATGATCATTATGAAATACGATGAAAGTGCACTTGTGGCTGGGATAGTACACCAGCTAGACTTCGACAGTATTCTATTGGATGCTCACATCAGCACTGCATTGCTTAAGTCATGTCTACACCCATGTCTCATTAGGAAATTGTCATATACTTGTTTGACATATGACTTGTTTGAAAGAAAAAGCTCAACAATGCCAGAGAATCTAGCCTAGCGACAGGCTTGGAATGGTTTATATGTGTAGAGCACACTGGTGCGCATACTTTGAGTGTACTGGCAACATCAGCACAATAGACCCTTTTCATAAACTGTAAAGCTAGCTTCCCTGCAATGCAACTCGCCCTACTAATGGCGACCGCTGCCTTTATTTAAATGCTGTCAAAATTCAAGTTGCACATGCTGCAACCCGTTTTTTTGGGATGTTTGTATCAGAAGGGCTGCGTCGACATTTTACATGCCCTATCACAAGCAAATTGCGCTTTTACACGTGTTTGCCGGATTGCCGATGCCGCCATTAGTAGGGCAAGCTGCATTGCAGGAAAGCTAGCTTGCAGTTTATGAAAAGGGTCTATAAAACAAACCTATAGGTGATCAAAACTGTGGAAATTGCAGTGAACAAAAACCTTTTCATCATCATTTATGAGGATAATAAGATTGCGACTGATCGCATTTAAGGTAGGTGTACAGTATGGTCCATTTATTACGATATATCGGTTATAGCAATAGTTTGATTCGAGTCAGCCTATCCATGAGACTGTGAGAAGAAAAACCACTTACAATGATATGTTTGTGACAGCACATCGGATACAATGATTGCAAGCTTGCATTCTGAACAGCATTTTCCATGCTGTACGGGACATACGCTTCACAGAGTACCCATTGATAACGCTGAGACGGAGTGAAAGTTTCGCATACACGAGTTCTTATCTTCCATCATTTTTGACGCACATGTTGATTGCGAAAGCCGCAGAGGGCAAGAGAGTATCACAAGATGGCGCCAGTTGCGTCGCGGCCGCATGGCAGCAATGGCGGCGTGGCTCTGTGCCATGCTGCCATTTTTTCTTTCCTCCATGCTCTGCATGGCTGACTTTCGCATTTTCGTATTGGCGCCTCGCCACGTTGCCCGCCCGCATTCTCTATACCTGCATGCCTGCGTTCTTTAGTAGACTCGCAACACTGCAACCACGGTGCAGAAGGGGTGCATGAACGAAATGATCGAGAGCCAAAGACAGGAACTGGTTGTCTGTTGCTCCAAAGCGAACATCGATGGGTTCCCGTCAGAAAGGCAGCAGCTGTTAGATACAGGCAATGCCGGCGTGTCCGCCGATTTCGAAAATATGTGCCGGTAGCACATGCTGAAGCCGATGGAGTGGCGCATTTTAGTAGTCGATCATGCTTCTGGCACACAGGTACTGCATGAAAATGAATTTGTTGAAGGCAGTGCACTTTGTTTAAGGTACATTGAAGAGATGGTTATAAGGTGGACTATGTCAGGATGAGACAGCCCCTCCGTTGTGTAACCAATGCTTGTGGATGTCGCTGAGCATTGGGAGCTCTGCAAGCAACAACAAAATGAATGGCGTGCCCGTGGAACTTCTAGCGAAGCTGCATTTTGTGAAGAGGCCACCGACGATGCGACTGCCAATGTGCCGTCACGATGCAGTGCAACCGTTGCGCGATGGTAGCTGCGACAGTGACGACGAAATAGACACTGGCCCGCCTTCGACACCGATGACAACGCCAAGTGCACGAAGATTGAGTTGTGCACATTGACTTTATGCACACAAGAGGGTTGCCATCAGTCTGCGCTCTGACGCAATACACATGGCAGTAGCGGTGAAGCTGTAACTGCCGCTCGAGCATGGGCCTATTTCTAACTACGCTAGTGGACCTAACGCCTGAAGCACTCGTTAAACATGGTAACTATGTTGTCTCTCTCGAAGCGTACGCCCTGCAGTATCTCTCTTTCAGTGTCAAAATTTTGAAAAGGGAGCTAATAAGGTATGCTTGGCAGCCTCTTTTTCACAGCAGTCCAGGTAGAGCAGCGGTCAGTAATAATTTCTGACATCATTATAAGTGGACTGTAGTTAGTATCGGTCCTGGTAGAGTGGTGGCTGGTAGAGTAGTAGCTACTCTGCCATGTCTTCTTTTTTTTGAACTGCTGGCATACTTTTTCCAATTGGGCTTTACCAGGTACCTGCGAAGAACACTCATATTGTGGTGCCCTAAGTGGAGAAGGTGCAAGCACTACTACAAATGGTCAAAGCGTCGTGCTGTTGTGTTTGCAGACCCAGGTATCATTGTTGCACTTTTACCTTTTGCTTTAGCAAGGGGCATTTGCTGCATTAGAAAAAAGTGCCAAGTGTGACACCCTATGATGTGCTGCCGATTGTTGCAAAGATGAAGACAACAGTGCTGGCTAAAACAGAAGCAAAAGAAGCGTCAAGCCTGATGAGCCTTCCGTCTTTTTACCCTAATACTGCCTCGGGTGGTCAAAGCTCATTAGGAGCTTGTATTTATGGCATGCCCCATCTACTGTGGCCCTGGCAAGTAAAACACCATAAATTTTTACTAAATAGTTTTGTTACTTTTCTGGGATGTTACAAGTCTTTGTTTAAGGACATTACTTAAAAGTACCTTCTGAAATTCTCATTGCTGCTCTCCTTGCTGGTTCTCTACATTTACAACTCTTGTATCACGTTTGATGGAGTCATTAATTTCATTCATCTGGTAGGTTACGTATGTCTTTCTGAAAAAACTGTTTCTTTGCTACTATGAATCTCATCTCTAGACGGCCCATTGTGAGGCTCACTTTCTACATGGATATTCAAGCTATTTTCTGATTGTCTGCTTTGCTGTGCTTGTGTTTGTGTTTGCACTGCTTATATCTTCTTTTCTTATGAATCCGTACACACAAGCTCAGCTTTCCAATAAGAGTGTTCCTGATGCTGTGCAAAGACGGCAAGAAATGCTATCAACTGAGGCATGCACTGGCACATCACTGACGATCGTGACATGTGACAGTATAATGGAGCCTTGAAGACCAGCAGAAGTGAAATCTTGGACCACATAAAAAGGCTAGTTTGTGACAGTGTGTGCGCAGGGCCTTTTCACAAAATTTTATGTGTAAGCTCGCAGAGAGAGCATTGTCTGATGTCAGAGCTGAAGAAAAGAAATGCCTCCTTTACTGTTTGCCAGAAGCAATACGTGACAAGAGGGTCATAACCTAGAATGAGCAGCTCCTTGGCATGGACTCCAAGACTGGGGATGCTGAAACATCTCGAAGGCACAGTTCATGGACTTGCAACATCTACCATGTGCACATGTCAGCTGCTTAGGTGCTGTTTGAGGGTTACTGACAAGAAATGTGTTCCATTGTTACCTCTTCATCCTTGCTAAGACTGCCTCAGTGGTACATTGTAGAGCCCTTGAAATGAATTTAGCCGTAGCAAAGTTTTGTAGGACGAGACCTGTAACTAAATTACTAACAGCATAATCGCTAATGGACCAGAGGGGACTGTATTTGATTGCTTCAGCAATGTTTTTACCCAAAGTACTAATATATGATAGAAGATAGGGGTAATGTACTTTGGAGATTGAGCTGTACAGTTGTAGATTGTGGAGGGTTAACCATTTAGCGAAACTTGCAGTGTAACCTCTACTAGTTCTATGTATGTTACATGGTTGTTGTACACTAATTTGCTTGCTGTGGTCAGACACACTGGTAGCATTTAGGCAAAGGAACAAAGTTCTTTCATACTTTTTTCTTTTCTTTCTTTTTCAGATGTGCCTTACAACTTAGCTTCAGGAAAGGGAGAAGGCCACCTGCATTTATCATTCCTTATTCTTCGCACACAAAATTTTCAACCTATGTATTCTAAGATATGCTCATTTCTCTTTCCTGTATTCCTCATGCCTTTTGTCTGCTGCTGCTTGTAATGTGAACTGCATTGCGTGGACCGTGCTTTCAGGTGGTGTTGTGTGGTGTTGTTCTTGGTGGGGAAGGTGGCTTTAGAAGCTTGGATCACCTTGCTATTGCTCTTTGATGCATGAACGATTTCCGTTGTAGTTGCACTGTAGTTCCAAAGGATGCTATTGCGATTCTGCTTTTTGCTTGTTTCATATTTGCATGGAGGTTTACGGTTGGGAGGGACATGTCATTTTTGCTTATTTAGCTGGTTTCAGTATTTGCCAGTAGTGTTTGACCTTGTTTGCCATTGTGTTGAAAGGCATTTTTCTGCACGGTGAAGTGATTGCTCTTGCTCTTCCAGTCCTTCCAACCCACGTGCCACATTATTAGACCCTTTTATTACAACGTCGAAGTGTAAATATTTTGTGAGGCCAGCAGTTTAGCGTAAACTGTTGAAACAGGGCAAGATTAGTCGTAGCATATGAGTACCAACAGGTTATGTGTGCATTTACTTGCAGTTGTCGCTGCGTTTTCAGATATTGAAGTTTTGCTGTGACTACTAGATTTGCCATTGTTGGAATATGTAATTCGGTAGAAAGGCTTGAATCAGCAGTTCATAGCACCAGTCTTGGACTTACAAAAGCATCTTACTCTGAGCTTTCTTCTTTAAGAATTGGTATTGCACTGCTTTTTTTTTTTCCCATGTCATTGTCAAGATCACTCTATATACTGTACGCAGCATTGTAGACAGAGAAGATTCAAAAAGAATGTATCATGAAAAGAATGCTTTCATAACGTAGCCCCATTGTCAGGAGCAGGCCCCATTTGAAGGCTTCATTTCTCAAGGGGATCTTAAGATATTTGGAAGGTTGTGGCCGCATTCTACATAGCAGCGTCTTGGCAGTGACCTTTTGAGTTCGCTTTCCAGCTTTAGCATAGAGCTTATGCGTGTGCCTGTTAAGCCTGCTTTTTAAATGTGCTTTTTGCCTGTTGCTTGATTGCTGAGTTGTTACACACACTAAGCTAAAAGGATCTGCCTTCTTTTGTAGGGTTTTCCTGTTGTGTTTGACTCGCAACCTCACTTTTTGCATGGCGGCAGCTCATGTGCATTGCCGAAAAAAAAAAAAAAATCTTTTTTTCTAATCTCTTGTGGTTTTCAGTCTCCTAATGCAAGCATGACTCGCAATGTAAGAGCTGCTTAGTGCATCGGTGAGACAGCCTTCTCACAAATCCCAAGCAGCAGAAAGCTATGCCTTGCTGAGCTTCACGGTTTTGTTTTCTTTAACGTCGCAGTGCAACGGCCTCCTTCGACTGTGGATATGGTGCCACAACTCTACACCTTACTCAAGTGCCTCCTGTGTGGCTTTACCACAGACAATACCAGCAACATGGCCGCTCATACGCGCGCACACGGAGTCCTGTCGGGCGGTTTCTTGACCAGGTTGGGGATACGCTGGGAGTGTCAGCGTTGCGGCTACAGCACAACGACATCCAGAAATATGACCACCCACTTGCGCACACACACTCGGCCAGGAAGCTGTGTCCCTTCACCAGTGCTTGGGCGGAAAACCTGAGGTCTCATCTTCGAGCTGTCCACCGCACGGCCGTCGCTATCAGCAAGTGCACCAACGGGCCGTGCAATTTCACTGCAGAGACCATGCAGCCCCAGGAAGTGACAAACCTTTAGAGCATGCTGCTGGTGCCATACATGCGGGGTTGTTCGTTTTCAGGTTTTATCTTTTCTCCATTTCAGGGAGGTAGAAAATCGGGCGCTTTTTCTTGAGGCGATAATATAGGAGGAATTGGGGTTTTTATAGAGTGATCCCGAAATTTGCATACTTTTCGGTTAAATTTAACAAATCTGGATTTACAAATGACAGTTGTGTAGCAACCACACTGCTAGCATGTGCCTTGTTAAGTCAACTATCCATCACTGGTATTCACTTAAGCCAGCAGAATTTAATTTTGCTTTTCCAAGGTGCCTTATTGAGTGCATGTGCATAGTAAAACTCTGTGCACTATAAAAGATTGGTTGTTGTATGGTTCTGGAATTTGGCAAGAAATTGGGTTTAATTCGATTTTCTTATTTTCTTCTGAAATGTTTGGGGTGTAAAAATTGGGTAAAATAAAACGAACAACCCTACATGTACATGAGCACCAGCGAGCCTGTTAGCTGCACCAAAGCACTGTTGGTACCAGGTTTTTAGAGGTTTGCAGTTTTGTATTGCTGTCCCGCAGCAACTGGGCTATCGTTTAACTTTGCTGCACCTGACTGATGCAGGGCTTGCTCGAAGCATAATTAGAAGTTGCACGCCAGCACCCATGGTCACTTTCCTTGAGCCTGCTTGTGAGCTGGGACAGGGTTGGCTTTCAAAAGGGTGCTTTTTCATGTTATTTAAAAGATATCCAGCATGCACTCATTATCACTGGCCGTGTGGACATCAAAGCTTGCTGTTTCTGCGTGCTTGGAGTTTGGTTTGTTTATCTTGTCAGTTTATCTTGTCAGTTTGCTTGCTGCAGCTGCAGTTGTGTGTGTGAGTGCTGTCCTTTTTCACACTTGGCTGTTCTTGCAGTGCCTGCTCCTGATGTGGTCACATAAATTTTTATTTTTTTTTGCCTTAGTGTTTTTTTATTGCAATTTGCTTCTTTAAAGGGCACTGACGGTTAACGATTTTCTGGGACACACTGGTTTCTTGCTTTTTTTTTTTTCTTTTTTGTCTATGGCTTTGTCACAGAAAAGTTCTTTTGAAAGTGAGTGCTATGTTCTAATACTACAGAAGAAAGCCGAGGGAGCCTAGTCATAATTGACGTAGAGTTTAAGAGAACTTTTTAATTTTGTGCCCTCAAAAATTGGTACAGCACAATAGTACTGCTCTGTCCAAGTGTACCTTGTAGTCTCACAAGGGTTGAGTTAGTGAGAGTTAAAATTCTATAAGCTTCCTTTGCTGACAGTTTTTCTCATAAACAAATCTAGAAAATAAGCTGATTAGTGTGCATCATCTTATGGCAGCCGAGATCTAAATTAAGAGATCAGGCGCTGTTATATGTTTAGCCTGCGCAGAAGTTGCTCCAAGGTCACTCACTTTCTGACTGTCAACAATCTTTTTTTCAAAAGGCTGCCAGAACACTAGTCATCCATTCATCATTATAAGTCACCTAATATATTTGCTTAGCAGAACTTGTTCTCTTGCTGTTGTTTTTTTCCCTTTATGTCATTTCAGTCGTTCCAGCAGTTTGAAAATTTTAGTTGCTAGGACCGGCCTGCAATGCTTAAGAAAGCTAATTGCACCATGACTTTGGAGCTTGAGCTTTCAAGATTCTCCTCCACAAGTATTGTTAGTGTTACACATATTTGCACTTTGTAATTTCTTTCTTTTGTAAGGGGGCTGGTTGTTTTTTATTTGAAGTTCTTTACTACAGCTATTTCTGCACTGAAAGTTCCTGTGTAAGAAAACTTCTCAATGGCACACTTTTTTGTGTGTACTATTGTAGTTACATTGCTGTGACACCGGTGTACCCATATATAGTTCTGATACATAAGCATGCTCTTCGCATTGCAAGCAAATGCATAGCTGTGGTTCCACTTGCACACATCATTGAACGCGGTACTCCATATTTACTAAGCACTGCTGTTGTGCAAAAGTAAGCATGCCAGTATAGTGAAAAATGCATTCCACTATAAACATACATGAAGTCGTTATGCAGTGTAGTGTCAGGTACATGCCCGACATATGATTATTATATAATAAACAATGCTAACTAAGAAAGAGATGGCTTGGCACCATTCTGTTGTGTAGCAAAACAGTTGGTGATGAAGCAGTTAACGCTGTGAAGTTTTTGTTATTGTTTGTGCTAAAAGGGCTTGCATCTTCAGTCAACCTGACCCTCTCTCTCGCATCTTTCGTACCATCCAGAAATTCATTGCCTTGAACTGTTGTTTTGTATGCAATGGCTCTTTTGTAACCCATTGTAGCCTATTTCAAGCGATACAGTCATGAATAAAGATATTCGTGAACAAATGCACATGATATAAATAAAAGGAAGCCACTTTGTTGACGCCACACTATAAATAAAAGGAGGACACATTCATTGCTGGGGCAGTGTTTTAGAATTCTGCTCGGAACCTCCTAAGTTCCGCAGCTTTTCCCTTGTTGTACCATAGGGTTCTTTTTTTAACACTTGTATCATATTCACTATCATCATATTTGTGCTGTCGCATTTTCTGGAGAGGAGAGACCATCCAAACTTCTATCATCTAGCCTTCATCCCATCATGGCTGTCACGTTGTACACGGCCATGGTGTATAACCTGAAGTTGTAACTTCTTGGTTCCATGTGGTGTTCTATGGTGGCAGACAGACAATGAACTTTATTAAGAGAAAAAAAAAAAACCTACAAGTGGCATACTTCGATGTAAAGTTGGTTACTTTATTTCATGCGTAGGATTGCGTGATGTTGGCGAAAGTGCCAAGCGAAATGGCAGGCTCAGATAATTAGCCACATCTACGCATATCTGTGCACTAGCTACTTCTGAAACATGCCCAGATTTATTGACTTTCGTCATCCAAGCTTTTTAAATCTTGCTCTCAATGGACATAAACATTAACTTCATTCCATCCGTTGGTTAGCACACTGAACCCAGCTGAGCTCTAAGTGCAAATTAGCTCTTGCATCCTATTAAATTGGATGTAAAAAGGAGCTGTTGGGATATGATGTAGCTGTTGCTTGCATATTGAAGGCGAGGAAGGCCCCATGTTATGCTGCATTGTTGCTTGCAGGTTGTGGCTCCATTCTTCGCATTTAAACAACCACTTTGAAAATCAGCCCGAGACTTTGCAAGGGCTTTGCCTCAGTGAAATGCCTTCACCATGCTGAACCCTCTTTTAGCAGTTCATTACATCTAAATCTGGAACTTTCATAAAACGTTTTTTCCATGTTCTGCTCTAGCTTTATTGATGCCAGCTGCATGCTCAGCCGGCCCAGAAATGTGACCACCTCAGGACTGTGATGCAATTTGCATTTCTGACTGTCGCTGTGTGGGATGACTCCATTTGCCATGCCAGGAATGTCCAAATGTAATGAAGCCACTAACTGGTGCCAGCATTCTGCTGCACATCCTTAGCATCTGTTAAATGGCCATTGTGGTCTCCCAAATAATAATGCTACCTTGCTGGCTCTTATTTGGTTGACACGCTAATACTTCCCACACCACTGCACACCTGACAAAGATTTTTTACTTCTGTCACTGTACAAAAATCATTGCAGAACTTTCTATAACAGCTTCGCTGTAAAAGAAAAGAGAGCCTGTTTTTCAACAGCGAAGCTGTCGTCTGGTAAAACCGTTCTATGACTGCAGAAAACGATCATCGTCAGGAAATAAGTGCACACACACCTCCTTCCTCTTATGGGCTTATGCCCCCAGCCCACTACTACATAAAGGCACAGGCATTTCGTAGCGTAGCATAGTCTTGTACAGTATAGTGAGTGGGAAAGGGAAGTAAGAGTAGAGTAAAGCATAGCATAGCCTTGTACAGTGTGACAAGGGGGTAAGGAAGGCAAGTGTGGTTGAGGAGGAGGGGTGAGAATGAATAGCATAGGCATGTACAGAATAGTATAGCAAGGGTTGGAAAGGGGAGGTGAGTGGGAGGAGGAATGACCTGAGGGTGACGAACGAAAGGGGGAGGACATTGCTCGCCAAGCCAGCTTGAAGCTAGACCGAAATCACGCAACACGACGTCACGGCTAGTCACGCGGCAGTGTTCCCACCAAAACCATGTAATATATAGTCACGTGTCGTTACTTTGTTGAGCTTGTAGAAGCCCGAAGAAGCTAGGTTGGCCACAAGCTTTGCTCCTAGACCAGCCTTGCGCCACTAGTGCGAGCTGCCCGCGTCTTTCTTTTTCTTTTACAACAGCCGCCAAATGAGAGAGTAGAGTAGTTTTAAACATCGGCGCTAGCAGCCATACAAGTGTACATTCTTATGGTCATTTTTGTTCATTTTTCTCTAGATGTTGAAATGAACTGGTTGATCTAAGTTTTGCTTGCCTTCCAGCTCAGCAAAGCTTGTCTTTTGATTGTCCCTGTGGCGCTGTGCTCACTGTGTGTTTTGCTGCATAGGCTTGTTAAGGTTGTGTTTTCGTTTCTGGTCTCATGCATTCTTGTGCTTTCAAGTCTGTGCTTACATTGTTCTTTAAATATTTCTGCTGTGAACACCGTAAGAAATGTTTGTAATCATTTGACCTAACTGGCACCCCAAGACAGCATGCCACATGATCCTTGCTTCTGAACAGCAAGAAAACCATTGAAACAGTGGTTGAGCATTCGGCTAATTGGTGCTTCATATTTGGTGTTTCCCAGTGCATAGAATGAGAGCAGACAGATGAAAGATGTGCAAGGCATCGTGTATAATTTCCTTGTTAGTCCATTACACTGGCAAACACGGAGCATCTTTATTTTGCCAGTGCCTTTTCAACACTTAGCTCACATAACATAGGTTTCTTATTTTAGTTTTACAAGACGCTTTTCTTATATGTGGAAGTCGGTGAGCAGTACATATTTAGTCATTGCTTGTCATATTTTGCTGGGTTGAACATTGTAGCCATGTTGCTGTTTATTTCAACAAATCGAGCTTCGTACGTGTTGCATGTATATGAGTGTAGAATTAAATTCCTTTTAATTTAGTATTAACCTCTTTATGGATTTCTTGTTTGTAAGTTGTATGGTTATGTGGAGGAATAATAGCAATATGTTCTTAAGGCAGCATGTAGAAGGTTCTTGCGATCTCATTCACAGGGTGTCATTTCTGGGTCTTCGTATGTTCATTTGTGCTTTATCTGTGCTTCGGCACATGCTTTGTTTGGTAACGGTGCTGCTATCTGGTATTTTTATGAACAAGCTGTGCACATAACACAAGTCAACTGTGATCAGCGTCAAATGTTCTTTTAGGTACCTTTTTTCTGGCAATTTGCCGATACATTTCCTTTCTTCCCTGCATTGTAGGGCATTGCGTTCGTATGCGCTTATCTCCTATGCCATTGTTCAGTTTGTGCTTCACGCTGCACGCTGCAATTGTCTTGCTTCCTGTTCTGTGTGTTGTGTTGTTGCTAACTGACTTTCGAACTTGGTTCACTCTATTGCTTCTCTGCCTTGTGAAACCAGTTGTCATTCGACATTGATATACTAGAAGTTACTTTGTAATGTAAACGCTTCTCCTTGCTCAATTTCTGTTATAGAATCTATGCACTTCAGCTAGTGTGTTGCTCTTTGCCACATGTGCAACTCTTGTGAATGTAGCTTTACTCAGTACATTGGGTGTCCATTATTATTGTGCTGACCAAAAGCTGCCTGTGCATTCACGAAGTTGTGGCTTCGCTGCTTTGTAATGTCGATGACACAAAATTTTTATGAGGTACAGTATTTGCAAAGAAAGCTGGATCCGTAAAGCATGTAGCATAGCTTCAAAATTGCAGCTACTGGTAGTCGGTGTGACCTACGCAGGATCTATTTTACACTGAAGCAGCATGCTCTGATCATTTCTGCTTACCTGCATGCCATTCCACACTGTTGATGTCCTCCATGCCATTCTCTTGTTCCAGGATTAAAGGAGGCCAGCATTAAAGCTCCGTCGCTGTTCACCATGGCGGGTAAAGTGCGCATGTGCAACCTGTGTGAATATACCACAGTGAGCTCCTCCAACATGGCAGTGCACCTGCGGACCCACACAGGCGAGAAGCCGTACCAGTGTTCGCACTGTTCGCGAGCCTTTGCGCACTCGAGCAACCTCCGTAGTCACGCGTTCACTCATTTGAAAGAGACGTTGAGATGCCTCGTTTGCCCATCTACATTCAGAACGCAGGAACAACTGCTGCTTCACATGCGTGGACACAACTAGACTGCGTTCAAGAGCCGGGAACAGAAAAGTCACTTAAAAAGATCAAATGCTCTTGCATCATAATTGAAAGATCATTCTGTGTCAGCATCAAGGAGGGATGGAGTGCATTAGGTGTGTGTGTGGTGGTGGTGTTTTGTAAGCGAGAGACTTCAGTTCTTTCCCAGCATTGGCTTGGTTGCATGTGATCTCTTCAGAAATTATCCTGGTATATGAGACAGGCAACTGTGATACACACCCTTCAGAGTGAGTACACTTTCATATGCAGTATAAGCCACACCCGGGGAGACGTGTTGATGTGACTTGCACTGTAGGCAAGGCTAAGTCATATTACTAGTCAAGAAGATTCCATGTGACATGCAGTTGTTATTTACCTACATGGATCTTCAACACCTGACAATCTGTGATTACAAGACCTCAGACAAGCTGTGATTATAAGACCTCTCAAAGTTGCATGAAGCTGCTCAATTTAAGTGCTGAACAAATCGTCCTACTCTTCATATCTGCTGTAAAGATTGAGCTGTTTAAGCATATTTATTACATATTGAAAGGGTCCGTGGACAAAATCTGTGCCTTTGGTGTGATATTCTAGTCATTAACAATCAACTTGTCATTTTTTTTTTTTCCTGGCTTCAGCTTCATGGACAATGTGAAAACAAGTTAACGTGAAAATTCCACTTTATATGCACGCACAGAAAGCTTGAATGTAAAAACAGAGAGTGAAGTGTAATCGTAATTTGCGATGAAAATGTGCACAATACCATTGTGCTTGTGAGAAATTGTTTTGTGTGGCCATTGCGTTCATTCCTGGTAAACTTTAGCACAAACAAGACAGTATAACAAACGAGGCAGGATGAGTTATACCCTTTAATGATAGCTTTATAATGTTCCTCTCCTTCTCTGAAGAAGTAGACTTAAGGACTGTGTGCAGAGAACTAATTTGACACCCACCCATGAAGAGAGTAGATCTTCCAAAGGAATCCAAAAAAAAAGGATTGAAATTCGTTATTCTACAAAGCAATAGAACACATACACGTTCTCATCTGATCTCACATTATAGTTAAGTCTATTCAACAACACAGGCCTGTGATACTCAATGTTAAATTGAAGTGCAATGATATGTGTGTTATGTTCTTGTGAATGTGAGCAATTTTTTATATTTGTAAAAGCTAGCAGCCATAGGAGCCTATTTAACATTCATAGCATTGTCTGCAATGTATGAGACTGAAATTTTATTTCATTCTTTTTGCTATCAGGGCATTTTAACATTATAGATTATAGAAGACACCAAAGAACATCATAAAAATGGAGCAGCACGTACATGGAACAAACATGTAAATTAGTGTAAGGAGTAACTGAGAAAATGTAGTTGGCTCTAGTTTTGAGAATACAACTACATTGTAGCTGATGCTATAAAGGTACAGGATCAGATTGACCTTCGCATCCAACCTCCTTCTCTGTAAGGGCCCACTCTTCCGTAATATTGCTGCATTAGAGCATCATGAATATTTTGTGAGATCAATTTGTAAGTTGAGATCTCAGACCAGAACATTTAAATTAAACTACCATTCCTTGTTCAAACAAATAAGCCAGTCAAAGTGCGGCTTTTAGAATTTCGTGCTATGTATTCACAGAATGATAACATCTGCCATCGGAGTTGATGACAGATAAGCATTTTTTTAGTTGTTTCTTGTTATTGAGTTCTAGTGTTACTAACGTCTTGTAAGTGTTTTTCTTGACTTATAGCATATCGCCTTATTTATCTGGGTGCCACACAGCACTCCTGATGTCAACAGGGTCGCGGCAGAGAAAATCAAGTGGTACTGTTAACGTATAGCTGCCCATTAAATGATCGCTCATTTGCGTAATGTAGAGGTAGATAGCAAAGCAGAATGTATTTTAATCAGCCACATCTCATAATGTAGCACAGCCATTTGTGATATTGAAATTGATTGTGATGGTTTACTGTCCACATTGTGGTGCATTTGTTATGCATTTGCATACCAAGGGCATTGATGGGAAGGCACTTGGCACTTGTTGAAGGGCTTGAACAAGATGTATATTCTTTATGAGAGTGTTGCACTATTAAGTGGAAGAGAGAGGAAGTTGCACAGAACTGAAATTGAAGTGGCATGGGCTGTGTTGTAAACATGAAGGTCTTGATAAATTATCTTACATTTACTTACTGTTAACGATGTCTTCAACGTGCAGCACATTGTGAGCCTTGAATAGTTTATCATTCGAGAAAATCTTCTAAAAGTTGTTTTTACTAGCCTCGTGCAAGAAGCACGCAGTTGCCTATGCCCTTTCAACAGTCCTCTGCCTAATATGTCTATGACAGGTTTGTTACTATATTCTAGTAATTACGTTAATCAGAGCTGCCTGCCGGCTGGTGCCAGAGCATCAAGTCTGCATCTTGTCCATGCCATGATTGCTGTTCTTAGAATACATGCACATTATATAGTAGTGTGCTGTTCCATGTACAAGGAAATATTTTTTTGTCATGTGACACTACTTGGAGGCCTGAATATTTCAAATTCAGTTACACTTTTGTACAATGAGACTTCATGGATATTTTCATGTGTGCGTGAAAATCTTCCGCTGTCTGTTGGAGTGTAAAGTGTTGCCGCATGATTTAAGTCAACCACAATTAGTTTCACATGTTGCTTGCTGTGTCATATAGATCTTTTGTGACCATCTCTGGAACAGACTGTTCATTTGATGCTGTATTTCCTCTTCTTGCACTCTTGTGCATTCTACCTGTACGAACCTGTCATCCTCGTCACCACTCAGCCTGTGCTGCATATTGCAATTGCTCTGCTTGTTGTTCTGTATTCAGTCAGTGTGGCATAACTCCTTGGCCAATCTGCATTTATTGTTTCATTGCTTGTCCATGTTGCAAAGCCATTTGTTATTCAGCAGTCATGCATCCAAGTCTGTTCACTTTCACTCCCTCAGTTCCTCTGATAGCATCAGTCTACCTGTACCGATGTGTTTCTCCTTGCCAGGCTTGCTACTTTTGTGAACGCAGCTTTGCTTGTTGCATTTTTCATTTTTTCTTTTTTATTCCGTCAAGGTATGGTTATTAGATGTTAGACAGGGTTAATAAAGTACCTGTTCAAATCTAAAGACATGTCTCCGTTGCGTTGTACGGTTGGTATGGTAAGGTTATGAGACTGATGATTTGTAAACAAGCTGAAAGCCAATGAAGCCTGGCTGCATGGTGTCATGTTCATAGCAATCTGCAGTAATTTGTGTGGCTTACGCAGTGACATATTCAGGTTGAAGCAGCACCTTTTAACAAAGGCACTAGGTAGTTCATAATAGTTGCAGACCCGCAATCCTGTAAACTCTTTGTGTTGACTCCATGTCATCCCATTTGTTTTTGTGTATAAATAGAATGTGAGGGTCATAGATGTGTCGAATACATGCATTTTTAGCATGTTTGTTTTCCAGGAAATGTCATTGAAGATATAACATTCATAGTGGAATTGCGTATCAGACCAAAATTGCCATTAGTGGAGTCTAAATTCATTTGCTGTCCCCAATTTCGAATCTGAAGTTTAAATATCAAAGGGCATATTGCTTTTACTGTGGCCACCAGAAGCTCTTATGAGCGCCAGAAGATTACTGTCATTAGATTCCTCATGAAGCTTTGCCCAAGTTGTATCTAGAGGAGCGTAGGATTTTAACCCCTTAAGTTCTCCAGTTTTTTTAAAATTTCCAACGTAAAAGTGCCAGTCTTTTTTTATTGCTTATTTCAAATCATCCTGTACTAAAATGCAACCACTCAATGTTGAAACAATGTTTGCATCATGAACAGTCAAGAGCAAAAGCCGTTCTGGTAGTACGAGCTCTGCTCGTCCAGAACAGTTTGGGGGACATGTTGGCTGGGATAAGTTCTGCTTGTCCAAAACACTTAATGGGGCTCCGAAACGCTTTTCGAACGTAGTCAGAAAATGATGCCAGTTGGTCGTGGAGGCTCATGTCCATATATTGTTGCTGTGTGCGCTCCACAGAATTTGCAGTTTTGTTTCAAATATGGCTGGGAAGTGCCTGCTTTTCTTAAAACCATAGTTATGTCACAGGGGCACCGGCTATATCTCTTGAGTTAGAAATAGCGCTGGTCTGATAATTGTGGAAAGGACCTCTGCAATGCTTTGTTCATCCATTATGAGTTCAACAAACAGAGACAATGTATCTATCTACCAATCTACAAGAAGACAAACAGACAATGTATCTTATCTACTAATCTACAAGAAGACCGATAAAAGTCAAGTGGCCTAGTTGTCTCTGCCGGTGATGTCATTTGTCGAAAGAAAAGCGAACATTTTCCAGCTGTATTTGAAACCAGACTGCAAATTCCCTGGAACAGGCAGCGCTATAATATTCGTCTCACATGTTCACAGGAGCCTCGGCGACTGATTGGCACAGTTTTGTGGCTGTGTTTGAGGAGCTTTGTAGAGCCCCTTTAAGGAGTAAACAACTACCTTTTTCAAATAAAAAGCTGGTAAACACTGTTGTAGCATCTTGTCATGAAAACGTGTTGATGAATGATTAAGGGTCTTGTGTTTTTTGCAGTGTTTGTTCATACTGTTCCACTCGTGGCACTGCACCAAGCTGCGAGTGATCTTCTGTACTGCTCACGCACTGTGCACCGTCTTTCCAGGCACAAGCGAAGTTGGTGCCTCGTCAATGTTCACCATCGTGGACAAGGTGCGCCTCTGCAACCTATGTAATTATGCCACGAAGAGCTCCTACAACATGGGGGTACACCTGCGGACCCACACAGGCGAGAAGCCGTACCAGTGTTCCCACTGCCCACGTGCCTTCGCTCACCCGAGCAACCTTCGCACCCACGTATTTACTCATTTGAACAGAGAGGCCTTCAGCTGCCCCACTTGTAGCTGTGGCTTTAAAACACAGACTGAACTGCTACAGCATGTGTGCGGACGTAGGTAGAAGGCGTTCCATCTCACGAAAATCAATCTTGGCTCTGGGCCGATTACAGAACTGATCACCCGAACTGTAGATCAAACGTACCAAGTATTGTGCCTACGAAAGAGTACCTTTCCTACTGCGCCAGTGGCTGCGTGGGGCCTTTTCAGATACAAGAGACAGGGTACCCACATTAAAGAAAAGAAGAAAAAAAGAAAAGAAAAAAGGAACCCTCTGGCGTGAACACATGCAGATGTAGCTGGGATTTGCGCCCTTAGAATAAAGCACACCTTTCGCCATCTAGTGTGAAATATTCACATTGGTATTTCATGACATGATTAAGCTGTATTTTGGTAAGCGAGAGTCTGGGTGTACTACGCAGACGTACAGTGCGAGGTAGACACTGTTTGGTGAGTCTTTATTGCTATATAGATGAGCTCACTACATGTGTGCTGTGAGAAAGTTTGCTGCAGGTAGCTAAATTAAGTGGAACTGAGGTATCTGTCTCGCAAAGTGTGGTGAGATAGTTTGCAACTGATGAGGTTGGGAAGCGTCCTAAAATTCTACATGTTAAACCAGCACTATCAAACTGGAACTTCTGCTTACAATTGGTGCTTCTGCTTACAGTTGGGTCATATACGTCAAACCTGCATCTGAAAAACGAACGAGTTTGCAATCATGTAAATTGCGACATCTTTCTGAACATGCCCAAATTTATTTATACCTAGCCCGAGCCATAAGATGCCCTGTCAGGTCATGCTGTACATTTTAAGGGGGGACATGGCAATGAAAACTATCTCTGTTATTTATGGGTATAAACTGATGAAATTCGGCACACTGATGCAGTTTGTTATGCTGATATCTGAAATGAAATCAGTTTTAAGCTACATATTATAGTTTTTGAGTTGCATCACCTTGTAGAGCCTTACAGTCACCCCCTAATTAATCGGTCAATTAGACAATATTTCAGTACCATTTTTACTTAAAGGGGTCGTGAAACGTTTTCTGAACATTTCGTACTAAGTGCGTATTCGGGGTCCTGACCTGCCAATCAACAATATGCATTGTTCCGTTGCACCGTGTGCGTTGATTTAGAGCGATAAAAAACGCGGTTTCGGTTTCACTGCACGCGTTCCCCTCAACTCTGCAGATGATGTCATCTTAGTAGCCGTCATACCTCCAAGATTGGCGCGCCCTCGGAGGCCATGGGAAAACAAACCGTGCTGCCGCTTTTCTTCTGAATGGTGGCACCGCACGGTTTCGAAGTATTTTCTTCCTTTCTAGCTTTCAAGTAAATTGATTCCTTTAGAGCAAACGCGAGTTCACTGTGCCTTTGAACTTAAAAGTATCTTAACTCAACGTCACCAAATAGTACCACGCCGGCCGGTAGTGTCGCATAGTCGTTTCGGGAGCGCAAGAAAGCTGAGATTTAAAACGGGCGTTGTTAAATGTGCACTGAATATTCCGCCAAAATATTTCGGAATCGGCTTGTCGAATGCGTATTGAAGCAGTGAAAATTACAAACCGGCATCTCCAAATTCTTTTCACGACCCCTTTAAGCATATACACTAAGGCCCACTGTGTGCCGTAAAGCTGTTCGTTGATATTTTTTTATGTCCATATGAGTACAGAAAAAATTTTTGAAATGTCCTCAACATAATTTCTTACCTAACAACATTTGCAATAATATAATTATAAAAATTTGTGTGACGTGCAGGTATAAATGAATAGCTTTACGGCACTCACCAACGTTTCAGGATCTAAGTGAAGAAGACAATGAATTTAGCTTAATTAGTTATGAAACGGCACTGGGATGACTGACAGCAACCGCTCAAAAAAATGGAAGCTGTGAAAACGGAGCTCAAAGTTTTATTTCATGAAAACAGTTAAATATTAACTTTGAGGAGCTAACTTCTTTCTCGCTCTTGCAGGTTTTATTTTTTGTTGGAGAAACACAGTGGTGTGGCTATCCTCAGGTTCGATTGCTCCTTTTTACGATGATACCAAGATGGCGGCACATTTGGAAGCCCGATATTCTTGCGATTTTGGATGACAACACACAGATAAAGTGGCAATTTCTGTATTACTACTGCATATTTCATTATAATATTCCACCACAAGGCAAAAGAAGGTCCAAGAATTATGAAAAAAAAAAATAAATTGAAAAATGGAGAATTTTGATCAAATTGAGCATTCCCATTGCCACGTTCCCCCTTAAACCTTTATGGAAAGAAGTGTCTTACATTTTAAACCTTATGGAAAGAAGTGTCTTTATTAAATGTCTATTTAATTATTGTGTTGTGCCTTTTTGCCCACAGTTGTCAAAACATGTCTGCCATAACTCGTGTATGCGGTCTCATGTTCAGCATTCCATTCCTGTTTCTTTGCACTTTCTAATATGCTTGCACCATCACACTAGGTGTAAAACCTGGCTTGACTTGTAAGTACTAAATTAACATTCACAGCATCCTAAGAATGTTGTGGCAAATGTCAAATACAAATTATTCGGGCTAGGAAAGGCAGTCTTCATGGTGGACATGTGTTGTCTTCTGGGTGGTGCAATCTTATCCAAGGGTCATCTGTCATTTAGTCTTTTTTCTCGAGAAGCTTGATCTGTGAAGGTGCATTTGTTCTTTACTATTGAAAGAACTATTTTCTTAATGCACGAGGTTAGGTACTCATTTTTTCTTTAGTTTTTCTGCTTTTCTGTTAGTGCTCAACTTATTTCAGGCAGCATGATCACCTTTTGAGCATTACTATATAAAAAAAAATTTGCAAATGTCTCGCTTTTGGCATTCTACTAGCTATAGAAACGTGTAAGTAAAACAAAAACTGCCAGTATTTCGAAATCTTTAGCACCTTTGTGGATTGGTTACTCGTTTTGTACTCAAGCATTACCGCCTTCTCACAAGCAATGGCCTTGGCTGACAGTTGTGACATTCTTGGGCTCGGTGCTACGTCATACTTCAGGTTCCTGGTGACAACAGTCACATTCCTATTCCTTGAAGGCGGAGGTGCAGAAGTGGCAGTATGCTGGAATTTCGGTTCCTGCTAAACAATCCTGATCATTGCTGCTAACATTGAGCCATCCAATTCTGCACCACCTTTCATTGATGTGTTACATTATTTCATTGATGTACATCAGATCAAATATTGTTATTCAAAGATGCCTTCTAACGCATTATCATTGTCCATCACACTGGCTGTGATGGCCTTCGACCATCTTTGCATTCAGACACATCAACCATGCACTCACCCATGTGGATCACTGTGTTTGTTATCTCTATGTATTTTGTTCGACATTCCGGTTGAATAAAGCTTTTGTCTGTTGTTATCGCATCCATAAGTAGTGGGCTTCGCTTTCATATTTCTCGCACAATTGACCTGAAAGGCTTTTGATCACGTGCATGAAACTTTTAGGAGTGGTAACGCAGCCTACTACAAGTGGTTGTGGATAGTGATGCTGGAGCATCTCTGGAAATTCTTTTATTGCTTCTCACACATTGTGGTATTTGCTTCTCGGTTTCCTTTTTGCCATTCCTGCTTTTGACGAGCACACTACGACTTGTAGTGTAGTACCGTTTAGTTTTGTTAGAGCTGATTTCCCTTTAATCGATAGGTACTAAAGCTTTTGATATAGTTAACTGTTTATATTAAGTTCCTTCGCAGTGTAACTGCTGAGACAACTTGATGCCAATGTATTTTTCATGTTCTGCCTAAGTTAAACACTTGCCATCATGTCTGTGAATGAGCTTTTAGATGTAGATGTGGCTGTACGGTTGCTGTGAGGCAACTATGTGGGTCCAGCAGTGTTACGGTATATTCTATTCAAACTTCCCAGCAAATTGGGCAAAAAGGTTCAAAGCTGTACGAAAATGTAAGAAAGCGGTGCGTGAGTGCTGTAGATAAACTAGCAATTTATTATGCTTCTGTATTATGTGTATTAAACGATGGAGCTATTACTTAAAAAGTAGGCAGTTCTCAGCACAAAACAAAAAATCTGTATAAATTGGTGTACATGGCCTTTTGTGGTCATTACACTAAATTTCTTAGAAAGAATGAAATATAAATTGTCCACTTTTGTTTGTTTATTAACCGAACACTTGCAACCATTGCAACAGTTATTTGCTGCACCCTTGCATTGCCACTAGCCGTAATTGCCTAATTGCAGTTGCATTAATGCATGAATTCTACACCATTGTGGACACGTGTGTTTTTCTTAAATGTGTCATGAGTGAAAGTTATGAGAATATGAAACTCAGTTATTGTCTAACATGTGCTTTGTCCTCGTTTGCACAAGCATGGCCAACACAGTGTGTTAATGTAGAAGTTGTCTAGCATGTTCAAAATTCTTACTGCTGTATTTATCAAACTCCTTTTATTTTTTATAGCCGTGAATGTTAAATATGCAAGATAATGTAGGGGGCCCAGTGGTAGGACAAGAGTTCACATTAGGTAACCCGACTCTAGAATCTATGCAAGTGTGTACATCACTAACTGCGGAATCTACTGATGTGAGGAAGATCCATTAAATAATGAGGATTGGCTGGAGTGCGTACAGGAGACATTCCCAAAGTATGACTGGCAACTTTGTGCCATCCCTAAAGTGGAACGTATGTAACCATGCCATTCTACCAGTACTAACATACAGGGTTGAAATGTAGAGAGGTACAAAGAAACTTGAAAAGAAAGAAGCACATAGCATGCAATAGAAGGGCAAGTGACAGGCATAACATTAACGCGGAAGAGAGCAGAGTGAAGCAGGGAACGAACAAGGATAGCCGATATTGTAGTTGACGTTGAGAGAAAAGATTGGACCTGGGCAGTTTACATAGTGCAAATAGCAGATGACCGATGGTCAATTAAAGCTGACTGGCTGGATATGAGGAAGTTGGAAACATGGCCAAGGGCTGCACATGGTTAGGGAGGGGGGTGAAATTGGGAAATTTCCTGGTATGGGGGGGGGGGAATGGAATCTGGTTGCAAAGCACGAAATAAATTGGAGATCATCAGGATAGGGTCCTCGTGCTGCAGTGTATATAGAACAGGCTTATGATGATGAGGAGGAGGAGGAGGAAGAATGTAAATAGGAATATGAACCCACTACCGAGGATGACATGTTTGCCCTCACATGGATATTTGTCTCTGTGATGGCACTCTGTTCTGAGGTTCATATTGGGTTCACATTTGAGCTTTGCAAATGGTTTCTGACAGGTTTTAAGTGATATCAAGCCTTTGTGGCTATGGTCCAGCCCGAACTGTAGTGTAATAGGACGCCTTTATAACAAAGGTGTCTTGATAAATAATGGTCATGACACATGACAAAGGGCTGGTAAAGCGAGGCATCTGAATACAGACCATTGAGCAACTGTGAGATTACGAACTCTTACTGCACAGTGCAAGTATAACTAGGACTATAGGCAAAATGGAATTGTGTTATATTGTATGTTTGTTGACAAGGCACTAGTTCAAATACTATACTTCTGCCCAGGCTTCATCATAGATGATAGTGCTTCACTTCTGCTTGAAAGACCTTTTCTTCGTCACCCGGTGATGGTTTTATTTTGAGAGATGACGCGTTTGGTTGCTCTAGAAGAGCCCTCGCAAATTGTAACTCTGCCTGGATGATTGCTGGTAGGGATCTTGGACACATGGTGTTTGTAAGAAGAGCCACTTTGACAAACACTACAGGTACATGAAAATTGTTTTTCAGACCAGTGATGCCTTCGCATTAAAAATGCTCCATTCGTAATTTTTGTAGCACATTAGAACAGAACTGTGGCAGCTTAACATTAACACATTCGGGCAATAAGGAGCAGATATTGGATGTTATGTAAGAAAAGCATTGATCTAACACTCACAGATGCACTCCAACCGGATGTTGCAGAACCCCCGAAGAGAACTGAAAACATGTTTGTGGCATGTTCAGGTTGAGTTAGGCAGCAGATCTTGTGCGAGTCAGTAAAAAATAACTCATGACGAGTACTTAGAGTTGCAATACATTGTTAAGTAGAGCCTGTGTATCTTTATTGGTACCAAAGAGAAAAGATTGTGTGGATTTACTCTTTACTTGTTCATGCTGGCTTTGACAAGTATCCCTGTACTATTGCAGATGCATCCACCCTTCTAGAAAACGTACAGGAAGTTGCATACTTTGGTCTCTGCTACAAGCCCGAGTTTCAAGCACCTTCTTGGGAAACGTCCACCTGCCTTCTCTGTTGCATGACTGCGTGGTTTCATTTGTTATTGTTTTACCATTTCGACTGCTGTTCGACTGTGCTTGCTGGTCACCACTTCTTGGTTTGTTTGCAGTGAGAAAAATTGCGTATTGCTTTTGCGACCCTGTTGTTCTGCAGAAATTACGAATTGAAGAAACAAATCTGTTTACTGGCAGTGACAAAAGATACTCATTACAGATTTATGTTAATCCAAGCAACTCGTGCATCAAAGATGTTAAAACAATATGGGACTGTTCTCACTCTTTGTGAACCTAGGGACCTAATGACCGTGAAATCCCATTCAGTCTTCACAATATGCTTCACTATATTTACTCAAGAGCTTCTCTATAGCAGAGGAGGTATTTTCATAGGCAAAGGGGTACCAGCCCTGCCTCAAGACTCACCAGTGTTCACCCCCCTCCCCTCCCAAAAAAAGGACAAAATCCTGCAGACGCCTGGGGTTATATCGAATCTTTATTAAGATATAAACATTGGTTATACTGTACATGACCATTGCTAAGAACATGGCCGAAGTAAATGAACACCGAACAGTGTTGAAAAAATAAATGTGCATTTCACTTCGGCATGCGCCTAGCACTGCTCAAGCCTGAATATGAATAATTAACTGCCTCTGCTTTAAACGTTAACTTGATGTGTTGGAGAGGTGTGCTGTACTGGGCCAATTTCATTATTATTAACAGAATTGAAGAGTGCTTCAGACAGGGCGAAGTGGGCACTGATGCACTAGGCTCACTGAAGACAGTGGAGCAAGAAAGTTTAATTAAACTGCAGCTTTAGAAAGAGCTTTGTGTACTCTTAAGTGCATTAAGAATGAACTTTTGGGGTGTTCTCTTCAAGCAATTGATCTTATGCAAGAAGTGAACTTAGAGGTCATTGTGTATGCAGTCAACTGCTGTTAATTAGGCCTTGGTTAAGTAGATTTTCTGCATGATTCGGATACATTGTTAAGACACACTGAGGAGCTTTACATTTTGAGCAAAGGAAAGCTCATTCAGTTCTAATGCAACGGCATGCTACATGTCATTTCAACATCTCCCAGCACTTCCTCATGTGGTCAGTACATACCAAAAGTTAAAAGAGACTGGAAATGCAACTTAGGGTTGTCCTGCTTCTCTAGGTTTGAAACTGTTGTTCTATATCTTTTAGTGGCTCCTCTTCTGCCCAAAAAGCCATTCATTCCCACTTGTTTATGCCAGTGTTGCTCTGAGACGGCACTTAGACATATGGCCCCCTTCTCCACACGCCGATTGTGTCATGCTCCAGAAGCAAGAAAAACACTGCACACAGCAGAAAAGATTTGAAAGGCTTCTTATGCCACTATTTGCTGACACAACTTTTTGGATAATTCAGTTAAAATAGGGGTCAGATAGCAGGAATTGACTGAGTGTGTGATGTTTATATATTTTCTTAAAAGTGTATATTGATGCATTGTATTGTACCTGTAAAACATTGTCGTTCCATTACACATAACGCATCTATTTCATACCAGCACAAAGCCAGTATTAAAAAAATAATAAATGAATGTTTAAACCTAAATGTTATGATCACTGAAATCTCCACGCCTGTACAACTATTTAAAATCAGATAAATGTATAGTAGCGTGATGAAAATCTAACAGAACTGAAGACACAACAAAATGAAAGGTCTGTCTCATTTATGTGAACTTGACAGCTGAACAATAACAAGCTGACGTCCAAGCTGCTCTGTCTTTTGGGTGAATGTTAACACTAGGCAATTTCTGACCCGATTGTCCAGATGAGACTAGAAAAAATGGCAAACATTCTGTTTAGGAGGACAAAATTTGTTCAGGAATTTCTAAAGTGGCAACCAACAACATTGCAAGAAAGTTGCCTCCACCACTCAAAATCAAGGTACTCGGCCACCTTCTTTCATTGTCAGGTGCAGTGCTGTCATTGCATCTGGTGTACAATGTCTTATTTGTACTGAGTGAGAGAAGACCAGAAGACAAAAAAAAAAAATGCGGTAGGGAGGTTAACTAGACATTGCCAAGCTCGCTACGCTCCATGGGGGGACGGTAATAGAAAGAAAGAGTAGGCAGTTTTTCCATACTGTTCACTAGCGTGGTGCAGCATATTTGAAGTGTCACACTTAATGTCTCTCGACCTCATCTAGTCCAGAAGAGCTTCTACAGTTGAACCCGTTTACAAGAGACACTGATATAAGAGACATCATTTGCTCGTGTGTTTGGATGCGGTGCATCTCCCACGGGTTGGACCTTTTTTGCAACAGCCACACTACTAGAAACATTTGGTTAACAAAATATCCTTAATTTTAGTTGTCAGTCTTCTTCCTTGCAACAGATATATTAACCTTGAATGCAGCGCTGTTGGCTGCAGTCAATTCATTGTGAAGCAGAGGGAAATGACAACAAAGTAGTTTGAGAAACTTCTGCTACAAAAAAACAAATTATGTTCCAAGTGACACAATCCCCAAGCAAATAACCTAACATTAAGGCACATCGCATCTTTTGCAAGTCAGTAACATTCTCTTTGTGGTTCTTCTAGTTGTATCATGCCCATGTTCAAAAAAGGGCTGATCAGAAAATGAAAATGTGGCACCTTGCTTATAAAAGACATCTCATATAAAGGACAGAAGCTACTTCCTTGTGCATGTATCTTATAAAAGGGTTCAACTGTATGGCTATCTGGGGCCGATGAGCCACTAGGCTGGGCTCCCTGATGTGTCTGTAAAAGGCCTATCAAGCTCATTCAAGGCGCACCTAGTGTCTCACATCATTTGTTGAAGTGGGAACATTGGCACTGGAGATAAGTCAGTTTCCTTACATTCTCACTTGGTGCTCACAAGGGCATTGACCATTGCAGTGCAGTAGCTACACAAGTTTTCCAAGACTGACCCAGCAGTGTAGTGCCATGACGTAAAATATTTCTTAGTAATCGCAGCTATAATGATAGATCAAGGATGCATCATTGAACCTGTGCCTCCTGCGATCTTTCAGGCTCCCCCCCTTCGTGGTCTCAACACTTTCTTCCGTTCGCTCGTGTCCGTGCGCTGGCCGAGTGCGGTCCTGCCGGCTGTGCACCTACACGACCACGGCCAGCTCGAGCATGACAACGCACCTGCGCACACACACGGGAGAGCGCCCCTTCCGGTGCCACCTGTGCCCAAGTGCCTTCGCCCAGAGCGCCAACCTCAAGCGGCATGTGCGCACCCACACGGGGGAGCGTCCCTTTGCCTGCAATCACTGCAACGCATCCTTTTCGCAGAAGTCAGACCTCCACAGCCACTTGCGCCTGCACACGGGAGAGAAGCCGTACAGGTCAGGCGTGCACTTCCTTTTATTTTGTGTGTGTGTGGTTTAAATGATTAATCACTTTTTAAATGTGAAGCATTTCAGGTGCTCGTAATTTGTGCATCCGTATCGCCATCATCGTTAGTCCAGGACCCCAAGAGTGTGTGCGTGCACTTCTTCTATACAACGTCCAGTGTGCAGCGTTCACACGTGCACTCCTTTCTTCTCCTGCGCACATGACCTCAGCCCACTACTACACTGACAGAACTGCAGCTGGTGGGCGCAGATGTTCAAGCAGAAGAAAAAAAAAGCACGCAGCGTGCACTAGGTCGTGCAAAGCCAGATCACATTGAAGCTGGCCTACAGTCTACTGACCACGGCTATAATGTCATGGAGATAGAACTTGGCTATTCTCGGTGTGATCTCAATTCGACTGGGGCTACGCCCAGGTAGATCCTCTGTGGAACTCGGTAAAACTGAGTAGTATGGTGAAGTATAGCGAAGTATGGTTAAGTTCTGCTAAGGGGGTTATACCGAGTTCTACAAAGGATCTACGCAAGCGTAGCCCCAGTCGAATCGAGGTAACACCAAGTATAGTCAAGTTCTACACTCGCGACGATATAGCGACGATCAGTAGACTTAACAGCCAGCTTTGCCGTGATCTGGCCACCTTGTGCGACCTAGTGCAAGCTGCACGCTTTTTTTTTCATGGTGGTAGGCTGGTTTGCGAACTGCACTAGGGAATAGAAGCAATTCACTTTTCACAGCAAATTAATTTAGGGTAGCTCACCAGTGGCTTACGTACAGTGGTGAAACATAGCATGCAATAATATGCTTAATATCTAGTGTATTGTTAATATCTAAGTGAATTGTGTCGTACAATGAATTTACCCTGAAATGCACTGATTATAAAAGTCTACTTGCTTATATTTCATTCTAGTAGACAACAGCTTGTGTGAAGTTTGAAGTTTATTTGTTCTTTTCCTTGTTACATGTATTTACACTTTTAGGGACCCAACAAATTTGTTAAAGGGTCCCTAACGGCATTATAACATAAAAAAACACTAAACGGCAATGGTCATTGGCGAAACACTAAATAGGAATTAATATCAAGAACATAAGAAATAAGCTAACACATAATATAGTTATATAACAAAGCATCAAAACATAAATGATGCGGTAATTTGATGTAATGAGCAGAAAAAGTTTAAATACGTGATATGTATAAGTGCAAATTTGAATACATGTGAAAATCAACAATAGAAATCTCTTAACAATAGAAAACCCGATAATGAGTCATTTTTGTTTCTCTTAACTGTATTTTCCTCCAGTTCTGTTTCTCCTCTTACATTGTACTGGCGTCACATTAAAAGTCGGCCAGCAGCTATTCCAACTGCAACTATGGAAGCTGAGATCATGGTGATGCAACGCAGCCTGCAGGCAAGCCAGCACTAAAAAGATCCAGAAAAAAAAAAAAAAGAGCGAGGAACACTGTTAGTTCTGCTAGGTGATATGCAATCTGCAGTAACTGTCAGTGTTGAAAGACTTTGCTAGGTGAGAGGGGGCGGGAGCATGTTGTTAATTTAAGGTGGGTGACAGTAGCATTGACACCAATATTATGTGCAACTATCAAAAGTATCTGCCAAGAGCATCTCATTTTCCTTGCTGTGTTTCACATCCAGCAGTCTGATAGATCCTGTGCTTTCTTGTTTGCAGCAAGAACTCTAGCTACTTGGGACTGGCCTATGCACCAACTTAGCTATTATTTACTCCTAGAGGTAACCTAGCAAGCCTATAGGCATTTGGTTAGCACTCTGTCATGATGCCATTGTAACAGTAACAAGACAACCACATTCACTGTTGCCATTCGTGGACAGCTTGTAGAGTTTTTGTTTAGTGTTAGGTTAGGTTAGGTTAGAAATGCTGTGCACTGATTGTTTGAATTAGTGTCAATCACTTAACATTTCAACCAGTGTAATGAATACTTGTTCTTTTTTTTCAAGAAGTGGGTAGGTTTTATGATGGCAGTGTTCGATATTCATATGTTGAGTTTTCACTAAATGTTTCATAAGCTTTGAGAGCAAAACTTGTTGGTGCTTTTTGTCTCGATGGAAGGTGAGGATGTCAGAATTCTAGGTATTATTTAGAATGCTGGCAACTTAACTCGAGTCTTCACGCAGGTGTAGCCGATGCTTCCGCCTGTATCGAACCCAGTCCCACCGTGCTAGCCACTTCAAAGAGTGCAAAGGCCTGGTGCATGCTGCACCTCTGCAAGGGCAGCAGCCAGGGCTACAGCCGGAGCCACAGCCAGAGCCACAGCCAGAGCTGGTACAGCTACCAGAGCAAATCCTTCCTAACGATCTGGGGCTGCAGCTGTGCTCGCCACAACCTGCCGACCAAGAGTCTCCGCAGTTCCCGCCAGAGTCGTCACCGCAGTCGCCATCGCAGTCACCACCACATTCACCTCCTTCGCTGCTGCCAACATTGTAGCAGCTGCATTGGACAGTGTGCCGAGATGGCGTCGACAAGCCTGGTTAGGGTGTACTGTAGTACTGTACAACCTTGTTATACGGCTCCATATGATAAAAGCTTCGTAATATCAGATAGTCTGCTATAAACGTATATACGCACAGTACTTTTAGTAGCGATGCTGTTTCTCGATCATCTTATTATAACTGAACTGACAGTTCATTATACAGTTTAATCACTTTATAAGAGACACACTAGGGTGCACTTTCTGTCCATTAGATGAGGGGTTTCTTATAAGCAGGGTGCCAGTGTTTTCATTTTCTGATGAAACACTTATTTCGATATGGCTACACTACAGCTATGCTGACCATAAAAGAAAGTCACAGGCTGTTGTGAAACGGTTTATTATATACCATTTGCCGTAATGTTAGGTGGTTTGCCTTGTAAACTTTCTCCCTCGGAACACAATCTATGTTTTCTCCATGCCAACTTTCCCACATTACTTGGCTATCATTTTTCTTTGTTTTCACAATAAATAACGGCTTTTAGCAGCCAGCAGTGTGGCATTTAGAGTTAAGGCATCCGTCACAAGAATGGCTGTTGATGGGAATTTGAGTGTAGTATTTTGTCCTTTATTACCAATTGTCCGGAGGAGTGTGTTTGCTACAAAAGAGGGGTCCAACTAGTGGGAGAGATAGGGCAGGCAGCCTTGTGGGTGAGTGATGTCTCTTAGATCAGTGTCTCTTATAAGGGGTTCAACACTGTATATGTTATATTGAGGTTTGTCTTTACTTCTGCATTGTTTCTGGTGATTTACAATAGCATTTTTACTTTATTTTCCTCACTGTACCATTCAGGTGTACAAGCTTGTGGAAAGCTTTAACACCATGTGTTCGAATGGAACACAGCTGAGATGCAGGCAAATGGTTACCCAAGTTTTGCTTGCATTTTGTTTGAAGCCAAATCGGTGACAGATGGCATTTCTTAACTTTGAAGCATTTACAACTCCGCCTTAGTGCACTCTTCTGTCAGCAGTGACAGCCACTTTTAGATGTTTTTTATTAGGACGACATGTTAACGGGTGTCAAAAGACACTGTAGAAAGATAGACTTGAATGTGCTTTTTTAGATATGTCATCAAGTTGTGTATTTTTCATTGGAATCGCTTGGTACTCAGTACCCTCATAGTACACTACTTAGATGCCAGAGTCATCGCATGTTGAAACCTACCTCTAGCTTTTATAGCATCAAATGTAATCTTTGTTCAAACGTAATCTTTGTTGCTTTATCGTGTTAACACACCGAGATGGCAGGTGATGTAGAGGCAGGTGACAACTTTTATGCATGCCTTCCACGTGCTTACCTGCCATTTTATGTGTATTTTCTGTACTCTCCAGGGCACTTGCTGCGAAGCATTTATAAGCATACTGTAGCATGTTGTGACGTTTGGCCTTACAATTAGTGAGAGCTGTGTATATATGGGGGAAGTGGTGACTTTACACTTTGAGCGAGCACATTGTGCACTTTAGCACGGTCACAACCACTTGAATCACATCACATATACCAACACATATACTATACTCGTACTCTCGAATGGAACACTGCTTTGGAATGTCAGCTTGCTTTACAGGAACTGTAAAAGGAAGCCCCAGTGACATACTTCCCACTGTTTATAGAACACCTTATGTAGCATCACTTTGCCTGGGCAGTGACTGTGCTTGGTTATGATGGAAACAAGGTGTGCACAATTTGAATGGATGTAGTTCACCTTCTTGAAAGCATTTGGGGATCGCGTGGGATTCATTGATAAAATGAGAACTCATGTGTCATGTTGACATTACAAATTTCTCGTTGCAAGAGAAGTTGGCAGTGTAGGCACTGTGAAATTAGGAACATTGTTTGCCTGTTTTGTTTCACCTGTTTGGAGAACCCGGATAACTGTGGCCCACACTTGTCAGATTCATTGCGTCTTGTGGTAGTCGGCCTATGGATACACGTGTCAGCCATCGGGCACCTTCGTAAACTGCTTTGCATTGTTGTGTTTAGTGCGTGCCCTACCTTCAGAACTCCCTACAAACGTTTAAAAAAAAAAAAATCACGAATCGAAACGAAGTTTAAGTAGTAATGGTAGTTATGACATTCAGACGTGACACAAGTGCTTCAAGTATGCACATTACATAAATTTTGTGTTTAATCTCTAAATTTTATAAATTCTAGTGCTCATTTCTTTAATACCATGTCAAATGTTTGCCTATACGTTTCATAATGTAAAAATTGCTATGCTACTGTGTTTATTCAGTAACTCTTTAGAGGGACACTAAAGGCAAGCAAAATTTTTTTGTTAGAGAACACTAGGGAGTACTAGAAAACGTTATAGTAGTCAATATTATCTACACTGGCAGTTTGTTCACCGAGAAATTTAGGCAAATGCACAACAAGGCTTGCACCACCAGCGGGATGTTCTGCTAACTTGGCACAGTGACATAGTGGAATCTCAGGGAAAAAAGCGTCAGTCATCGCATAAAGCGGTGGTCAGCAGGATGGCAGTATCCAGCGGGTCCAGCTACAACATCATACAGACAGATGTCTCCATGGCTGCTGACAGTGATGTCTCGCCTGCCCGCTCCAGCTTTTTACACGGCGGGTTGGCCAGCTGGCCAGTGAAGAGGGTAAACTGTTAATCTACGTCAACAGGGCCTGGTTATATAGCCAGTTTGAATAGCAGTTTTATTGCCGTGCTGACCTCCAAAGCACAGTTTTTGTCCAAAGGAGGTGTTTTCTTGGCACAAAACAAGCATTCTGGCATTTCTTGAGCGGTATTTCAACAGCATACGTCAACCTAATATTCCCCTTTAGTGTCCCTTTAATGGGCATATGCTTGGATATGTCCTTGTCTGTGCAAATGGAGTGCACTTGCTACCTAGAACACTAGATGAAGCAAGGTACATTCATGCTGCCATTGTCTTGAGGTAGCTCCGAGGGCTAGCCCATTATGGTGTCCAGCCATGTGTACCTGAAGATGCCTTTGAACAAACTAAGGAAGTTTTGCTTGCTGTCTCATTACGGCATAGATACTCCATCAAGCCTCGTTTTGTGGCATGTTGGTAGAGCACGAGAAAAGCAAGAAAAAAAAGACTGGTCACAGCTCTTTGTGCCATGTTTACTCGACTCTGTGTTGGGCCTCCTTTGCTTTAAACTGACGCCAGCAAAATCATGGGTGATAAAGATTCATCGACCGCGTGCACATTGTGGATCTTGGACTTCTGATGTGCGACACCATTTCATATAGCCATTTGTGTGTGCCTGCAATTTGAGTCTATGCTTTCAGATAACTGAACTCGACCTTCAGAATGCTGCTTCCATGTGGGTAACTAGTTTGCCACCTTTCACGGACAGTGTGTAGCCGATGTAACTGGTTGTCATTATGTAGGCATGTTCCTTGGATGTTCCTTTTGTGTACTCTCAATGTTGATCATTCTTGTATAGGTTGCTGATACATTTGTCAAACGGTATAGCTGCTACCAAATCTCAGTTTGGCCATAGTGAACTTTTTTAGTTCCGCAAATCGAGTTTTCAAATCTAGTTCGCACCAGATGCTTCATATTAGGGCGTTGTAGTGATGATCGCACCGGCCCACGTACAAGTAAAGGCAGTAATTCTGGGAACTGGGACGTGTACATGATACCACTTCGGCATTTTTCTTTTGTTGTTCTCGCTTGCATTTTGCACGCACGTGTAACACAGCAGGTAATCTGTCTCACCTGCACAAGGGGCATTTTAGGGGTGTCGCGTGACAAGTGTGCACATCCTAGCTTTCTTAGCTTAATATTGACCTCAAGTGAGCCATCTTTCTGTGCCTATATGATGTGTATTGTAAACATCCCATTTTCCCTGTGCATTAGAAGAATGATTGCTCGTGTCCCGCATGTTCCAGCAGTACAGCCTTATTGGGCTATGGCATTAAGAATAGATGTGCTAATGCAAATGTTTTGCTGCGCTTGTAATATGAAGTTGTGCCTTGTATACCGCTGTGCCTTCAGGCTTCACGTAGCCATGTATAACACACTAATGTAGTGGTCTCATGGCTGGCTGATAGATGCGGTTGGCCTCTGGTGAATATCTTTTTTCTGGTCTTGGAAAGACTTTTGGCATAGTTGTCTGAAGGAGAACACTGCTTAGCTGCATCACACAACATGATAGCTTTTGAAGCAACGAATAGCCGGTGATTCATGCAACATTTCTTGTTCAGATAGACCTTGGCCATCCTGATTGTTTATTTTCTATATATGCTTAGCAAAACAAGTGAGAGATTTTAGCCCAACTTTTACCTGTTCTACCAAGTACCAATCTGTGCAAAGTAATTAATGCATGAGGAATGCTGAGAAATATGTGTTTACATTTACAGCAGTAGACGTAACCTCGAAGTTGGCCTTTAACCTGGTGAAAGTTTACTTGTGGGCATTATCTAGTACAGAAGGTAGTAAGGAATTATTGATGCCTAACAAGCTGTTATAATTTGCTATCAGCTTTGAAATGTTTAAAGGTTGTGCACTATGCCAATTTCAGGATCCTTATGCAGCCTGTGCCTGAAGCCTGACAAATAGTAGAATGCTGTAACAGATGTATTTCAGACTTCCTGAAAAAAGAGAAAATTGAATTTCTCGAAAAGTGTGTGGCTTATATAGCATGAATCCTTTTGAGCTGAATATAAAATAGCACAAAAAATCGTAGTATATACTGACTTACTATAAGAAGTCAATTATTTAGCTTGTGCCTATTTACAGCACATACCAAAATTATTATTAATAGAAGCCATTAAGTTCTTACGGCACATCCACTATGTACAAATTTTGAAAGTAGCACCAGTTCTGAGACAAAAAGCTGTGAAATTTTGATAAAAGTGTACTGCTTTTTTACTTATGGTTTTAATAAAATGCCTCTGTAATACCAACAGTACAGGTCTTGCAGTCATCACGTACGTTGAGAATGTATGCTGTTAAAAACACAACCTGTTTTATTAACTTACAGATTTGTTCCAAACGGATACACTTCGCGAATTCACCGGTTTTATGTTTATGAAATTGCAAGATGTGCCGTGAGACAAGCACTTTAAAGTTGATTACTAAAGCATATGGTAATGGTTACCGCAAAGCTTGAGGTCAAGGGGTTGAATCCTGGCCACTGCGGCCGCGTCTTGATGAAAGTGCAAACACCCATGTTCCTAGATTTAGGTGAATTTTAGAGAACACACGTGGTCAGAATTACTCCAAGGCCCTTTTGACAGGCCCTGTATCATAATCACATGGTTTTGGCTTGTAAAACCCTATCAGTTAATTACCAAAAAGTTTATTACTATTGCACAGTACCATTCTGACACTGTCAAAATTTTGGCTGTCCTTAATGTACAGTAGTCTACATCGATTGTGAATGCCACCTCCTACAACTGAACAAATTTGGGCCTCTTATTTAATGGGCTAACAAGCTGCATTTTTGTTTGAAACAAGCAAAAAGAGAGTTGTCAAAGATATATTTCAGTAGTCTATGGCTACTACTGTTCATAGGCATCCTCACTCCGGTAATCATTATATGCATCATGCCGTTTTGTTACCATTGCGTCCTTTTTCATTTTATACATTGGATTTCGTGTTGTCTGAGAATGCAGTGCACTCAGCCCAAAGAATTGCAGCCGCTGCGAATAAACAGACTTTTTTTTTTTTTTAAATAATGTGATACCCGAACAGGTGTAGCACCTTTTTTTGCCATTGTTTGCCAGGTCACAGTTGAGGACTTGATTCCTTGAAGTTAATTTCTCCTTTTTGCACATTACTGGTACTCATTTGTTGTCATTAGCTTAGTACTGCATGATCTATCTTGATTCACTTTTTAAAGTATTATTGTTTTAGCAGGATACACTCTTCAGCACCTTGTTTCACAGACATTTATTCACCACTGTTGTATAATGACACTGTAAACGCAGGCTTTGTATGTCACCCCCTCCCCCCCCCCCCCCCCTTCTTTTTTTGAAACCATCAAATGTCTTATTCCTACCTCTTATGTCCATATTTGTGGTGACAACAGATGTGAACATTTCTGGTGTCATTCAGTGGCATATGCTGTACATCCTCCTATGCATTTCAGTCTAGTTGTAGACTACAAGAATATGTGCGCTTGCTACCAAACTGCGAGAGTCGGTGTTCCCTAACGCACTGTACTTCGGTATTAGTATACCACCCTGGTAGCACCTCATGAAAAACCTCTATGAACGAAAAGTGTATTCACGGTGTCTTTCTGCCGCAGAACAGTAATGGTTATCTAATATGTGTGTCCACCACAGCATTGCAGTGATTGTTGTGCTTGGCTGCAGACTAGAAGGACAAGACCTCAATCTTGGCCGTGGCGATCACAGCCAGGTAGTTAAATTTCCAGACCCCTGCACACAGTCATATCATGATTTTGAATTGCAAAACCTCAGCATTTATTATTACACCCTGTACTTATTGGTCACAAGTAGCATATGGCTGTTGCCTTGATATAGCATTTCTGATGGGAAATAAGTGTGTGCACATTTTTTGAGAGAGGAAACACAAGCAAACCAGATGATGATTACTGTTGTGCAGCACAAAGACACCTCAAGTACATCCCTTTCTTTTTTTATTCTTAGTGTGTTTGTGTGCACGATACTTTACTTTTTGGTGTGTAGCCATGGGATGGCAAGTGCCTGTGCATGTTGAATGAAATTTATGTTATGATGCTTTCAACAATAAAACTTTCATTTAGCCTCCTGATATACTGAGTAGTTTCATGGAAGCATGTTTGTTTATTTGTGAGCAAATATCGCTCTGTGCCTTTAAATTTAGGAAGAGGCGTGGGAAGTATCCCACGCACAAGGTAAGAATATTTTCACTTTCACTTTTTAGGGAAATAAGACATTGTCTTGTCACTGTTGCTCACTGTATGCTAAATGTAAAAAATTATAAGGCAACAATAAAATAAGTAATATAGGCCAGAACTTTGAAACCATAATTAATGAAGGCATTGCCAGCCAAGTTGGTCATGCAAACAAGCTAGCAATAGTATTTTGAAAGTAATTTTCAAGGAATTTTGCATACAGTGCCAACATCAGTAGGACCACAAGACTAGTATATCCAATCACGTAGTATAGGTAGCTGTCGGCCGGAGGAGGTCAGTTTTCATGTGTATTCTAGTGCAAGCTTTTATTGCTATTGCCATTATTCTAGGGCGTAAAAGAAATTTTTTTTTAGGAGGACACACATACGACATGAGGGCACTGCTTTCTATATCCTTAACCACGTGGCACTTAAAATCCAACAGCTTGTCAATTGGGATGCTATATTAAAAGCAGTATTGCAGCCCTTTCCACATATTTCCGCTAGGTCCTCTGGCAGGATAACATCATCAGAAACTCCGACTCTTGCCTAGCTTCCTGTTTTCTCGAGATCTCCATGCCCCTAGAAAAAATGCAGGACAACACCTGCGCTATCATGTTTTTCCACGTATTATATAAGCAATAGTACTAAGTCATTTTCTTGTTAGGAAATTATAACTTGTTCACAAAATCAACTTTTGAAGGCCCAGTTTTCAAAGCTAAGAGAGACAATTTTGGATGTCACTGCTTGTTAATTGCAAGTAAACCAAAATATCTGCTGTCACTGTTGTTGTGGCAGCCTTGTTTTCTTTAACTTGACGAACTGTGAAGTCGCTAATATTCACTCCAACATGTACACTCCTACTTTTGTGTCCTTTGCAACAGCTACAGCAGGAGATGTTGAGTACACTTCGCTTAATTGAATGTACATGCAAGTCGGCATTCCCCGGCCAGTGGCCATGTACCCCTAACCAACGCTACACCAAGTCACAGTCACTTTGGGAGGTGTACTTTGCTTATTGTTGAGGTTGCCATTGCGTACTATTTAGAGAAGTTTTCAAATTGTTCATTAAACTGTTGTGTTGCTGCCGAGAGGAGAGAGCCGCAATTAACTAAGGTAGGGTAGATAGATAGAGGCTAGCAATTGTGATTGACGTGCATTCCCAGCATTCTCCCATGTGTTGTAGCAAAAGGACCACGTCAAGTGTTCTGGTATACCATGCGTACTTTCTTTTCCTGGGCATCTGCCAACCATAGTGCATTGTAGGTTACAGTACATATTGCCATCGAAATTAGGAGGAGAAAGCAGTAATCTAGTTAAATAAACATAAAATTTATAAGTACAACAATGCATTCAGCATTTCAAAAGGAGTAAAACATGTTAGTGCAGGCACCAGATTCGGTGAACTGGTGATATCCAATTGAAAATTAGGCCATGTCCATGCCATGGTGTCACTTCATACCTTACGATCCTCGTGCTTCACTGATTTAGGAGGGTACCAGTTTGGGCTAGTTGGCAGAAATTTATGGTACGGTTATTTGTGCATTGCCTAATTTATGTAGACTCCAAGATGCATCTCATGCTATGCCGCACACGGGTTCGTATACAAGCATTTTTGTCATCTTGATAAATTTGGTGAGTTTTTATGGTCGTACAAGCTCCCCTAGGCGGTGCAGTGCTCTCCGAAGTGGTGGAGACGACGTACACTATGAAACGCTTGCACGCATGTCCCTTCAACCATTTTGTCAGTTTTCTGAAACATAAGTGCTGATATCGTCAATCTCTCAGCCCGTCACAATATCAGTCCGTGGACAACTCACTCTCTTACTTTGTCACTGCTTCACATACTCCCCGTTTCACCGCTGCAATATGCTTAACTGATCATCATCATATATGTCAAGGTGCCCTGCCACGGTGGTCTAGTGGTTATGGCGCTTCACTGCTGATCCGAAGGTCGCGGGATCGAATCTCTGGCCGCGGCGGCTGCATTTCGGTGGAGGCAAAATGCTGGTATCGTTGACTGGCATACCAAGGAAACGTGCCTTTCCAGCAATGCACACTTTAAAATGGTGCTGGCTATTAAGCGAGAGCTGCACACCGGCCACACATACAATAATGGGCATTTTAACAAGCTGTACGTCCACCATCACAACACTAACGACGCGTTTTATCCTTGCTTGAGCGTCGCTGAACAAAGCTACTATTTAAGACTGTTCAAAAAACCCGCTCCTTTTTCCTTCCCTCCTCTCTCTCTCTTCGCCTAAAGCTCGGATTTTATGAGCCGAACACATCGACGTACAGCGACTGCTTCTCTTCAGTTTTTTTTTCCTATTCAAGCGAAGCGCTAGCTCAGTGTTCTCCGATGGTAATTAACAAAACTGTGCGCTAATAAGCGTTTCGAAACGTTTTTGTGCACCAGCACACCCACAGGAAGCCCCATCGCTGCTAACATCAACCGACGCTTGTTTACAATCGGCGAGTTCACGCGTTCAAGTTGGTGTCACGACTTGTGTGGTGCTTCGTGTTTTTTTTGGTGTTTCGCTGTGGTGTTAACCTTTTAATGACAGCTTGTGTTTCCGTTGTAAGCCCTCGTGTGTTCCAAGGTGTGTGTCTAAAGTGTGCTTGCGAGTTTCCGGCCAAAGAAGATGACCACGACACCTGTTGAAACTTGTGAAGCTGCAGTGACCCATTCCGGCTTTGTGTCGGTATCAGCCAGATAACAGGGACGAACGGAAGCGGTGGCAAATATTCGTGGATATTTTACGACTAGCGGCACATATGAACGTGGCACACAGGGTTGCGATGTAGTGCCCTCCGATTATGCTCGATCGTGTTTACTTGATTGTCACATTCACATGCTGCTGTAGGCGAGCGCAGTAGTGTAGTTTCGAGTTGTGTGGTGTGATGGATGTGGATTTGTCGAAGAACGTGCTGGTATGCAGGAATAGAGTCGACAGTTTGTAACTGAAGGTAGTGGCGGGCTCCTCTGTGTCGCGATGCTCTAGAGCGGCCCTGTTCTTCGGGCTGTTCGAATTTCCGCACTTTTCGATCGCGCATCGTGGCTTGTAATCAAGATCACCTAGAATCTGGGTCTTCTGATTTGTGTGACTGTTGACTAAGAGCAAAGAAATTTTGTGGCCTAAACGACATCCTAAAATGAGCGTTCACAGGTTTACTCGTTAATGGTACCTAAATGGCTTTAATTTACCTTCAATACAGTTCCAAAACATTAGGCAGATGGTCAGTTCAGGACGTGACAGGTGGCTTTTGTGGGATGTTAGGACGACTTTGCCGACTGTCTTCATTATTCTTGTTCCTTTCCCAGCTTAGCAGGCGCCTTGCTGTGGCATAGACGTCGTTCTTTGATTTTGCATCACCATAATTTTTAATGCAGTCTAAGGAAGTGCTGACATACATCGCTGAAAATTTTAAATGCTATGTTGGCATGGCTATTGATAACCTTTACAATAATAGGCCACCATCCAACTTTGAAAAACCATCAAGCTTTAGTGAGCCAAATGTCATTTCGTTGTGTGAAAATAATGCCTGCACTGAACTGCAAGACAGTGTTACTGCTTTATTAACATTGTTTGTTTTTCTTTCTACACCTGCAAGTCCACTCAAGACCTTTATCTCTGCCTCCTGTGTGCACTCTGGTGAATTGTATCACCTTTTGCCTGATTTGTATTGCTGACATCATTAACAAAGTAGAACTTTACTATGGCATGTAACCAGTGGTATAAACATTCAAGTTCTACCCATACAAGCTATTAGCTTCATTTGATCTGTGTGTCAGCAGTCGCTCACTACAGGCTCAATTCCAGCAGTACATCATCATCATCAGCCCATCTTATGTTTACTGCACGAAGAAGGCCTCTTACAATGCTCTGCATCCTTTCCTGTTCTGTTCGAGCTAATTCCGTTTGATGCCTGCGAATTTGTTAGTTTTGTCGCTTCATCTTACTCTCTGTCGTCCATGGCTGCACTTACCCTCTCTTGGTATCCATTCCGGCGTTCTAACTGTCCATCGGTTGTCTAGCCTTCTCATCGCATCACCTGCCCATGTCTCTTTTTTCTTAACTTCGATTATTATGTCAGCTACTCCTGTCTGTTCCCTGACCCACTCTGCTGTCTTCCTATCTCTCAATGTAACGCCTATCACCAGCAGCACACTAGTGGCTTAAGCTGTTCTTTCTGCATTCAGGAAGGCTTACCAGTCGTAACATAACAATTATGGTCTCATACTCATCACCAGCATATTTTGCAAAATGGCACAACGTATTTGTATTCTAATGTAGCATCTTTCCTGTCTTGTAACAACTATTCGCACCCTGTCAGTATGATTTTATTTCCTGGCCACTCTTGCGAAACCCTCCTCTTTTTCATATCATGAAGTTCACTTGAACTTTTGTCATAATTCTCCCCAGTGATATATTTCTTACTTCAAGAGTGCCATTGATAATGTCCCTTACCGCTGTTTCTAATAGATCATTAAAAACAACGGAGAACGGAGAAAGTCTATGAAGCCAAGTGAACTTGCCTTCGTCGGAATGTCAGAACTTGCCAAAAAGTTGGCTCCAGCAACATGCCTTGCACTCCATTGTCTTGAATAATCTGTACATCGATTCAACTGTCCATCTTCCCTTGATCGTCTCCTCTAGTTTGGATTGGCATTGCTTTCCACTTAAGCTGTCATGCCTAAACCCATACTTATCTGTGTTCATTTTTATTTGCGAGTTTAAAAGTGATCACTTGCAATTTTTTGTAGACAGTGGCAGTTTGATGCAGATTTTTGCAGGCCTCTCCCCTCTTGTGTACTCTGCGCATTCCCCAAGGTGCCTTGCTGCACCATATCCTTTTCTTTCAATTCACATTTGCAACCCACCACTGAATGTTGATTCTAACGTCAAACTTAACTGATGAGCGTGTCGTACACAGCACTGTAAATGACCCATCTTCAACCTGCTATTATGCAGAATGGTCTTATTGAAATACGAGACTCGTGGAGCAACTTAACATTGTCCATTGATATCAACAGTAACTTTGTAATGCCTGTTCACCAATGTAATGATCATGCAGCTGTCATTTACACCCCTCTTAATTGTCCTGTAACCACTACTGACACCACTAAGTACCTAGGCACTGAAATTTCGCATGATCCATCATGGTCATAGCTTGATATAAACATTACTAGTTCTGCCAAAGCCGATCGTACGATTATCGATCCCTGGAATTACTAAGAAATCAAACCTGCCAGCTGTTGGACTCAAGTATTTTGCATTATCTTATATTGCGTATATGTACAGGCACGCGGTGCATATTTTTACTGATGGCTCCGTGACACTGACATCTTCGGCAGCAGCTTTCACGATACCTACCATGGGCATGAAGCAACACTTCAAGATAGCGCATCATACATCACCTACTGCTGCTGAACTGACCGGAGTCCGAGAAGGAGTCCGAGAAGCTGTCCGCTATATTCTACAACAAAGTCCTGCGGAGTGGATATTATTTTCAGATTCTCGGTCGGCACTTCAACTAATAATGAACTACATGAAGCAAGGAGCCGCTTATGGTCCTCTTGTTAGTGAGATCATGAGCCTCCTTACTGAGGCTTCTCAATACGGACACAACATTGCACTGCAGTGGATTCCCAGCCACTGTGGGATCACTGGGAATGACCAAGCTGACGCGGAAGCGAAATTGGCACATATCACCGGCCAACCGACTGCTATCAATTTTTCACGACACGATGTCAATGCCTTGCTCTCCAGCTCCATGAAAGCCTCAATGACGCAACTATGGGATGACCCTGATCTTCGACAAGAGCGCCTTCATAGACTTGACGCCGGCGTGTGCTTTCGTCTTCCAGTCCGGCTACGCCGAGATCAAGAGACGCTGTTGCACAGGCTACGGTTGGGTGTTGCCTATACTTGCAGATATCTCTTTAAGATCGGACAGGAAGAGAGTCCCGATTGCAGCGTGTGTCACACATCAGAGACTATACATCATATCCTCTGCGTGTGCCCTCAATATTCGGCCGAAAGGAGAACACTTCGGTGCGTGGTAGATGGGTTGGACTCCCGGCCCTTTTCCGAGGAGAAACTTTTAGGTGCATGGAAACACACGGACCACGCCCAGCGCAACTTAAAGGCCCTTTTTAATTTTTTGTGTGACACAGGTTTAGATGCCCGTCTCTAAAACTGTGCTGTAAAGACTACATCCGCTTATAGGACTTGTATAGTGACTCATTGTACTTTACCATCGTCACCTCTCATACCTCCCTCTATCTCTATTTATCCCTTTTCCCCTTACCCCTGTGAGGAGTAGCAGGCCAGAGACTCACTTTCCAGGCCGACATCTCCTCCTTTCCTCTCATTAAATGCTTTCTTCTCTTCTCTTACTAGTTCTGCTATTGAAACTTGGCTTCGTCACGACCTCGGCTAGTGGCCTGCCGGCACAAGTTGCATATTGACCTAGACTGCATATTGTAATGACGTTAATGTAATTTCTTACACTCACCAAGCTAACCTTAGAAATGTGTGTAAATCGTCCGGTACCATGCTTACGTTTTCATTATTGCTAAGTACTCTAGCAATTTTGGTACATATGCAGTGACATAACAGTGCGACCTCTCTCCCCTGAACATTTTTTAAAAAAAGCACAATGATGGGCATATCATGAAAAGCCATAACAGTTCATCCTGCCTGTCCTCTTTGTGTTTTGTCCATTGTAGCTCAATGCCGAGAGTGTTTTGAAGATACAACTTATGCAACTAGTGCTGTTGTTGTTTTATCCTCTTGCCTCTCGACCTAAGATTGTCTATTTGTGTTTCTATCATTACTCTCTTCAATTTCTTGTCCTCGTGCAATGCATTCATCAGGCCAGCCCATTGGATGTCCTGCCGTTGCCATGCCGATGCTGCATACAGTGCAGAGACTTTCTAGAAGTCTTTTTTTTTTTTTTTTCTACGTGCGGCACAACACTAAAGCATAAAACCTGCCCACAAGTGAACAGATTCCCCCAGCTTTTAGAACAGCCATGAAGAGTTGTCACCTAACATGCTTCCTGAAGATAGCTGCCTCCATTGCTCACTCCACATGTAATGTTCGTAACATCCTTCTGCGACACTTGAGGTATGGTTAAATAGATCGGCAACAAACCAAAGCTTTGAAGCCGTACTTGCAGCTCTTACAATTAGTGCATTTTTGGGCAATTTGTCTTCCAGCTTTATCTCGTGTCAATAGTGACTGAGACTGTGGAGGATACATTTCAAATGGGGCGAAATGCTACAACACCGGTCTACTTTGGTTTATTTGGATGTGAAAGAACTCATTAGCTCAAAATTACTGTGCAGTAATGCCAGTACAGCATGCCCCATAATTATGTTACAGATTCTTGCTTCACAAACCCTGTTAATTGATTACATTTTCTATTCAGTGTTGATTGATTTAAAGGAAAGGTGCTCCTTCAATATGATGTAGCATCTTTTTTTCCTTTTTCAGTTCGTGGAATACGGAACGACATGAAGCGATTCTGGAGACCTGCTCGTCTTGCGGAAGTTCACCTTCGCTGATTAACATACCTCCATTGCATGTGCGAGGATATAAATGAATAACGTAACTAAGCACATCAGTGCTAGAGGGACAGCAGCATGCTTGTTTTAAACAGAAGACTAGTGTGTGTTGCAATCTACATTCTCTTTGTGAACCAGAAAATGGGGCAAACTAGTACAAAACAAGGAAGCGTAAGAGAGGCCGAGACAGGAGGGTGTTGTTCCTTCGTCCGTGTCTTTTGCTAATTAACTGTATTTTTGGTTGTTCTGTAAGCATGAAGGGAATAGCTTAGCAACAAGCACTGCTTCATTGTGTCGTCTAAAAAATTGAGGAATGTATGAGAAACACTTTAGCTCATTTGCCATTGCTGTATTGTTATAGCTTGTCGACAGCATCTGTAGTGGACGCACGGTATGGCTTAAGGCATTAAGTGTTTGTGGTTTTTTACAGCACCTTCGATTGAGTAATTAAGTAGAGGCTGTTGAATGTTAGTTGTAATAGAAGCGCAGTAATTGTAAAATGATCTTCCGGCCATGCCTTTCTGTTGCCAGTGCACACTGAGCCTTGGTGGACACTCATCATTTAGTGAACATCTGTTAAAGGGCAACTCCAGCGCTTTTTTCACCGTGTTCCGATATCAGTGTATTCCAATGGTACTGATAGTCTTGTAGAAGCCAGGGTGGTTCAGCTTGCTCAGAAATGCACCAATTATTTTAAATAACTGACTGAAAGGCATGTTCAAACCGAAACTGAAATGGGTAGATGCTTCATGCAGCATATGCAATGACGTCACAGCCTCCCAAATACCAGAAATGGCGCCAGGAAAATGACAGCGGTGAGGTCATCCGACAATTTTTGAGTTATGCCAGGTTTTCTGAACTTGACAGCGACGATCTGAACGCTGAAGTACCGCCGTTTTGCTTTTGATGTCCCGCAGGCTCAGGTAGGCAGCGTTGAAGGTGATGACATCAAAAACACAGGGTGGCCTGCAGGGGAATCCACTAAAAAAGTTCATTTGCAGGAAAACTAAATTACTTGCAACCTCCTGGTTTGGCATATAATATTATAGTACCAAGGAGAATACATATTAAAAAATTCATTAAGGTTAGTGGACAGTGAAAAATCGCCAGAGTTGCCCTCTAAGTGCTCATTAATTTGAACCTTTGGAATAATTGAGGCTTTGGTCCAAATTGAACAACACTTACAATGTTCCGCCAGCATGCACCTTTGTCGCCTCTTGCAGAAGTGAAGTTTGTGACCCACTGCTTTCATTTTGGTCTGCCTTGGAAGTATATCAGGAAGCTTTGTAAGCAGCATATTTAGATGGCTCTGCTTACCAAAACCGCTTTGCATGTGTTTCTTTGTACAGCTAGCTAGCAGCGTCCTTAAATTCTGGACTATTTCTTGAGCTGTAGTGTTTCTTGTGAAGATAACCATTTCGTAATCTCTTGCTCCTGTAACAAGAAAACGATAAAAGGGAACTTGCAGCCCTGCTTGCCTCTTTGTATTCCCCCTGTCGGTAGACATTTGGCAGCATGTGAACTGTACTTTTTGTAGTAACCTTTGACCAGTGTTGCTTCATGTCCTGTCCCTTTGAGCTGTATCTACTGAAGTGCGGCATTGTGCTTCAGTGATGCTTTCGCATCGGTGGTGCTTGCTGAAATATCAAGCCAACAGGGTCTGCGTGTTGCTCTTGATATCTTTCTTTTCTTTGCTGCAGAGCACATTGCCATACCTGACCTGTTAGAAGAGTCCACCCAACAAAGCTGGAATGAAGGAATGCGCCTGGTACAACATCCTGCACGCAACAAGGCTACAGCACCCCACAAAACCCGGTGCCCGCACAGTTGCAACTACTGTGGCAAAACATTCCGCAACAAGTGGGATCTCGACAATCACTTGCGTACCCACACTGGCGAGAGACCATTCGGCTGTCACCTTTGTCCCATGGCATTCGCGCAGAATCCGGCCCTCATTCGACACCTTCGCACGCACACAGGGGAGAGGCCATACAAGTGTCACATGTGCCCGAAGGCATTCACCAGGAAGTCGGATCAGAAGAGGCACGAGGCGTGCTCGCACAAGGGCGAGCGCCCGTTTAAGTGTCGTTTCTGCCCAACGGCGTTTGCCATTAAGTGGGATCTAAAGAGGCATGAGTTTGGCTTTCACATGCGACGGGCTCTTCTTAATGGCTCACTGAGTGCACAGCAGCAAGACTCGTGTGGCAAGCAATAGGTAAGGTGGCTCCGTGGGGTGCGTCGGGATCTGACTTTACAAAAAATAAAGCTTGCTGAAACTGAAAGCTGTGGACTTAAAGAATGTGTTCTTAGTAATACTGTAATGCACCATGATCGATGTGAAACATATAGGATTACAAGTTCTGCACTGTGGAGTACAGCCGGTGTTCCTGAACACACATCTATCACGTGTAATTCAACGTGTCCCGTGCGGAACTGTTTTGTGGTGGAGGAGCTGGGTCCCAGGCGAGGCTTGCACGATCTGTCATCTTCCTCTTCTACAGGTCGCCCCAATGATGGCGCATTATAATATACATTTTACCATTTCCAATTTTCTGAAATGCATACAAACTGTTGTATTCAGTGGCAAAATAAATAGGTTTGACAAATCTCGACTTGGTGACAACAGCTATACCTAGTCTTTATTCTTGTATGGCTGAAGCAAGTAGCAAAAATAAGTTGTGCATTTGCGCCACACATTTGTTCATTAGATGAAATTGTAGAACTTTGCTATGCTATAAATCGTGCCCTCCTGTATTGTTTACATTAAGCCAAACTGTGGTGGGCTGCATATTCTTTTGACAACTTGGCTGAATAGTGCAATGGAAATTGGATCTTCCAATTCACCACCGATAATGAAAAAGACCTTGCAAGTTTACGCCTGCAGTCAAGAAGGTATCTCGCAGAACAAACATGCACACTGGCCCGTACCAGAATTGACCTTTATGAGACACTTGCTGCATGAACTACGTGATCAATCAACCCGAGCAGCGCACACCTTGCCTGTGTCCCCATCTATGTGTGCTACAGTATTATTCCAAGGTTCCATACCAACAAATCCTCACCACAGTGCATTTCACAGACAAAAAATTGTATGCAAGGCTGTGTTAGCAACAAGCATAGCCATGACACGCCAACGTTTTTCCAACCATCATTGCTAGAGGTTGAAAAGACATTGTGCACCCGACTGTAACATCAGCTGCTGAGTGCTCATTAGCCAGCAATTGAATTAAATTAGATAAAAAGAGGTTACGGGCTCTTGAAATGTGTATGTCCTTGCAAACTGTATGTCTCTTGTACAGGCCTGCCTTCCTGCTGGTCCGATAAACCAGTGGGCACCATTAGTACTTGACGAAAAATCTGTCAGTCTTGAGTAGCATTTGTTCACAGTAGCAGTTGATCTATGTGAACATGAGATTCATGCTGTAAAGAAAAGGAGGAAGCATATCTGCTTCCTTTGAGGTATAGTTTATGCCGTGCAACTTCCATTAGTTATAGAAGGGACTGAAGAACAAAACATGGGAAATGACTTTTATATACATGAAGAGCCACCCACTTGGGTTCGGAAATGTCCCTTGAGCTAGCTTAGCCAATACACCATGCATTGTGCATGTGATAGGGAAAGGGTTCATTTATATGTGAACCTGCTGTTGCTAACAAGGTAATTGTAGTATCCCAAAGCAACTGTCTGACGGGGATGGTTACCGTATATTTGTGCCACTGCTTCTTCCTTTTATGAAGTGGCTATCAATGCAAGGAAGGAAGGAAATGTATTAGTGTTTGAATGCAACAGAGTCGAAAGTTGGGCCAGTTAGTACTGTAAAATGAAAACCAACTAAAACATGAACACAGAGAATTGGCAACAGGATGAGGCTGGAGCTAACAAATGAAATTTTATTTTTGGAAAACAACCATATAAAACCTCTACTATCAACCATGCATGCGTGAGAGTCATTCACAAGGACATAAAAACATCTTGCAAAAGGAAGCACGCTTGAATCCTAGTCATTTGGAACGGTGGTCCTAAGGAAGCGCAATTACTTTTTATAAGGCCCACTGTGGTGGCACTTACATATGTGTCTTTCTTCAGCAATGTGGATCGAAGGCTTCCAATACTTTGATCCCTCTCTTGTTCAGTCCTTCCGCGGCCCATGATTCTGACCGTATTAAACATATGGATGGAGCCGCACTACCTGACATGTCGCAGCTACCTAACATATTGTTCTTTGTGTTTTAGTGGGTTTTCATTTTACAATCATGCTTGAATGCATTCGGTGATTTTCAGGGCACCATACACATGTTAAATGATGCTACATGTGAATGGATCACACCGACAATGGCATTTGGCATAGACCAACTGAGTGGTGGAGTCATTGGAGCGAAATGCTTGGTGGGTAATGTGGGGCTAAACAACCAACAATATAAATGTGCGTTTTTGCTGAAACGTCTTACATGATGCAAGCACAAATATTACACATCCATATGACACCACAAGAAAAGTGCAATAAGCTGTTATAGTGCAAACATTAGTTTGCTATAATAGCTGTCATTGTCAATATATATGCCTGTTGTGAACACATCATTGAACGAAATATAGGCAGAGCATGGTTTCTTCTTTGAAAGCCCCTTCTGCAGTTTGGCTACTGATGACAGGCTGTCGACGCACATGCACAGGTAGAACGTCAGGCAGAGGTGAACTGGTAGTCATCGTTAGCAGAGGCTTGCAAGGGTGCGGATATCAAAGAATGTGCACGCACGCACAACAGTCCTCCGCTCGTCGGTTCCATTGATTGATTGATTTCTGGGGTTTTACGTCCCAAAACCAGCTGTGCATGATGAGAGACGCCATAGTGGAGGGCTCCGGAAATTTTTGACCACCTGAGGTTCTCTTTAACGTGCACTGACATCGTACAGCACACGGGCCTCAACATTTCGTCTCCATCGAAATGCATCCGCCGCGATCGGGACAACCGGGATTCGATCCCGCGACCTTCGGATCAGCAGCCGAGTCCCATAGCCACTAGATCACCGTGGCGGGGCTCGTCGGTTCCAAGAGATATAATACTTCGTATATGACAACCCGACAGAAACTTTTACTGATTCCTAACGTTCAACAAGAGCCTGAGTGCTCCCAAATATGAGCCACAGTGAAACAACCGCAGTAATCGGCGAAAGTAATGTGTTCTAAACCATAAAACACCGGTCAAATCGTGTAGCTGGGAGCCCGCCAAGAATCTGCGACGAAATGCAGCCCGACTAAATTTTACGAACTCGTCAGTCTTGCTCCTGTTGTAAGGGCGATTCTACGCTGACACAAAAACAGAAAGCTGTCATAGCAAACGCAAGAAAATAGCGTCGGTAGCGTTGTTAGCGTTTTCGAACACCGAGCACGCACGCGCTCCAAACGATAAGAGTTTCGCTTTCGTATTTGACCGCTGCGTCAATGACTCACAAGAAACCTTAAATTAACCAGACTTTTCAAGTTACATTTTGTTGTTAAGTGTGCTTGTTAAGCTCGTTAACAAAGCGGTTAATTCAAGAGTGCTTTTTAACGCGCTTGTTGACAGTGGACGCAGTGGACGGGCAGGCTCTCACCAGAGAATGCTCTCACTACCTGAAAAGTTCTATCGCCGCTAACATCATGTTTTTTCGCTATTTATTGTTTCGCTTTGTTGTCTGCCGGAGTGCATGCCGAGTACTTCCCATATTTGAACAATATTTTGAGAAAAGAACGCTCTACGCTTGCGTTGGCGTACTTTGTATTGGTAACAAGTGACAACTGAGTGTCTACGTTAGCGTGCTCAGCTAAGCAACGAGTTCCAGGGAAATCGGTGGCTTCACAAAAAGCGAACGCGAGTGCAAGCACGGTTCATGCGAGGTTGACCGACGGCAAATGTGACACCCAGACTGCTGACCGAGCATCTGTGGGTTTCTGTGATGTGCCCAAACAAACGAGGAGTATGTGTTTTAGTTGGACCGTGGTGTCGACTCCGCCGTTCCCGTCAGAGTACCTCGGAGTGCGCGTTGTGATGAGTGTGTGCGGCAAACGACAGCGGTGACAGCTTGTCACCTAAACTCGCCTGATCGCTCAGTGAGGATTCCGTACTTTGACACTCACAAACAAAACATCCTAGGATACTGGTGGAAGGTCGACGTTGGACAAGTGCGAAAAGGGAGCTGTTAGAGCACTGTACTAGAATTCAAGCGCGCTGTTCTTGTGTCGTTTAGTATAAGTTAATATAATTGTTTCGTTAATCTGTTCTGTGAGTCAGTTCGAACGATTGAGTGAATTTAATACGGACAGCTCACAAACGTCACGTTTGGGCATTGTTCGGGCTTTGTCTGGTCTCCCTAAAGTAGAAATAGATTTGGTGCCCCCTTTTTTGTTAGGCACTATCTTATCAAGTAAATCACAGGGCCACTTTGTAATCCTTAATTAAGTGCATTACTTGTGAGGTAAATTGGACGAAAAATCGATTCGCCACTGGTGAGGACCGAACGCAAAACATTCGCAGCACCTGTGAAGTGCACTGTGCACATAATAAAATAGTAGTACTTTTTTTTTCCCCGAACCATCCGGAAAAATCGGCATATTTATAACTTCACTTTTCGCGTGAAGTTATAAACTGTGATTAGCTAAAGGAGTCTTCAGGTGTGTCACGTGCAGATGGCCACGAATAGTGTACATGCAAAACTTTTTTGCAGCATTGACTGGGAACAGGCTTCCAGAACTAGTAACTAGGTGGTAACGCTTCATCTGTGTTTTTCATTTTGTTCCCTGGATTAAATTTGCAGTGCTGCTGAAAGAATATGTTGTTCCCACAAGCTCCAGCACAAGCACTTGTTTAGGTAGGGTACCTGATATGGTTCCCCTTCCTTTTTAGCACAGCCAAGGATTGTGAAGAGCCACAGGAAAGAAGTCATTTATTGTGGTTTTATAGCTATGAGATGCCCGCACTTTCTCTGTCTCACTGTTTCCTCATGTTTGCTCGTAATGTAGAGCCTCCTGAAGTAATTATTTTCAAAAAGTTGCTCATAAGTTAAGTAGTAGCACTGTGCTTGAGAATGGAAATACGAGAAATCGTTCATCTATGAGTCAGCTCGCCTTTTTTCTCTTTGTTGCCCAGTGGCAGGGCACTAAAATAATCTCATTACAGGGAAAGTAACCGCTTTTGTTTCCATAGAAAAGACAAGACCAGTAGATTTAGGTAACTTAACAGCGAGTGAGTACAACCTTTTAAAGATTGGGAGATCTACTGATAAATCAGCTACCATGGCACCACAGTGATGCACTGTTACAGTGGTAGTCGTTACCTAGTCCTCTCTTTTTGTTGTATCTGTGTGCATGATATTGGAATTGTTAGCTAGAACCACTTACGGTCATGGCGACGAAACGTCTCTGATTACATCTGTTGATAAGGTACTAGTCTTCGTTGAAAGGCATTGGTGCCAAGTCCTATTCCACAGCTAATGTGAATTTATTTTCAGATGTAGAGCTTTCATTACAGTGAGTCTCTGTGATGGGAAAGCTGGTCTATTTGCTAGTAGTGTGGTCAGGTGGTCTCAGTGGACACTATGTTGACATTGTGTCCTCTAAGAGGAATATGAGTACGCTCACATGTTGCGATTGCTGATTGAGGAATGGTGGGCGCAGCGTGTTAGGATTACTGTCTGTGCGGGGCCACTTGTGTGGAACTTGCAGGAAGCAAACCATTGCTGTATGGCACATGGGAAGTGTAACCTTTCTTCTTTTATACTGTGCATTACATGCAGTTGAAGGGAAAAAAAATATTCCTAGAGAAACATGGACAGATGTTCACTGTTCAATCTTGTTCAATGAGCATTCGTTCACAATGTCAGCATGCATGTTGAATTAAACCAGTGGGCCAGAATTGCAATCATCATCATCATTAGCCTGCCATGCCCACTTCAGGGCAAAGGCCTCTTCTGTTGATTTTCAATTATCCCTGTCCTGTGCTAACTGGGCCCAATCTTTCCCCACAAACTTCCTGATCTCACCTGTCCACCTAACTTTCTGCCACCCCCTACCACGCTTGCCTTCTCCAGGAATCCACTCTGTTACCCTTAATGACCAACGGTTGTCTTGTCTTCGCATTACATGACCCACCCATGTCCATTTCTTCTTCTTAATTTCCATTAATATGTCCTTAACAGGCGTTTGTTCCCTAACCCACTCCGCTCTCTCCTTCTCCCTTAAGGTTACCCCTACCATTTTCCGTTCCATTGCTCGCTGCGTCGTCCTCAATTTAAGCTAAACCCTTTTAGTTAGCCTCCAAGTTTCTGCCTCATAGGTGAGTACCGGTAAGATGCAGCTGTTATACTCTTTCCTCTTCAGAGACAATGGTAATCTACCATTCATTATCTGAGAGTCTTTAAAGAAAAAAAAACCTCTGCAAAATGTATTTCCCAAAATGCTGACGCATTGTCCGATTTCTATTGCATAACCACCAAAGGAAAGTGGAAGCCATGTGGTCAGCATCCGTATAAGCAAGGTGTGTTTGCAGTATCCCTATGACTAATTTCGAGCTCTTGGTCAACCATACAGCCAGTCGTGCTTGCTAATGGCTCTTTATGTCAGTGAAGGTAGGTGAATATGTGCCTTATCTATATGCAATATCTTACGAAGAGGCCTTGTTTAGATGCGATTGCTGAATTTATGACAATAAGCCAAATATACGTGGCCAACACTGGTTGATGTTTCACTTACCCCACTTCCTTTTGCCCACGTTTGCAGACACCAAGAAATGCGCACGATATAAGAAGAACAAGATGGCGGAGGATCACATTAGAGGAATTACTGGCAACACCCTCTCGTTTATGAATGTAAAGTAAATGAGCATGTGCGCCGAGTTTGCTCACACCATCGATGCATAACGTTGGCCAAGGCTTGCCATTTCAGTGGCGCTGCTTTCTCCTTGTGCATCTTGGTGTGACATTATTTTGTTAGATATTCAGTGAATTTGTCTTGTTGACAGTTGCTCTGGCATGTTTCACTGGCGTGTCGGTCCTGCCATTACTGCTCATTTTCAGTAAGTTGAGCGAAGTTTGGTAACATGGACCATGTTCTGTTATTTATGCCTATTCCTATGTGCTGCCCGTGGCAATCTGTGACGATTTTCAGTGTAGGGGAAAACATTTCCACTTAAATTGTATTTTGTGTTCGTGATCACATCGTGCTGCTTTTTCATTGTTGTCGAGACTTCAGCAAGAAATTCTGAAGGTTGTTAACTTATCCTTACTAGAACTTCTCTGCTTGGTCTTTGACTTGCTGCTTCTGTTGCCTCAGGTGGTATTGTCATAATATGCTGCTTTTGTTATTTGTTGCAACTGATTTAGGCAAAGTACTGCCGAAGCTCATTATGATAAACATTAATATAATGAATTATTGGTTATAGTGAACCAAACACGAACTTTGGTTGGTAATGCTTGATTCGAATGACATCCATTGTTTTTCATAACGAAGCTGTATGAGAGACGCTGCGATGTCAGCTATAACAAAGAACATTTGCTTCGCACAAGGAAGTATTTGCTCAAAACTCAAAAGGCGGCATAAAAACCAAAATATTGAAAGACTATTTGCAACCACATTCTTTTTTAATAAGTTTTGGAAATTGCAGTAGCCCATTGCAAAAAAAGAAAAAAATTAAAAGACCACTTGAGTGGTTGCATCACATACCAGTAAACAGTGTGGATGCTGTGGACATGGCCAGGAGGCTGAGAAGCTGCTTGTAAGAAGTGTGAATAACCAACACTGCTGAACTTTTTTTTTTGTCCAGGGTTCTCACGTCAAACAGGTCACTGATTTATTAGGGACGATTTTTCTCTACTGTTACAGTGAACATTGTATACAACAAACTAATTTGTGTTCCTCGTGCTACTTTGATGCAACATGGTTTGGCTGTTTTTGCCCATCGCTTTCTTTTAGTTGCGCGGTAATTTGTCTGAAGTTTTGAATGGGTAAACAATGTTGACAAGTACCATGAGAGTATGAATGGAACCTTTCACATGCGCTGTACAGTTTTCACTTGTGTGTCTTCTTTTAAATTGCGACACCAAAACTTTGTGCGAGATGAAAATAATGCTGCATCATGTTCCTGAGTGTGCTGGGAGAAACTTTCTCTTTTTTTCGCCACTGTGCTCCCATTTACGTTATAGTCTGTGTTTGTGTTGTCTACTTCACCTCTCTTGTGTGTGTGTTTGCATGCTTTACCTGATTTTATCATGAGCCCTTACAAACCAGCTCTGCTTTTTGTTATTCCAATTGTCAAAGTGGGCTGCATTTTTGAGAACTTGTAATTCATTCCACTTGCCTTTGTAACTTGGGCTTTCCTTAATGTTACCAATCAAGCAAAACATAGGCCTGTGCAGTATGAAGGCTTTGAAACATTTTTTTCTTCATGACAAGAATGTGTTTAGCATTCCGAACATTTTGCACAAGCGAAGTGGCTGAGTAGCCTATCATTCTGCATTAACAAAGTCTTCTGTGACACTGCGTATGTGCACGTGTGTGTTTTCCTCGTACCAAATGATAACTTTTGTGACTGCTAAGCAGTCTCTCCTTACACCTACATGTGGGCATACATATCTACACTGCTCATGGATAGAAATGTGGCAGTTTAGCTCTGTGTAATACGCATGCTGTCACAGCCTTGTAAGGCTTTCAGAGTCTTATGCGCAAAGAGCGAACAGCGATAGCCTTGTGGCAACCTGTAGCAAAGTAGGCATTCCATATAGTTGCTTGCTGTTAATATTGTATGTGTGCTCTAAGCTACTTGTGAATCACCTTTTCCGGTGCTTTTGCATTCTTAATATTCCGCGTGAGTCGGATGGTCAACCTTCTTAAGGACTGCAGTCCCTGTGACCAATTGTGTCTTCTGTCTTTCAGGCTCCACTGGATTACTACACCACAGCTCTCATCAGCTTGGCGATGGCTTGTCTACCGAACAAGTACGGCCACCCGGCACCTCCTTTCAAACAAGTGGGGGTAACTTACCCTACTCTGAAAGTGCAAACGTCGGGGAGCGGTATGCTTGTGGGTACTGCAATAAGGTCTTCGCGAAACGGACTCCCCTGACCATTCACCTCCGCATCCACACCGGTGAGAAGCCATTCCAGTGTCACCTGTGCCCCAGAAGTTTCGCGCAGATGTCAACCCTTGTGTACCACGTGCGAACGCACACCGGAGAAAAGCCATATCGGTGCCGCTATTGCTCTATGTCGTTTGCACGACACGTGCTGCAAAGAAACCATGAGCGCAGAAAGCACTTGAGGCATTTGAACGCTCCTTGAAGAAGCTTTTGCTGGTATTTTACCCAACGAGCATCAATCGTTGACTCTGGGAAGCGGATGTGCCCACACCAATTTAGTTGCTGTGATTTCGTTGGCCAAAGGAAGAGCTTGAAGGCTAAAGGCAGCTTTGCGGCCATTGAGGCGGTTAACTTTGTAAAGCTGTTATACCATCATTCCTCTGTCCCATTTCTTAACTGAATGTAAGAGCCTCAAACATGGGAGCTCTCTTCTGCAAGGCACTAACAGGAATATTTGTACATATGCTTCCTCCAGTAGTGTTTTTGTTTGTTTGAGCCAATGAAGAAGTGTTCTTGATTCTTGCTGTTTCCCTGCTACCTGATGTGGCATTGTTGGACCGTAAAAAAAATGTGTTTTTTTTTGGGTGTAATTTGAACTCACAACAAATTTGGAGCATGGATTCCTGAAGGGAATTCATGTCTTGCGTTGACTTCGATTCAGGGAATCCGTGGGACTTCCCAAACATAGTCTCATAGGTGACAGTGTTATTCTCACACCCACACAGGTGACAATAAGGCCAGATAAATGTGTAACTGTTGTTGTGCTGTTGTTTTTAAAATAGTATTTCTTGCGCAGTGCTTATCTTTATTGGTACTCTGTATGGTGTGTCAGCATGATTTAAAGTGAACTGTGTACGTGGCTGGCATGGGTTGTCGGCTGAGCAACAAGAACATTTATCAGAAAACAAATAATTGAAGCTGTGTTATCACCTTGTATCTTTTTCCGTCTGTATGTATATAAGTGTTATCCTTTTCTTACCTCCCCGCTGGTGTGCAACTTCAGCATACCTTAGGATAAAACCTGTGCTAAAGACATGTAAACAGAGGTACTGCTTCTTAGCAAGCGCACTGCAGTGGTTTTGATTTAGTCCGTCAAAGTTTAAAGGAAGTAATCTGTTAGCCATAGGAAGCAGATTTTTAAAATTCATATATTTGTTTTAAAAGAAACCTTAATAATTACAGCCTTTCAATATGCTCACATATCAGCCAGTGAAAGTCTAGAAAGTTGAAGATTGGACACATTTCTATGGCTCCATTGTGTTTATGTGCCTCTTCTTTAAGTTTTCTGAATTGTGATGCTTTCCAACAGAAAGCCTACAACTTTGTAATTTGGCCATGGAAAGTACTTTTACTGCACTGTTACTGTTGAAATCCTATTACTGCACCTAATGCATAATAAAGATGTAACAGAAAGAAAATTGTTTCTATATTATTATATATCATGCTGTAGTATACCACTAATTTATCAGCAGGGTTTTTGGAAAACCATCATAAACACTGTAAGAATTTTACGTAAGTTGTGAATTAATATCTCAAATTTATGCGATTCAAATGCTGTAGTGAATGCAGTTTACAGAACTGGGCACCTGCTTTTAGTACGCAGGGCAAATCATTACCTGAATTTATTTTAATTGTCCACATACTGTGGACTAGGTGTAAGAACTACTGTTTTTGATGAGTAATCAGTAATGGGTCACCTACACTTTTTTCTGTATCTTCGTAACTATTTCCAGTTCTTCAATCACAGAACATGTATTTGTACTGGCACTCTCTGTGCTCCTGTTGTCATCTTGATGCTTATGTTGTTATTTATGCTACCATTTTCATAAGTGCATTCTCCACAGAGTTTTACTATAGAGACCCCAAAAGTCATTCCAGGTTCCCAAAATATACGTAGCGATGAAGCAATTGTACATGTGTGAGATGCTGTGTCATGCAGTATTGTACACATTATATGTTGAGTTTAGTGGACGGTCCCTGACCTTGCTTCAAAATCTTTCTGTCAACAGCCTTGACGACACCTCTCGAGGACTAATCTGGCCCGATTGCTGCGTAATTATCGAATATATTAACAGATAAATTCTGGTGCAGTCTCTCGCTTTCTCTCATCTCATGCATACAACAAAGACTGACAGAAAAATAGCCAGTGCTTTAGAGCGGTTGTCAATTTGAGCGCTTATTGACATAAAGTGGCTATCGTCTCAAATTTGGCTGATGACATAGCCAGAGAACTTATAATGCAGAATATGTGCACCAAGGGCAAATTCCTGTACCAGCATTAGATGATTATTCGTTATACATTGCCTTTTCTGCAACCATAATGCTGCAAGCACAAGTAGCAAACAGTAAGCATGAAATCCTATCCGAAAAGTCGTACCTGTTACTTTATCCAAAGCCAGCACATGGTAATTTGCTTGGGGGCTGTGCACTTTTGCTGTCCCTATTCTAAAGCACAGTGCTTGTGCCTTTGTACATTGAAATCTACAGGCAGCATTGGGTCTGTATGATGTGCTGTATCACACTACGTGCTTCCTTACGAGTTTCATGTTACTGGTTCTTTCGGTTCTCTGTTTCAGAGTTGTCCATATGGCTGAACTCATAGTCAGTCATTCTCCTTGTTACCTTTCCAGAAACGTGGTGTGCTTACCTGCAGCAAAAAATGAAATGTGTTAAGAAACTGGTCAACTCTGTCTATTGCTTTTTTCTTTTCTCAGTTTACTACAGACAGCATTTACACAAGGGACCTGATCTCAGCTGTGTATACGTCTTTTGCTTTTGCTGGCGGCAAAATTCATCAAGTAAATCTACAGTGTGAGAGGTTGTGTTGTCTTTACTTGCTGCTGCAGTGATTGATTTGGCCAAATCTTACATGCTTTCCGTAATTTATTATAGGAAGCTCGTATGCACAGATTTTGAATGAAATAAAAGGGGTAAAGTGAATAGGTGACTGATCGACATAATGAGGTGGAGACTTAAGCCCCATTTTGAAATAGTATTACGAACATCCATGTCGACAGTGATAATGCACTGTGCTAGGCACAGTGCGTTTTGTACTACTGGAAAGCGCTGGGTGATCAGAAAAAGGTCAAACTTCCTCACAGTGGTTCACAAAGTCTCTCACTTTGGTTGAGTACCACAAGGAATCAGCCCGATGTCCCCCAATGCAGTGCGATGACACCGAAAGCATTGGCAGTCTTACTCTTAATTACACTATGGAGTGGAGATTATAAAGCTTATGGAGTGCTATGCCTCTACAACGAATGTCAGTAAAGCAGTCTAATGACCTGTATAATGAGACTCTGTATGATCTGACGAGATTCCTACATTTCACGTATATTGTGAATGCCTATAGGACAAATACCTGTGGAATGAGTTTGCCTGCACAATGAAGTAAATTAGGTGTCCCGAGTGGGTGCCTTGTTGCTTTACAAAGAGTGTGCACAGTGATGCACACTCTTTGCACACTTGGATGCCAGGCAACATTCCAACTGCATTTGCGTCTTTTGAACTGCACCTTGCATGGCTTTCTATTTTACCGCATTCTATGCCTGTGACCTTGACAGCCAGGAGGTTTCATGGTGTTCTGTAATTCGTAGGTCAGAGTGTGCACACGCGATATATCAACCTTTTTCACTGCTTTTGCTTGATTTCACATTAAATAGCACTCTTGTTTGTTTATCCTGAACATGCTTAGCCTACTCTATTGCTGTAGCATGTTGCATGATTTTTCCAGTGAACCCACCTGTAAATGAATTACTCTTTAGGTCCTAAGCACTTCTTTGCAAAGATGTTTAACTGTAAGCAGCCACTACACCCTGATATTCTGTGGAATTTAACAAAGTCATGCAACTTAAAGGAAATTTCTATTTTTTTTAACTTCAGTTTGTATCTAGTGCTGGGGAACAGTTATGAACACTTGTAGGACAACACAGTTCTTGCTAAACATTATAAACATTAAATGAATAAGTGTAACTGAAGCAAATAATTCTAGTCTCATTAACATCATCCATCACCACACCTAAAAATGATAGGGGCTGCTCTGATTTAAACAACTGCCACTGCATTGTGTGGCTGGTGGTATGCCCCTGCAAAATCTGAACAGTAGCTGAGTTTATTATTATTATTATTATTATTATTATTATTATTATTATTATTATTATTATTATTATTATTATTATTAACGAAAGTGAAGGGGTCAAGGGCTCGTTCTTTATTTGTTAGAAACAACTTAATGAGCAAACAGACAATGAAGCCAATGTAGCTTTCTATATCTTTGATTTATCTTTGAGTTACTGTTACTAAGGCTGCACACTTCAGCACACATTTATGCAAGTGTACTCTGCAGTGAGTGTGGTTAGGCTTCCCTGTCAACGTCACTAGCAGCAAAGTGTGCTCTCTCATACTGAATTTAAGTTAGACCCCGTGACAAACTTATTACAGCAGTGCTGCATATGGCACCCATTTCAACTGCAGTTTTTTGCATCTGTAGCATTGAAATATTTGTCCATTATACTCTCATATCTTGCAGATACCTTAACCAAGAGAGGGAACACTCAGTGAAAACAGCAAAGCCGACATATGCAGAAATTTGTTCATTCGCTCATTCATCGAGTTTTAAAAGTGCTCAGTTTTAAGCCTTAGCAACCATGCAATTTTGATGCACATAGAACGGAGAAAAGAATGCAGAACAGATAACCGTGAATACAGCGTTGGCGGATGCAGTAAAAAATTTAAGTTAATCTTGCACAGTTCTTAAGAACGTATTTTTTGAATGAACAAGTACACTTACAGCAATCTAGAGCAGTTCGGACGGTCTCAGTTAACATTCACTGCCCTGAGCATACGTTTGTTTGTTTACAGTATGTTGCAGGCCTTCAGAAAGGTTTTGGGTAGGGGGGGAAGGAAGGGGGGTGATACACATAGCAATAGGAGCATGAAAAAGGCATCAGTACAACAAAGAGAATATCCAGACAATGCAAGTACATAGAAAATATTATGATGAGAACTAAAATTAACAAAAATAATAGAAAAACACACAGCAAAATGTCACATTTCGGTATTTGCATTAGGTGTTCATGCCACCAGGGCAACTTGTATGTGTGCATATTCCAGGTGATCAATGAAAATAGTTAATAAACATCTAGAAAAATTTAGGCAAGAAAAGAAAGGAAGTTGTGCTGTAAGACTGAAGCAAAAAGATGTCTAGTTAGGAGGTCGCGACTTTGTAATAATATCTGGGCAAAACTGTTCACCACACACTTTAGGTGCTAGCATATTTTAAATTCCCCCCATCTGCAAATATATTGCAGCCCCTTACAATAGAAAATTAGCTTTTTGGATGCCACAATCTTATTCTTTTTTTCTTTATGCCTCCAAAGCTATACAGACTTTTTGTTGTCATTGTGTACAGTCTCTCTCAGCAGCTGGAAGACTTGTACTTAAGCAAAAGACTTCATTTCATTGCTCACATTCAGTGGTCACATATTCATGGTCATGTACTCGTATACAACCATACCACCTTATGCAATAAAAGTGCTGTGTCACATACATCTACTGTTGTGACTAAAGCACATTTATCATGCAGCTTTGTCATAAATGCCAATCATAATTGCACTTGGGTATAACTGCAATAGTGGTTTTACTATGTTCATTTCTGTTAAGGTTTCATTGTGACATGCTAGAGACAGTACAATGACATGTATTACCCAATTTCTTTTTCTGCTCTAAATGCAGATCATTTCGCATGGACGGTAGCTCAGTCAGTAGTATTCACTACAACACACACTTGACAGAGGTAGCTGCACGCTGCGTTGCACAGTTGTTTAACACCAATCCATCAAAAATTTATTAGCTGTGTGACAGGAAGGTCTGAGAGGAAAAGCGGACACAAGCATTTTAAAGAATGAATATGAATGGGTGTTGGTGAGTTTCAGTTTGTACGGTTATGAGCAGGATTATATGTGTGAAAATCAGTGACGGTGAGTCTTAATCGGGGCAATCACAAGCAGTGACGACTGCCAACGAATGAAGGTAGGTGTGACAAAATAGCTGAGTAAGTTCCTGTGAGTGACTGCCAATCAGTGTGACTTGAAGTGACTACGAAATGTGGGTGACTGTGAATATAAGTAGGGACTGTAACTGCATACCAGTGAGTTTGCATTACTCTGAGGTAGATGTTTACTCACCATGGTTAAGAAGTTTGTCAACTAACTTATTAAGTGCATAATTATACCTATATGCCACCCATTTTACTTGTAGTTATTGTGGTTTCTGCAGTGAAATATTGACTGATCACGTTATAATTTCTTGCAGGTTTACATAACCATTCCATAGGCCAGAAGGAGCAAGGCTGTATCAAAGGGGCAAAGTTGATGTTTAGGAAAATGACCTTAGACTTGGTGTCCAAGTGAACACGTCCTCTGACTGCAACTCCTTACTATTATCATGGTCTCATTTTGTATCGTACACTATTTGTACAAGTTTGTGTAGTGTGCAGAAGCACTCAACGCACAATTTAATTGCTAACAGTGTTCATTGTCCTGTTTCACATGTGTTGTAGGGTATTTCAAGTAAGAATGTTGCTTGGGTGCAATGGTGCTTTTCTATCATGTTTCCAAAGTTGTGCTATTCAAAGCTGTGCTTGTGCCATTCATGTAAAGGTTGAACTGGATATAGTAGAGTCAAGACATTAGTTTACGACATTTTATTAACCACATACACCACAGTGCAACATACTAAAGCTGTGCCATAGACACCTAGTGTTGTGGCTAAATTATGTTTAGTGTACAGCGGGGGCATAGCTAGAATTTTATTTCGGGAGGGGTCCGAGCCCCCTTTGTTTAGTGCATGTTGGTTTTTTTTTTTAACTGCATGTCTATATTTGTGCATACAAACTTGAAAATTTTGGGAGGAGTTTGAACCCCTCAACCCCACCCTCTGGCTATGCCCATGGTGTACAGTTACAATGCACAGCACAATTTCATTTAAGTACAAGAGATGTTCTACTGTGTTAATTCCTGTTCAGGCTAGAATGTGATATGCTGCAAACTGTACAGAGGCCTACCCAGCTCAATATTTTTGTCAATCTTCGTTTTGTAAAGTTTAAGTGAGATGGTGTGTGTGCAGGTTGATTTGTATGCCCATTTGTACAGGCCATTTCATGTAAAATTGTGCGAGGAATTTAGTGCTAAAGCAGTAAAGGAAGGCAAAAATAACTGCATATTTTCATCACTGTATATCACAATGCATGTGGGCAAACTATGCTAATGGTTTGATTGAACATTTTATTTCATCACTGAGCAGGGGAAAAAAGATGCTGGGAAACATATTCGTGTGCACTTTGCTAGAAACCGTCGCATAAGATACGATATATTCTTCACAAATTAATACACTCACAGATTTACAGTACAAGTGCCAACACTATTTCACGAACCGCCGAACCTCGATATAACATATGTGGATATAACAAATTATCGGTTATAACGAATCCAGTGCAAAGTAGTACTGCCATTAAAACAGTTTTACAAATACACGTTTATAATATATTATCGGATTATAACAGAGTCATTTCCATGTCATCTTGCATTTGCTATAACAAGTTTTGGCTGTAGCTCAGCAAGAAATGCTCCCGCCTTAGAATTAAGCGTTCTTTTTATATTAAGTCACCCCCGTGATTTACATTAGCATAGTTTTGGTCTTCCACTGTAGTTCTCTTCTGCCTTATTTTCTTGATCTGTGCTTGCATATCTCTTGTAATACCACACGACACGAACCTTTTGCAGCGACAGCTGGCAGCTTTTGGAGAGTAAGCCATCGCGCTCAGTTGCCCACAAAGCGACAAGTATCATGTCTCGCTCACATCATGTCACTTCGGTGCAGGCGCCATCTCCACGTGCAACCAACCAGAGGCAAACCCTCAGCTGTGCTCAAATACGGGAGAGCGCCTGTTACGGCACCCTTCGAACGCCTACGGGACAACCTCCCGCTGGAGGGTGGGGACTCGCCAAAGAAGAAAATGCAACCGGAAGGGTCCGTACAAGTGCAACTTTTGTGGCAAGGTCCTTTTGCACAAATACAACCTGGAATTGCACATGCGCACCCACACCGGCGAGCGACCGTACCGCTGTCCCCTGTGCCCCATGGCCTGTGCGCAGAAAGGGGTCCTCGTGCGCCACATACGATTGCACACGGGCGAAAAGCCATTTCAGTGTAGCTTTTGCCCAGAGGTGTTCAGCCGCAAGTGCTATCGGACAAAGCACGAAGAGGAAGCACATATGCAGCATGCCATGTATGCCCCACAGTGATTACTGGATAGCTAAGCTCCACTTGAGCAGTGTGTGATAGAAAAAAAACCTTCACGTGCTGTGTGAAAGTAGCAGTGAAAGACCTGTACGTTTTGCAGAAAGGTTCTGCGTGAAATTCCAACCACCGTGCACTTGTTCTGAGAAGCGGGTACTGCAGAAGACATCTAAGAGCCCTTTGCTTCACATTCGAAATTATTAGAATTCTTATAGCAGTGGTATCTCACATATTTATTACTGTTCCACTCACATTCACTGGGATTTTTTTCTTTTTTTAAGAGTATTATTTTATCACCACATTGTCCTTGCTGAGCTCAAGTGTTCATAAAGTTAAAATCTTTTAAAAGTAACAGGTGAAGTGTATTTTAGGTTCATTGCTTTAATCATTATGTTACACTATATTTAATAAACCAATTTTTGACTTGAACAGTGCAGTGTTTGCATTTATTGACATGATAATGACAGCACAGCGAGCAATTTATAGAGGTTTGCCCGTGCCATGAAGGAAGACTACTCTTCCATACTGCTGCAGTGTTTTGCACAACTTTTGTACTAGCTAGTACATTGTAATATGACTGAATTTTCACGCACTGTCATTGGAGAACAGAGCAAGGGAAAAGTAACTGCTTCGTCGCTCTGCTTGACAGATGTGTACCAATATGTTTATCATTGGCTTGTTGAATAATGATGCAGCATCTGCAGGGAACATATGTGCTGCGTAGTAGCAGGGAAGCTTTGATTAGTTGGACATTGCCAAAGTCAATGCTAGCAGCTATAAATGAGGCTCTTTTAAAAAATTAGGGAGCTATTCTACTTAGTGAACAGTGAAGCTGCAGCATACCGCCAATATTTAAACAAAAATAGATGTATTTATTTTCAGTTATTTTACATTAGTATAGTGACATAAACTCTTTTATTATTGTGACATGCAGTGTTTGCAGAATCTGATGACAATTTAGGGTTATACTTTCGCTATGTTCAGTTTATGTTATACTGACATAATATTGGCTCACACACTTACATTAGAGCCCACATCACCTTTATTGGCTAGATCCGTAGCAAATATGCATATCTCAAGCAGGTGGGCATACCTGTTATAGTTCAGTGCTTACATGTCACATTTTGTTCTGTAAGCGTTGCTCACAGATTGGTTTTGTTACAAAATTCTTGGCCAAGTTTACATATACACACAAATACATTGTTTCGTGGATGAGTCCCTTGTGTTATTAGGGCACTTCAAGCGAAACTCTTCTGGCACGAACAGGGAAGTATTTTTGCCATGTTTCTTTATTATGTTTTGCTATTAAGGCGAAGGCCTTATGTGTCTCGTCAAAAGGTGCCCTTGAGTAAACTCGGCGTCAACAGGAACTGTATATGGTACGAAATGTGTTGCAAAAGATATCACATGACCCAAGCTTGAATAGGAATGGCTTTTCAGCGCGAATGGCACAAAGACAAGGAAGAGGACAACACACTGTGCTGCCCTACAACAATCATTATTGCCATGCCTGTAGCATGTGCTTATACTGCAAGATGGGGTGTAGCTGGAAGAAAGGAAATGAAGAATTAGCTACAAATAAAAGGTGGGAATGGCACTTGAATGCTAGAAGCGAACAGCTAGCATACTATCCATGTATAAGAGATGGCTAATACAGTTACCAAAGTTATTGATTGACCAGTTATTGTAAATGGGTTAAATTAAGACTCAAACTCTCTCCCTTCCAAGACTAGAACCCAAGACCTTGATAGGAGTCTAACCATAGTTGACCTTCTAGGACAAAACTTCTATGACTCAAGCCCAACACCATCCACAACTTTAATTAGACGATGCTTGAATTAAGGTGGACTAAAGTGTGTAAGGTGAATTAAGTTAGATAAGATGTTGATGACGAAAATATAGGTTTTGCCGTTGCTGCAGATAGCTGCAGAGGACACCTAGGAATCTGTAGGGGCACAACGCTCGAAGCTTCTGCACCTTGTGCACTACCTAAACCACAACAATGTACAGCTTCGCTGTAAAACTACAACTAAAAGTCTTCGTAACATAGCCAACAAAGTGTTTGGGACTTTCAACATGTACTGTAGGTAGAGAGGTAGGTACACTCTACTGTACGTTCGTACGCGATGGGCATCAACATAGACACACACACACTACTACCACAGAACACCTATACTAACTACTACTACTTGAAAGGTCACATCTCAGAGGCTTCCTTATGTCTTGCGGAGCTAGGGACTGGGCATAAGAAAAAAAAAAAATGTAGTTCGTGTCCATCGATGCGTTCTTTTTCCCGCGCTTGGTATGCACCTCTCTGAGGCTATGCTATCCTTTAAAGAATATATTATGGCAACATATTAAGAGTCAAAGACACTTTCTTACAGTATTGTAAGCAGCTCTACGTGTGTTCTGCACAAATATAATTTTATCCGCTTATATTTCTAAAACAACATGATATTTAAGGGCGACGATAGTGTACTAGAATCTCGGGGGCTATATATAGTACCACAACATGTCGCTAGGAGTCAAAACAAAGATGGCAGCGTCCGTCTAAAATGGTTTAGACCATGGAGGGTTTCGACGGTGCTGCGGGAGACTAATCCTTTCTGTGCGTTTAAGATGGCGCAGTTCGAAGGATATTTGCACCTTGATGGTGTTTGTGACGTACGATGCCAATGCCTCAGCTTATGACACACTTGTGAAATGACGCTGCCTACATTGTGTCATAGTTTCAGTTGTGTACTTTCGATTGTGGTCGGGCCCGATCAGGACCGCATTCTGTTTTTATCTCGTGTGGCTCCTTTGTGCCATCTACGAAATGAGGATCGAGGCGGATCGGTTTCCGTCATCGATCGACAGTGATCTGCCAGCGAAAGTCGGTCTTTCGGTGTGTGTTGGTAGCCGTGACCGCATAGGTAAATGGGTTCCCATGCGTGGTGGTCGTTGTGTGAGCGGCTACCAGACGCATCTGTTTGTGAGCATGAGCAGGAACGGGACTGTGCACTGGTGAGTGTGCATGAGTCCGTCTGCCATCCAATGGTAGTTGCCGAGTCAGCATGATTCGTTGTGAGGTTAACACCTAATCGACCATTTGTGGAAATCGGTAAGTTCGCTTCCCCGCAAGGACGTTTTGCTACCAAAAGGTCTCGTCCCCAGATGTGCGTTTTGCTGTAGGCGCACGAGCACCACAAAAGCTTTTCAAAATTTTCTGGGGAGTGTGCTGTCTCGTAGCGAGTTCTGGGACGTACAAAGAGAGGGGCAGAAGCGAAAGAAAGGAATGGTAGGGAGAGATGCTGAATGAATGGTCCCTTCTACTAGTGTGTGATCGAGGTTATATTGGTTGGAAAACAAACTTTCCCACGCATGTGCATAGCATTTCTGCAAATGGATATGTAACCCATTTCCTTTGCAGTTATTGTAACATCGGATTTTGAGATTTCTGCGCTGAATCCTAATTTCCTGCAAACTGGCCCGACCAATCCGTATTCCAGCAGAAGCAAGGCTGTGTCATAGGGTCAAAGCCGTTACATTTACAGTAATTATTTCAGATCTAAGTAGCTTAACAAGTCCGCGGGCTGCAATGTGTAACCGTTCTCATACTCTTACTTTTTATCATATACAATGTGTGTATACAACAATACTATAGAATATACTACATTGCAGAGCCACAAGCTCTGCAATGGGTGGCCTAATGGCGATACATTGCTTTCAGCATTCACTATCTGTTCCAACAAAACCAGTCTTAACATAGAGACGGTGCTGCCAGGCCCGGTCGTCATAGCACTGTCCAGTCTGCCCTATGCCCTCGTTCTCATAAGGTAATGAGATCAGATGCACGACCATTGACATGCACCTTGTAATCACGGTCATCTGACTTGTAGGGCAGATCTTGTAACTCGTCATCTTGCATGCAAACAGTTTGGTGTCTGTCCGATGGTGGGCCATACGACGTGCCGCAGTGTTCACAGCCATGTTCATGGAGTGCTTGTCAGTCACTGTGCATTTCCTCATATTAAACTGCAGTGTGAAATACAGTGAAATGTGGTACTCAGAGCACATGGCTGCCAACACTTTCTGTGTTGCCACTTCCTGCTAGGGATGCCAGCCTGGTTCATTGTGATATTAAGTGAAAGCCAAAGCCTCTTTGGTGCATTTTGATCCAGTTTAGTCCCTCATTGATGACCTGTCATGCTCCAGTAGCAAAAGATCCACCGGCCGTCATACGGTCTGAATGTCACATTTCGTTTGCTGTACAAAGGGCATACTGGCTATCGCCATAGCGATTGTGCCTGGCAGCTTAATGACAGCACATTGCAGGATTTGTGAGTGCTATCCTTAATTCAGCGAAGCAAGGCTTATGGGCAGAGCGAGAGACGCAGAGGAGAGGGGAGTGAGAAGGCATTCTACATAAAAAGAGAAAATGGTTACTCTATTACCATGCCATCCTTATCGCTTGTAGATAAGAAGCTGAGTTTCCTCGGTAACACGTTTAAAAATAAATTTGCAGGTGATTGGACACCATTGTGAGTGCAGACTCATGTCCAGACTGTGCTCAAAAAGCATTTTTCTCTCATAGAATAAACTACATGGAAGTTGGCGAGTGTACTGTTGGTTGTGTTCTTACGTCCCCTTTAGATTGCACTGAAAATATCTTCATTACAATGCCATGGTAGTTTAAGAAATTGATATCTAACAGGTAAAAAAATTGTGGTGATACCAGTGTCTCATGTCACGTAACACTTGTATCTGTACCCTTCTTCATTAAAATCTCTCTGCTTTAAGCTCCTATTTCTTACAGATGTTGCGAGCATTCCATAGTCCAGCAGAAGGATGTCTGTATCAAAGGGGAAGAAGCAATGCTTATAGGATTAACTTTGTATCTTGGTGTCTCAATGAACAAGCCCACTGACTGCAGTGTGTTTCTGTTCTTATTGTCTTGTAGCTTAAACTTCCGGTTAGGGCTTATAGCTTAGGTGTACTATGGTGTGTAGTTATACTTGCACACAAGTGTTGTTCCAAAAGCTTTACAGAGGCTTCTAAGCTTCTTCAGCATGTGATGGTAATGGAGGAATGCTTCATTGATGGTTTCTTGGTGAACTTGCACAGCACATTTTCGAATGAATAGACAGAAAAAAAAATTAGTACTGTCCTTGCTTGTCCCCCTCCTAATTCTTTGTTTCCCTAAGCCATCATTGTTTTAAGGTTTATGCGAATCACTTTATGATAACATTGATCATTGTTATTATACTGCATTTGTCATTTCATCTATTATTGCATGTAAATGATGGAATGGTAAAACAATAAACAAGAGGAATAGATAACAGCATGTTTTGCTGTAGACCACAATGCATGTGTCAAGACCTTGTGTGGCAAAAAGAATTTATTGCACCTGGACGCAGAGGGTAAGAAAACAGTGCTGTGTGTCTAAATTCCCCGCAAACATAGAGTTGAGGTGTGATGCAGCCTCTGCATAGCAGTACATTTGTGGAGCTTTGAAACTGAACATTCGTTTCCTAACTTGCCACTTCTGTGACCTGTCCACCAGTAATCTCAGACATTTATGTTGTTCTCATTAACTTAATTCTCTTGATCTAAATTGTACTACTGCAGGACACACTTTGCTGTCATTCACTAACAGCTGACAGCCTCTAGACTTTGAGATAGCCTGTTCACTGTTATCGCTGGCGACCATGTCTGGCTTAGAGTATGTCTGTTTCTTTGGTGCAGACTTCTTCGCCTCCTGGATGCATGCTTAAACATGGGGAAAGTGTTTTGCACATCTGCTAGTGAGTGCATCTGCCACAAGCTCCTTTCCACAAGAGAAAAGACTTGTTAAAGGACACACGCTCACTGGTGCTCATGCAAATGTCACTACTGCAGTGAGTAACTCCTGCAAAAGAGCGATTTCGACGGCATACGTACACTTGTGAAAGGCTGCTTCACCGTCACCTCCGCCCCATGGGCCTCACACGGAAACGCTCATTCTTATGCCACGTATGAGCACGCATAGGAAAAAAAAAAGAGGGGGGAGGGGGGGGGGGGGACGCTTCAGCACACTGCTTGTCCAGAGATGTCCAGCTGCGCGTCATGTCAGACGAAACACGGGGAGACAAAGTACATACGGAGTAGGCCAAGCATGCGCCACAGGGATTGCAAGTAGTAGAAGTGGTATGTTACTTTTATTGTGAACATTTCAACCATTTGTGGAAGCACCACCGCAGCAAAGTGGAATGGAAAACTTTCCTGTGTCATGCTGAAGCAATGGGTGAAAAATAGGTTTATAGTTTTATCCTGCAGAGAGAATGTGCATGGAATGTCAACTGCTGTGCGCTGATTTATGTGGGCATGGATTTGCCAGACGACACGCAAGACTTCTTTTATGTTCTAATTTGTGCTACTAACATAATGGCATGTTTGCACATTTATTACTGTTTCATGCACTGTCACTTGCTGCAACTGCATTAACCACAAATACCTACGAAACACCAGGCATCGCATACCGGAGCACATTGCTACATCATTTAATCGTCGTTACTGACAGTAGCAACGATACTGCTGGGTACTTCAGACTTGCGCGTTTATTGGCCTCATGCCGTTTACAAAATGCTGTACTGTATTATAAAGACAATATGTATGATCTAAATGGGTGATTTTTCTTTTGTGAAACAGTTGATTGGGTGTTTTAAACTAAAAGTTCAGTGCCTGCTACTGTATCACAGCTGATATGAAATCTCAGTTAAGCCTTTGTGTGTTGCCTGTTGTTGTACCAAAGCGCATTTAGGGAAAGTGGTTTTGTTCTCATTGAATGTTTTGTTGCATGCTTGTGTCTCTTCACTGTTTTCAATGCAACAGCGTGTGTCACAGGTCCAGTGAATATCACTGAGTTGAGGTTTAACTGTATACATTGACGCTATGGACTCAACAGCGGTGGTCTTTGTCTCGTTGCATGCACTAAGCTTTAATGCTGCCTCTGTAACTAGAGAACACAGGGGCTGAATAGGATTCTTTATTTTTTTTTTCAGTCATGTGAATGAGATAAACCTTCTTGTTTCAGCTTGTAAATACAACAGATGTCAATTTCAAGAAAGAAGGAAAGTCTCTTTTAAAATGAATGCATGAAAACATAAACTGTCGCTCTTGCAAGAACTGCCATCCCTTCCCAAAAAGAACATTCTGCAACTTGCTAACGCATTTACTCCGTTTCTTTTCAGCCTGCAAGGCTTCCTGTTTCCCTTGCATTCTGTTGCCAGAAGCTAAAGTGGTGGATTTCCATTATCAGATTTTATTCCGGGCCCCTACAATGCACAGCGATGTCCACTCCCCAGTGAAGCATATATGTCCTATCGATTAATGTGCATGTACTTGTTAGATATTATTTTAAAGAGCACAGTTTTGTTATCAACAATCAAGCAGAGGTTCAAATAGCATCCACAAACTTCTTAAGGTGTGCGCCTATCTTTATTATGTGGAAGTAATCGTGCTACTGTGTTCGTGAAAGGACTAGGAAGGATTGTGGCGATTGAACGAAGAAACCATGCAGAATTTATGGACAGTGTCTTCTTGTAGAAATTGCCCTGTTTGCAAATTTATGCATTCTTTGCTGACTGTATTTGCAACCCTGCTAGATGGTAGATGTTTTTTATACACGTTGGACATTGGTCATTCCGTTATAATGGAGTTCTAGAACTAAACTGCATTGTCTTTCTTGCCAGTATTCCTGCATAATGTTACAGTGCAATGGTCGTAAAGGTGCGAGAGTCTGTGCATCTTGGAAACTTCTTTGGCTGTGACCTCGCTGACGTGCACCTAGACAACAGCTCCTTATTGTGCTGACAAATTTTTTTATTTTATTCCTTGGAAGAGAGAAATCACTGGGTCACTGATCAAGATCTTTAATGGTACTGATTGCTCTAAATGTTTTACTATCGCTCTAGCTAGTGCATGGTCTACCTAGCTTGTTTGTGGAAGTCGGTCTGCAGTTGCGCACTTTCCGTTGACAGTTTTCTCTGTGTCATGGTGTTGTAACCACCCTGCCCTTATCCAGCAGAAGCACGTGGATCTTGCATTAGCTAACCTGTGACTTGTATGGAACTCTTGTTTGTTGAAATTGTGCCGCTTTCCATCACACAGGTGTCGTCCCCGGCCGATTGCCTCTTCTGGTCTCCGATGGCGGAGCACATCTACAGCGATGTCTTGAGTGCGACTTTACTACACCTTACACCTATGTCCTAAAGAAGCACCGAAAAATGCACATAGGCGAACGCCCGTACAAGTGTGACCGCTGTGAGAAGGCCTTCAGGCGGAAGGACCACTTGGTAGAGCATATTCGCATCCACACCGGCGAGAGACCGTTTCCAGTGCCACCTCTGTCCCAGTAACTTTACACAGAAAGCTGGCCTTGCACACCACTTGAAGACTCACAGGGGCTGCAACTTTTCGTCTCTTGGTGTTCGCATGTGAGCTGCAACAGAAAAAGCTGACAAGACATGTGATGTGGACATCTCATTGTGCTGCTTCAAGCGCTGGGCTGCAAGAGTTAAGAAAGGAGGTAGTCAGTACATTTCAATGAACTGTGCCCCTGAGGGACTTAAAGGGAAACTCCGGCGGTTTTTCCACCATGTTCTGATATCAATGTTATCGAATAGTACTCATAGTCCTGTAGCAGCCAGGGTGGTTCAATTTGCTCAGAAACGCACCAATAATTTTAAATAACCGACCGAAAGGCGTGTTCAAACCGAAACCGAAACGGGTAGACGCTTCTTGCAGCGTATGCGATGACGTCACAACCTTCCCGCCGTCAGAAATATGGAGAAAAATGACAGTGGCGAGGTCATCCGACGATGTATTGAGTTATGCCAGCTTTTCTGAACTTGACAGCGACGATTTGAAGGCTGAAGTACCGCCGTTTTGCTTTTGATGTCCCGCAGGCTCGGGTAGGCAGCGTTGAAGGTGATGACGTCAAAAACACAGGGTGGCCCGCAGGAGAATCCGCTAAAAAATTTTAAAATTCGTTTCCAGGAAAAGTGAATGACTTGCAACCACCTGGTTTGGCATATATTATTACAGTGCCGAGGAGAATAGATATTCAAAATTTCATTAAGATCTGTGGACATTGAAAAATCGCCGGAGTTGCCCTTTAACAATGCTTGGGACAGGCACTAGCTGAACTCATAATGAATGTTGAGATCTATGCTTAGGCCTGTAATTACCCATTCTACTAAAGGAGTGTTGTGTGGTTACTTTAACATATGCTCACCAACATAGTTATGTCCATTCTAAAGTTGTATTGGATGAATTTCCTCATATATTATAGATCTAATGCCTAAATACAGCCATTTGCTATCAGACAACTCAATGTTCTGCTTCAAAAGACAATAGATGGTATTTTTCACTTAAACCGTCTCTGTGTGGGTGACTGGCTATAAGATTTTGTTAATGACCCAAAAGCCCTGTTTTGTTTCCCTGAAACACTGAGTTGCATTATTGTTTGCTTGAAGGATCAGTGCATGCTGTTCTTCTCTTAATTTTTTTATTCTTTGCAGTTGAGAGGATTCCAATGTTGTCTCACTGTCAAAGACACTGTGTGAAGCACTCATGAAGAGGAACTGCAGCAGGTCGCTTTTAATACTGTGCATTAAAGTGGCTTCCTCTTGGTGCTTTGCTTAAAAACGCTTATGCTTATTTGCATTGTCATTGTCTTCATTGGAGAACGGGTGTACCACCATGGGGTGATCTTCAGCGCCCCAGCTTCTTTGTGATTCCTTAAGAGAATGCTGCAGGCTTTTGTTAAAGAAAATTAGACCCTCAGATGAAACAATACTGTGGCCTCCATCCGTCGAAGTTTACCGATGTCATGCCTTTGTGGTGTGCATGCACAGAGCATCTGTCATTCTTGAGAACAGGGCATTCCCCATCTATGATATATTTCGCTTCGTTCCCTTGTATTAAAGTTAAACCTGATGAAAAAATACCTGCACCATGCCAGTGGACTTCCGAGCCGGTAACTCTCACATACTTTGGTCTTGGCAAATAAGACCTGTGGAGGGACATAAATTGGAAGGAAGTCTGCATTGGCGCTAAACGGCATTGCGCTAATGATGGATAGGTTCCAGTTCTCCCGTTAACGCTGATACTGAAGCAAAATAAAAGAAGCAATGCTGCTTTTCCACATTACACCTGTGCATTGTAGCGCAGCACAGAACATCAGCAATTGCACAGTGGCGGCAGATTTGCTACAAGGATGAACTGTAATCCAAAACAGCAATGCAGCGCAGCACAGAGCAGCTGCAAGGAAGATGGATTTGCCACAAAACAAAAATTCTGCAGATACTAACAATTTTGCTGGTACAAGGACGACATAATTTTTACAATAATACTGGTCACAGCTCTTGCAGCGTTATCAAGAAGCATAAAAAAAAAATTATTAGTCTAATATCCCCATTAAAGGCCCCTTTAATAGTATTGTGCCTTACAGTACAGCCTTCTGTGATATTGCTAACTGGAAGGCCACCATAATAGAACGCACATTCTCTCTGCTGAGAAGAGAACTTGCATGTTGTGGCAACACATGGAAGATATGACAAGAATGTGTGCTGTGTTAAAAAAGAAAAAAGATGGTGCTTTAATGCTGCATGATTCCTTGCGCTGAAGTGCCCTGCTATTACGAACATGTGAGAGCACACAGCATTGACGCACGCTGTCATCCCTCATATTTGTGTTTGTCAAATCATTGGTGCAGCCACTGAAACAAGTGCTTGTTAGCTGGTAGCTGTGAGACGTGCAAATTGAGCCAGCAATCTCTCTGCACTGTACTCTCTTCCAAACCTGCTGCAGCAAGTCCTTCACAAAAATAGCAATCTGAAGGTTCACGTCCTCATTCACACTGGCAAGAGACCATATCGGTGACACCTGTGCCCCCAGGCCTTCAGGGAGAATCAGCTTGTCGTCGATCATGTGCAGTCGCACAAAGGAGAAAGACCCTTCCCATGCTGTTTTTGTCCTAAGGCCTTCACACGCAAGTTGCAGTGGGCGTACCATGAATACACACACACTCTAAGTAGCCCGATACTCCTTGAAAGGCTAACCACTCGCATCTTCGTAGGAGCCTCCATGGCTGGTCAGGAGCCTTTTCTAACCATGTTTTAAGTGTGTTGCAGGGTACCCTTTAACTTGGGGGCCACAACACGGGTAACAGAAGAGGTTCAAGCTTCCACGTCTATAACTGTTCAATCAATACCAACTACCTGTGCATTCTGTATTGCAGCCTGCATATTGTGACCCATCATGTAACATGGATGGGTTTAACTGATGAGTGCATGATACATAGCGGAATGCCTATGGATAGAAAGCGGCGCTGTCTTTGGCTCCGTGTTTGTAATTTCTGATGTCATTGGCTGCCGGGAGAAGGTGCGGTGGCATGCCTTGCTACACTGCGCAGAGATGTCGTATTAAGTGTGGTGGAAAGTTTTCTAACAGATCCCATCTACAAGAACTTTTCTTTTTGGCACACTTGCGCTGCATGTCATTTAAACGAAGAGACCCTTAAAAGAATCCTCACTGTTTCTCACACCTGGACTACATCACAGGTTACAAGTGCAATGCACATTCTTACGAGGAATGAAGTAGTCGTAGTACTATGTGGCTTTTCTTGCAGCCCGAAGTGATGGGCCGATCAACAGTTTGTGCAAGCACCGCTCAAGAAAAACAGATTGGAAAGTTGTCATGTGTCACGTGAAGCAAGAGGTGAAAAATAGTTTTATAGTATTATTCTGCAGACAGAATGTGCATGGAATGTCAGCCACTGTTCGCTGACTACATCACGGATTTTCTTAAAAAAAAAAAAAATTCATTTTTTCTTTTACATTCTGTTTTCAGCTTTTAACATAGTGGCATGTTTGTGCATTTATTACTGTTTCAGGCAGTCACATTTCCTGCAGTCGCATTAACTGCAAATGTCCACAAAAATCTCAGGTGTTGCATACCAGAGCACATCGCTGCATCATTTTGTCATTGCTGCTGACATTGCTGCTGGGGTCATTCAGACTTGTGCATTTATTGACCTCACGCTTTTTAAAAATTGCTGTACTGTGGTATAAAGACAGCATGTATGATCTAAGTGGGTGGTCTTTCTTTCGTGAAACATTTGATTGGATGTATCAATATTGAAAGTTCGGTGCCTGCTACTGTATCACAGCTGACCTGAAATGGTACTGCTCTTTTCAATCAAGCCTTTAAGTGTTGTCTCTTATTGTACCAAAGTGCATTTAGGGAAAATGTTCTTGTTCTCATTGAATGTGTTGTTGCATGCTTGTGTGTCTACACTGTTTTCAATGCAGCAAGGTATGTCACAGGTCCAGCGAATATCGCTGCATTGAGGTTTAACTGTATACATTGATGCTATGGACTCAACAGCAGTGCTTTTTGTCTCGTTGCATGCACTGAGCTTTAATGCTGCCCTTTATACCTAGAGAACACGATCTGAACAGGCTTTTCTTTTTTTTCAGTCATGTGAATGAGATAAACATTGTTGTTTCAGCTTATAAATATAACAGATGTCAATTTCAAGAAAGAAGGAAAGTCTCTTTTAAAATGAATGCATGAAAACATAAACTGTCGCTCCTGCAAGAACTGCCATCCCTTCCCAAAAATAACATTCTGCAACTTGCTAACGCATTTACTCCGTTTCTTTCCAGCCTGCAAGGCCTCCTTTGTTTCCCTTGCATTCCACTGCCGAAAGCTGAAGTGATGGATTTCGAATATCACTTTTTATTCTGGGCCCCTACAATGCACAGTGATGTCCACTCCCCAGTGAAGCATATATGTCCTCTGATTAATGTGCATGTACTTGTTTGATATTATTTTAAAGAGCACAGTTTTGTTATCAACAATAAAGAAGAGGTTCAAATAGCATCCACAAACTTCTTAAGGTGTACGCCTATCTTTATTATGTGGAAGTAATTGTGCTACTGTGTTCGTGAAAGGACTAGGAAAGATTGTGGCGATTGAACGAAGAAACCATGCAGAATTTATGGACAGTGTCTTCTTGTAGAAATTGCCCTGTTTGCAAATTTATGCATTCTTTGTTGACTGTATTTGCAACCCTGCTAGATGGTAGATGTTTTTTATACACGTTGGACATTGGTCATTCCGTTATAATGTAGTTCTAGAACTAAACTGCATTGTCTTGCCAGTATTCCTGCATAATGTTATAGTGCAATGGTCGTAAACGAGCAACAGTCTGTGCATCTTGGACACTTCCTTGGTTGCAACCTTGCTGAAGTGCACTTAGACAACAGCTCTTTATTGTGCTGACAAATTTTTTTCTTTTATTTCTTGGAAGAGAGAAATCACTGTGTCACTGATCAAAGCCTTTAATGGTACTGATCGCTCTTAATGTTTTACTATTTCTCTAGCTAGTGCATGGTCTACCTAGCTTGTTTGTGGAAGTCGGTCTGCAGTTGCGCACTTTCTGTTGACAGTTTTCTCTGTGTCATGGTATTGTAACTGCCCTGCCCTTATCCAGCAGAAGCACATGGATCTTGCATTAGCTAACCTGTGATTTGCATGGAACATTTGTTTGTTGAAACTGTGCCGCTTTCCATCACACAGGTCTCGTCCCCGGCCAATTGCCTCTTCCGGTCTCCGATGGTGGAGCACATCTGCAGCGATGTCTTGAGTGCGGCTTTACTACACCTTACACCGACGTCCTAAATAAGCACCAAGAAATTCACGCGGACGAACGCCCGTTCAAGTGCGACCACTGCGACAAGGCCTTCAGGCGCAAGAGTCACTTGGTCGAGCACGTTCGCATCCACACCGGCGAGAGGCCTTTCCAGTGCCACCTCTGTCCTAATAAATTTACACAGTGGGCGCACCTCGCACACCACTTGAGGACTCACAGAGGCCGCAAGCCTTCATATCTTGGTGTTCACACATGAACTGTCTGGAGAACAGGCTGAGAAGGCATGTGATGTGGACATCTCATTGTGCTGCTTCAAATGCCAGGCTACCAGGGTACATATACAGCCCTTTGCGATCAGACCATTCAATGTTTTGCTTTAAAGGAGAATACACGTTGTTCTTCACTTAATCCTTCTCAGTGCAAGTGACTGGCTGTTAGATCTTGTTAGTCACTCGAAAGCCCTTTGTTATTTCCTGAAACACTGAGCTGTGTTATGCTTTGCTTAAAGGAATAGTGCATGCTGTTCTACCTTTTTTCCAGTGCATTTAAGAGGATCTTCTTGTGCAATTGCGACAGTACTGTCTCAGTGTAAGAAACAGAGGGCGGACAGCAGTCATAGAGGGACTGCAGCAGGTCACTTTTAAAGGGACTGTCTACCGACTTTCATCGGCTCTCCCCTTTTTTGGCTCAATAGAAAGCATACCTTTCGAAGTGTCCCAGCATGCAGTGGTCTATCCAGAAAGTGAGTCGAAATTATGAAAACAAAATTTTTCCAACTATGCAGTCGCTCCTTTTCTACATGTAAGGACGCTGACAACAGTAGTTACTGGGCGCGCATCCCCGAACAACCCTTTTGGGCATGGCGGCCTTTTCCCAACAAGAACCGGTTCCAAGAGGGACGTTCCAGAGTTGACAAGAAGGAAAGGCAAAAGAAAGTTGGCGCACTGGGGTGTGCCTCAGACATTGTTAAAACATGACAATGACGCACGTGTTAGCACGTGTATGGTGGCTAGAAGGGGCAGTGTGATGGGCGGAGGCCAGGAAGTGCACAAACTGGCAATGAAATAGGGAGGCTAGCTTAGATGGCACTCGCGCATTGGGGGCATGTTCAGAGGTGTTGGACAACGCGGCTACTGGGTAAATATTCGCTTTTTTTTTTATTTAAGTGAGACGTGTTTCTTGTTTCTGCAACTCGTACCTTTTGATTTGTTTGCGCATATGACAAGTATTGCAAGTAGTGTCCTCAAGATATGGCCAGAGGATAGTGGTTGGCCCATCAGTTTCTATAATCGTAACTTTTTTTCCTGTTATTTAGTTAGACGAGCGTCAACGAGTAAACAGCTGCTCCTACAGAAACATTTTTGTTTTCGGTAGCTCTCTGCAGAGGTTCACCCCAAGATTCTAAAAACGTATTATGAAAGTCGAGGCGTGACCATTTGAATTACACATCATGAAAATTACGAATGGGAAGGGGTCAAGGGCTCATTTATTCGTTTGAAACAATGTAATGAACCAACAAACATTGAAGCCTAGGAAAGCCTAGGGGAAGTTATTGAAGTTCTTAATTGTGGTATTGTAATTATGGAATATAAAGTAGAAAGAAATTAACAGTGGACGAAACGACAAACCTGCCTTCAGTGGGACCTTTGGATCCGAAGGTCCTGGGTTCAGTTCCCACCAAAGGTAGGTTTGTCTTTTCGTCCAGTTTAATTCCTTTGTACCTTACTCCACTATTACAATACCACGATTAAGAACTTCAATAACTTCCCCGATGCTTTCCTAGGCTTCAATGTTTGTTGGTTCATTACGTTATATCCTGGAAATCAGCTTTCAACAGAGTTTTCCTAGTGTCGATATGCAAGTTCACCTTGCAAGCCTGTAGTCCTAAAGAACACACTACGAAAAGGTGCTCTTCGACAAGTTATTGTTAACAGCAATATGTCACGGACAATAGGAAAAGCTTGATGAAAGTAGCCACCAGCAGGATGCTCTTCTCAATGTACTGGCACCTCCGCAACTGTGAGTGCTTCTGTTTTTGTCGTCGCACAAACCTGTCTTCGTTCAAATGACTTAGTGTAGAAGTGCAGACGGGTTAACAAAAAATATGCACAATTTTCACAGTGAGCTCCTTGCTGTGTTTGTCGCAGCCAACTTGATTCAGAATAATACTAGTCAAGAAAAGCTTGCAGTTGGTTGGTAGAGATAAGAAAAATGCACCTCCCTGTGCAGTTACAAGAGCAGCCAATTTATCCCCCAGGTAGGGCAAGCCCCCTCGAGCGAACCTCTTGGTAAACTGATCATGTTCACTGTCATCTACAATTTTCTTTTTCACAGCCACTTTTGATGCACACATTCCCCAAGAACTCTTTTTTTTTTTTCTAAACTTCCTAACCAAATAGGCAGCGATATACATAGTAGACCAGATGGCTGTCTCTTCGCTCTGCCACACAGCTGTTGCGCATATCCGATAGCTGAATGAATGCCAGAACCAGCACCGTCTATGTCGCGAGTTTCCAACACATCCTCAATAATGTCTTGCAGGACAAGAACGGCAGTGCTATTTGTGCTTGTTGATGACGTTTCCAGGAGAGCATTACACCTGTGATGGGGAGTTTCGAGACTTCGGGGGTCGTGCAAGCTTGTAAAAGCTCCAACAGGCTGCAGTTATGAACAGTTGCCCCAGGATCGCGTGGGTGGTTGTTTGTTTCCCAGTGCTGTCTTATTATTCCAAACATTCTCTGATTTGTTTTGACCCATTCTTGAGGGAAAGAGGTACTTGAACCCCAATTAGGATGAAAGATACCGCAGAAGTGAAAGTGCATTATGTATCGTAACGTGCACACCTTCAGCAGTACCTTTGTTAAAGAAACCACCTTCACGTGTCGTTTAGCAGTTGCTTCCCATTCGTCAAAATAACAATAATAATAGCCTTAAGTTCTACAATTTCTTGCAATAGCGGTCTGAGCTCGTGTTTTGGGCACCTTGAGGTCATCATAGATATAAGCAGAATATTAGGCGCCTCACGAGTTCATCTACTGCAAACACTGAATTAGCCTCGTGATAAACCTGATCTGAACAGAAGCAAACTCTTGAACATTTCGCTGAAAAGCATGACAGCTAAATTTACTTATAGCTTCTTTTTTTTGTCTTTCATATGAGTTAGGCCCAATGCGTGCTATTGTTATATGTGGCATTGCCTTGTGTCAAAGAACTATTCTCTTTAGCCTATTCTGCCCCTATGTCTTCAATGCATGCCTTCAGTGCATGCACGCCCGTACGGGGTCATGAACCCAGTGTTCACAAAGGTATTGTGGATACACTAAACAGTGTCCATCTATGTATGTCTTGTATTCTGTCAACAGGCCGCATGTGTAGCAATTCGCACGCATTCTGCCGCAGTGGGTGGTGGGATGGCAGCAATCGCCTGCGTCCGACGATGACAGCATCTCTAACGGCGCTCAAAGTTGTCATCACATTTTGTGTGCTCCTTTCCCATGGTAGCCACCATACGCATGGTGCACCTATAACGCCCGTCACACTGCCCCTTTAGCCACCATAGCACATGTGACAAGCCAATGCCTCCTGTTGGACAAGCGCAGGACTACGCGCCAGTACAGGCAGACGAATTCGAAGGCAGCGGCACCTGTGCCACCCCGAAATCAGTGAAACGAAGGAATTGCTCTTGTACGCTATAAACTGGTGTCTTATAGGGTGAGGTATGCTTGTAAGGCATACATAATAGTTTTTCAGCAGAATATGTATAGCTATGTAGGTTTGTTCTGTTACAATTGGAAATTGTCAAACACACTGTTGGGTGTCGCTAGTGGCGTTTTTTGCACCATTTTCAGAGCAAAATGAAAAACATAATTCCTTTTCCTGTAAGGTGAAAGTGTGCTTGTTCCCATTAATGTGGCGCAGTCTTCCCATTTTTACCACAGTCTAAAAATAAGTTTTCCGTGCGGTAGACAGTCCCTTCAATACTGTGTACCAAAGCAACTTGCTGTCAGTGCCTTGCTTAAAAACGCTTATGCATATTCTCATTGTCTTCATCTTCATTGGAAGAGAAGTGTGCCCCAGCTTTGTGATTCTCTAAGAGAATGCTGCAGGCTTTTGCTAAAGATTTTTTGAGAACAGGGCATTCTCTATTTACGACAAACTACAGTGAAGCTGCAGTGTACCTCTTGTTGGTCAGAAAATTTCGTGGCACAAATACAAAACGCCAGGTTAACAATTGAAGGCAGATGGCATACCTTTGTTTGCAATCTGACATGCAACATAGAGTTCGGTATTCGTTTCAATAAAGAAAACCACATAACAAGCACCAGAACCGCATTATGGATGATATGGTGCCTACATGTGAACCATGGGAACACCCTCCCACACATTCCCGCAGTAAAGATTAGGTTGCAGCTCCTTTCGAAACGGCTATTTGATGTCATTCGAAGCCCTCTTGTGTAGTGGAAGCGGCATAATGGATGACAATGGCGCCTGCGATAAATGTGAAGCACGATTCCTTCTCCCGGCATGTGTTAGCAGTTGCACGAGCTACTCCGAGTTAAAGAGCACCCAACAGCATAGCAGTCACTTATCGACATCACCGCGCTTTCATATAGATGATGACTGAAAATCAAATAGAGTTTTAAGGGCTCTCAAGGTTGATAAAGCCGGGCGCACGGCTAAGCTAGTTCACTCTAGCTAAGCGTCCGCAGAGGCAGGGGAAAGGGACTGAAAGAGATATAAAGGAAAGAAAACCCTGTAGTGGAGGGCTGCGGCAATTTTGACCACCTGCTGGGGTTCTTTTCATACATAAGGTGCAACATAATGCAACGCCGTGAAGGTTACCAAATAGTCCATAAAGGAAAAGAAAAGGAGAGTTGTATCGCTCCGACAAGCAAACGGCATACATGACATACAAGCTCCATATTGAGATTGTTTCCTTAGAAATAGGAGTGCATTTTGTCAAACTGGTGAGAAATGTATTTTAAGGCTGCCAACGACAAAATTTATTTTTGTTTGCTCACAGCAAGCAACGCACTACTTTTTAGTCACGGAAGAACACAGCGTGAAGTGCTTTTCACAGAACCGTGTGTACTTTTTTTTTTTATAGTAGGTTGGTTATAGCAATGCCTCCTTGGTTATAGTATAAGTGTTCTTTGGTACAACGAGAGCACGGCGCTGGCATTGTGTGCCGCTGTTGTGTGCCATTGGTATGTAAACGCGGCGGAGAGCTATCAAGTTAAGTTCAATCGGCGTGTCTCCGCTTGTTCAAAGTGGCATCGGAGGAGATGCAGGTATCTCTTCTAGAAGTTTTTGTATCAGCCAGCCGTCTAAACTTAGCCGTTCTAGTTTAGACGCACCGAGAGACACATATTAGCCCAACCCGCTTGAGATAGCGTTTAATAAGTGACTCTTGGAAACAGCGTTCAAACCGCCGACATCGCAGTCATGCCAGAACCCTCTTTGACTTTCCGGTCATCTCACATATGCCTTCATCTGTTTCTGCCTTCGGTCTTTCACGTTGTTAACCGCTGTAAATTAGGCTCTTGACAACCCGGATATCTGCATGCATCGCTGGACAGTGCAGATGACAACTCAGACAGACTTGGATGCCGTCAGTGTGCCGCACATCACGGACGGCATACCAACATCGGCGGCTCTGTAGGTCGCATGCATTTCACCCTGCAAATGTAACGTACGTCCGCTTCAGTTTCCTGCCCCACGATGTTCCTGAAGCCCTCTTTTCACGGCAGGTGCAAATGTGCACAAGAGTTGGATGGATGTCACGCAATCGCTCGCTGGCCACAGCAACAACAGCTTGCTTCGTCCTGCTCGATCGGTAGACTTGAGCTGGAGTTCCATAGATCTGCGCAGTTTAATAGATGCAAAAATGTCTTAAATTTGGTGTAGCACTAGCGAGCATGATCGCACTGCACATAGTCGTGGTGGGCACACGGTGTTTGCCACTGATGTGCGTACGCTCGATCTTTGAAACCTCGTGACATGTGGTTCCGAAAATGATTGTGAAATGAGTTTCCTACAATGCCCTTATTTTGCCACTTTTGATCTACTTTTGGAGACACTTTTGTGCGACTACCGCCAGAGTTATCCGGCCGTGACCGCTCTCATGGGCAAATTGAATGGTAAAGCCAGAGTGTTCTGTGCCGTTTCTAACTGATCTGTTTGTTAAACAAAGCAGATAAGCAACAGGGGTGAGAGAGACATGCTCCTTGCGTACGCCCCATGGTTACATCGAGCTTTTACTGGGATTTTGTCATGGCGGCTGCTGGGAAAAGCTTTTCAGAAATTCATTGGGCTGTCAGTGCGTATTTTTTGGTGTTGTGCCCTTGTAATCTGGGGTTTGCAATTATTATATTGCGAGGGCCTTACAACATTGAAATACTGGGAAGTGTGCAGGGAATGAATTCTTTCAGTGCGAACCTACAACCTACGAAGCCGACCTCAATGGAAACTAGGATTATGGAGGTTGTGAAATCAAGTCACACAAATGAAAATGCAACCCTGGAGGCATGTGCACAGCACATTTGTCTGTGTCCCTTAGCGCTACAGCCATTATCTAAGCCATGCAGCACCCGGAGGCTTACATTTGGCTTCTTTTGTCAACCAAATTTCTTGTGTAACAGTGACAATCCAGACTTTCACACTGAAGATAGCAATCCTCACCAATGTCCTCAGCAGAGATACTGGGCTCGTGCTGATGCTGTATTGGAGTCGGGGGCAAGGTGATGACAAGTTGAGCTCATCAAACAAGTTTAACTTAACAAAGCAAAAAGAAAAAAAGAAAGATGAGCTTTGCAAATTCCCTCATACACAAATCATCATAACTATGTCATGGAAACTGCAAATGCGTGCAATCAACACTTCCTCAGTGGTCACCTTTTGCTGTGCCAGAGTCCTCAGCAAAGCACACATAAAGTCGCGAATGAATAGTGCATATCACTTTTGACGCAGCTGCTTCATTGTTGCTGTAGTTCTAGCAGTATTTGTAGTCATTGAGATCCTTGGTGGTCTATCGGCCTGGAATCGTTGATCTTCCTAGCCAAGCCCCAGGCCTGACATCAATGTAGCTTTGCTTAATCAGGTATCTTGCTTAATCAGGTAGGTGCCTGGCTCACTCTACGTTGTCCTGCCTTGGTAGATCTCTCTCCACGTCCTTCCCTTCCTAGCTCTTTGCGGCTGCCTATGTACTCCTCTCTTACAATGCCTCCTTCTTGGCCTCTTTTAAACTGAGTGCTATGTCAGCTTCTGAGGAGAGCATCAAAGTTCTCTGTCAGCTGGGCACTAGAAATAGCCATTGTTCCTTCAATATATAATTCTGAGCACTTCACAATAAGTTTCTTAGGGACATCATCATTCGTGCTCCATTGCGTAAGTTTTTCTGAAGCAGGCCAGGACCATTGGCGGGGACCTCGGAAGATGTTCCTCGATCAGTGGACCCTTGGCAGACTGGCCACAGGGACAAGCAGCAGCTGTTGGATAGATAAAGTTTGTCCAATTTAAAGCGTCAACCAGGTCTTCACACTCTGAGCACATTTTGGATGCTGATTGGACTGACCGTGTCTGCACTGTGGTATAAAAGTACCCCCTGGTACTTTTATACCACAGCGCAGACACGGTCAGACATGTAGGCCATTTTGGCACTACAGCCTTTCACTTTTAAATGCGAAGCATTTCTTAGCAAACTTCGGCGACATTGAGCGTATCTATCTATCTAGCCGCCTACGATTTTGTGCTCTCCTGGCCGTTTCGCTGATCGGATGTTTACAAAAATTGGTATGCCACAACATGACCACATGACGAACATAAATGACAGGTCATAACATGAAAATCATGACATGAATGTCATGAGCGGCGTGATTTACATGCCACGGTCTTGGTGCTCTCCTGGCCGTTTCGCTAATGGGGTGTATGCGAAAATTATTATGGCCCAACATGACTGCCTGACGAACGTAAATGACAGGTCATAACATGAAAATCATGACATTCATGTCATGAGCGGCATGATTTACATTCCACGGTCTTGGTGCTCTCCTGGCCGTTTCGCTAATCGGATGTATGCGAAAATTGGTATGGCACAACATGACTGCCTGATGAATGTAAATGACAGGTCATAACATGAAAATCATGACATTCATGTCATCAGCGGCATGATTTACATGCCACGGTCTTGGTGCGCTCCTGGCCGTTTCGCTGATCGGATGTTTACGAAAATTGGTAAGGCCCAACATGACTGCCTGACGAACATAAATGGCAGGTCATAACATGAAAATCATGATATGCATGCCATGAGCGACACGATTTACATGCCACGGTCTTAGTGCTCTCCTGGCCATTTCGCTAATGGGATGTGTGCGAAAATTGGTATGGCGCAACATGACTGCCTGACGAACATGGCAGGTCATAACATGAAAATCATGATATGCATGTCATGAGTGGCATGATCTACATGCCACGGTCTTAGTGCTCTCCTGGCCGTTTCGCTAATGGGATGTATGCGAAAATTGGTATGCCACAACATGACTGCATGACGGACATGACTGACAGGTCACAACATGAAAGTCATGATATGCATGTCATGAGATACATGATTTTCATGCCACGCGTTTCCTTAACGGGATGTATACGAAAATTGGCATGCCACAACATGACTCTATGACTATCATGAATGATAGGTCATAACATGAAAATCATGACATGCATGTCATGAGCGACAAGATTTACATGTCACGGTCCTGGCGCTATACTGCAGTCTCGTTAATGGGATGCATACGAAAACTGGTATGGCACAACAAGACTGCATGACGATCATAAATGACAGGTCATAATGTGAAAATCGGGACATGCATATCATGAGCGGCATGATTTACATGCCACGTGTTTTGTTAATGGGATGTGTACAAAAATTCCTATGGCACAACACGACTGCATGACGAACGTAAATGACAGGCCATAACATCAGAATCATGATATGCGTGTATGACTGGCATTGTTTACATGCCACAGTCTTGATGCTCTTGCGGCCGTTTCATTAATTTCATGTGTACCAAACTCGGTATAGCGAGAAAACAATACAAATTCATTTTACGTTCCTGAAGTGTGCTTCGCATTTCCTTAATTCCCACTGCACGTGGGATCTGCCAATTTTTTTAATACTAGGAGGCTGCCATCTTGCGGCTCTTGTTGATTTGATTTCTTGACCAACAAACACCTTTGCGAATGTTTCTTTAGTCTGTTTCAGGAATTCCATGCAGCAGAGCCGAGGCCGCGAGGCCATCGAGGCGAGACGAAATTTCCTTGTTCGGACACACATCTGCGAGCCACTCCTCACTCCGTCCTCCTCCTCCCCTTTTCAAGGCTTCTCATGCCACTGCACGGTTCGCGACTGGCAGATGCCATGGTGCGGAGCGATACGTTTAACAATTATTTGCCCTCCTGACTGGCAGAAGGAGCCCGCAGCTTCCACAGTGCTTCACGGAACTCCTGATTTGTGGTTGGCCGCACTACTGGCGAGGCCACAGAACCAACTGGCGCGGCACGTCCATTTTCGTACGTCCAGTGCAATGCACGCTTTTCACAAAAAATCTGCCTCACTCGCCACATGGCTAGTTTTCATACAAAGAAGAACCCATGAAGGTTGGGAGTTCAGACCTCCTTTATAGCTTTATAGGAGCACTGACACTAATTTTTGACAGTCTGACAGAATATACGTTTAATATCGCTCACTTAAAAGCCCACTTTCAGTTTCGATTTCGAGGGCTTAGTTTTTCAGTGCTCATTATAAGAAGTGACATATAATGACCACTGAGATTTGCTTCTCTGAGCGTACGTGCTGCCGCTTGATATGGTCACAAAATCCTATAGCCTGCCAAATCGAGGTGGTCAAACTTATATCGCCCACTAGGGCTCATTTCTTTAAAAATGTATAATAGGTTACTTTATTTAGCTAGTTACATAAAAAATAATCACTTAGTGATAAAACTACTAGAATAGTGATTGCTTGCAGGTGTTTTAATATAGGCTGCTTTATTCAATGCACAATGTAAATGTCCGCATGATGTGTGCTTTGAGTTTTTCCTGTATCTAACAGTGATTTCTTTTCTTTGTGTGTCCATTCCTTTTACAGAGCATCCAAGAATTTCCGTGTAATGCTAGAAATGAATGCGCTACCCATCAATTGTGGCGCCATTTCGAACACGTTAGGCAGAAAAGACCGGTCATTGTAAATATAACAATACGGGAATGACACCAGTCTATTAGAAATAATCTTCCAGTCTGCGTTGTGTTGCAGTGACGCTAATGAGACCGCATCTATTGGCTGATTTGCGTTCTTGGAAGAAGTAAAATTGTATATTGTCTTCTTATGGGGGACAATGAAGTTGTGATAAATATTGGATTTTGTTAGTGCTTAATGTTTCCAGCATTGACATTATGTAATGACGTTCATCTTTGCAAAGTGTTCATTCAGTCGTGGTAGTTTGTATCGCACACTTTTCATTTTGCAAGACTCTCCAACAATGCATGTTTATGCAAGTGTTAATAGACAAACAGCTTTGTAGATAAATTGCGATACTACTTTTTGATACTGCTGATTTTCTGTCATGTGGCGTGCTTCAAATTCAGACTTATTTCATAGTGAAAGTATTTTTCTACTTTATTATATTATGTTGTAATTATTTGTATATCTCTCCCTGTATTCTTTCTCAAATAAAAAGACCAACAAGCACTTGACATCATCCATTTATTTAATTACAGGGCCACTATTCAGTGAAAAATAATTTCCTTAGCAAATCTTAATGTGCTCTTATTCACTTCAACTATGTTAAATGAGGTAATTCTCACTTTGAACCAATATTTCTATACCTCTGTATAACATTTTTTTCTCTTCCTTGTGTTGACATATTGACTGGTGCATTTGATGCCCTCATTTCATGTGTACATGTAGGGCATGGTAATGAATGTAGTGTGGATATCTACTGATTGATGTTCCACTGATGTGTGTGGCTTCTCTCTGCAACATTTCTGGCAAATAAGGGGCCCTTAGTGTTCTGTAGTATCGTTAGGCTTTCATATTTAGGTTCAGTGGTCTTGTTGTCATCAGTCGAGCATTTCGTAAGAACTTTGCAATTCTTTTATGTTTAACTGCCGAATTTCTGAACAGATTCTGCATGTTTTGATAGAGATGGAGTGACAGAAGACCTCTTTAGAATGACAGGAAGCTGAGCTAGTGGTAAGGGTTCATAATGCAAAGAAGTAAAGTAGGCAAACATGAACACAAGAGAAGTATGGTGTTCATGCTGTCTTTTGTGCCTCCGCACTTCTTGCTGTTTTGCACCGAGAACACCTGTCTACTGCACTCGGTCTAATGGGAGACTTATTTAAGTGGCCCTTGTTCAAAATCGGAAGGGTGTGGCTTGCCCCATAATCGTACAGGCACTGTCAGACATGTGGGCCATTTTGGCTCTACACCCTTTCACTTTTTGAATACTTAGAGGCTGCCATCTTGCGGCTCTTGTTGATTTGATTTCTTGACCAACAAACGCCTTTGCGAATGTTTCTTGTAGTAGTGTTGTGTGGTTGGCCGCACTAGTGGTGGTGGTGGTGAAAAATACTTATTTAGAATAGAGAGGTGCAGGGCCTCTTTAGAGGTCCTTACAGACTAGGTGGAGTGTCTATTGCGGGACCCCATTGGTGGATGCCGCCGCCCTAGCTCTCTGGACCAAGGCCTGCTGGTCCTGAAGGTCCGAGCAGGGCTGCCTCCCAGTCCTCTCGGGTAGGGTTTGGGTGAGTGGTAAGGTCTGTGTTGTACTGACAGGCCCCACCATGTGGTAGCTAGGTGTCCGCCACCTCCCCACAGTGCTGGCACTGTCCGGTGACCGTAGGGTCGAAATGTTTAATTATTGCAGGGCATAAAAGTGTGTTGGTTTGGAGCCTTAACAGGATGCGCTCCTCGGCTTTCTTCAACCCCTTTGCAGGGGGAGGGTAGCGGCGATGGCTTTCCTTGTAATCTAAAATTTCCCTATACCGGAGGACTGGGTAACCCTCCCCGTTCGTCTCCATTGGGATTGATGTAGGAAACCCTGAAACGAGTGCTCGGGCAACCGGATCTACGGCCTCATTTCCCCGCAATCCCTGATGGGCCGGTGCCCATTATGCGTTTTGGGTGAGGATCTACGTCCCTTACGCTATCGCGCAATATTCTTTCAGCTAGGGGTGCGATGTGCCCTTCTACGTAATTACGGCACGCTCCTCGAGAATCCTGAGAACGATTCGCACTCTTTCATGCACTCGCGCGACCCGCGCGACGGTACGCCGCGGTTGCCGCGGTGGTGTAGTGGTTACGGTGCTCGGCTGCCACGTGCCCAAAATACGCGGGTTCGATCCCGGCCGCGGCGGTCCAGAGGCCCGTGTACTGTGCGTTGTCAGAGCAGGTTAAAGAACCCCAGGTGGTCTAAATTTCCGGAACCCTCAACTGCGGCCTTTTTCTCCTTTCTGTCTCTTTCACTCCCTTTCCCCTACCCCTGCGTGCTCCCTACATGGGCTGCAGAAAGTCCTTTCCTAATCAAACCACGATCATCATCAAGATATTGATGGACTCGCGGGAATCTCGGTAGAGTGTACTAGAATATTTACACTCTAATCTCGGCACCTCTGCCTGATGCCCATTCTTTTCTACAAGGTTTTTGCCGCAAACGGTACAGTTTAAAACCAGCATTTAGGAGAGTGGATATCGAGAGGCTCCGTCAGCTCCGTTCCAATCCGGCGAAGCGGTCGACCAGCGCGGTACCAACCTTGGCGGTACTACGAATGTGGGTTGCATTGCGGCTTCAGCCGCTGAAGTTCAGCGGTGTCTTGTGTTTTGGACCATGTGCTGTCGAAGGGACGCAAGTGCTGCGCCGTGAGGTGTGCTTACGACTTGGACGATATATTTTTGTACAGCGACATTTCTGGCGTATCTACGAAGTGCCACACACAACTTAGCTTCGTGACGCTGCACTAAACTCTCTAATATTCAGATAAGTGGGCACGATTGCGCATGCAAGGCTCGGCGCGGTGAGTCTTCGTGTCGCCGTTTTAAATGAAACTTAAATCAGCTTGAACGGGCAATTCGTTTTAGTGACAGTCCTTTTGAACTACTTAGTTAATTGCCATGTATTCAAATCTTTCGTGCTATGTTACTTATAAATTTAGAAGTCGTTTTTGTTCACGGTGTTTGAACAAAGCGAATTAATGAAACCTGCTATTACTTTTTGTGAAATGACTGCGACGCATGAAGTAGCCAACGCACTCTGCATATGCAATGCCGGCGTAATCGAAAATTGCAAACATGTTGCAACAATGGTGTTTTGCATTAACGCCGACTTGTCGTCGTCAAAAGACCGTGTTTACAAACGCGGGGTCGGGCGTCGTTTGAGTCGGATACATCAAGAGCTTCTTAAGGAAACTGTTGAGGGTATAAACATAACGAGTTGGGTTTGGCGTACCTTTCTAACCATTGGCGGAATATCCTTCACCAACACGATTTTTCTAGCAGTCGTCCTTTTGTAACGTGCCTAGGACAGTTGTCACAATAGAGAGAATGCAGAGTAAAGTGTGCTGTGTTTACCGCGATCTTCGCGAAACTTACGGCGAGCGCTTCTTTGAATATTTTGCAACGCCACCTTGGAGTAAAATGTTATTTGTGATGCTTTGCAGAGTACCAACGTTCGTGCATTCGCAGGAAGCAGCCCCAAAAGGAGTCAGCAGCCTGTATTCTGCATCATTTTACAAAATAAAACTCGGTGTCTTCTTACTCGTTTCACTGTATCACACATGGTGGCATGGTCTCCGTTAGCCCTTTGTATTTGTTGATGTTACCAAGTTCTGTCGGCAGCTCTGGAGTTTCCGCATGTCTCTGGAAACTCCAGAGCTGGTTCCCCATCCGGACCACTAGGATTTGCTTGTCCGAGAATCTGCAGCTTAAGTGCTGCTGCTTCATATGGTCCCAAAAATGATATCTCATAGCCTGCCGGATTGAAGTGCTCAAATATGTATCGCCCACTAGACCTCATTTCTTTAGAGATGTATAATAGGTTGTTTTAATGGAAAAGCTTCCAAGAAATACGATTCATTGCTGGTTTTTTTGTACAGGAAAGCTTATTTGATGCACAAAGTAAATGTCTGCATGTCTGGTGTGAGTCTGTCCTGTATCTAACAGTGCTTTCTTTTCTGTTCCAGATGTGTGCATTCGCTTAACGGAGCATCCAAGAAGTTTCCTGAGAAGCTAGAAATGATTGGCACCAGTATATTAGAAATCATCTCCCAGTCTGTGTTCTGTTGCAGTTTGTATCATTAAAAATTGAAGAGTGTGATGCTAATAAGCACATCTTCTGGCTGATTGGTGTTCTTTGAAAGAAGTGAACTGGGACATTGTCTTCTTTATGACAATAATGCATTTTCATCCTCTGTTTAACATCTTCAGTGTTTTAATGTTTCGATCACTAGCATTATTTGATTCTGTTCATTTTTGCAAAATATTCGTTCTGGCCGGATAGACTGTGTTATATGCTTTTCATTTTTCAAGACTCTCCAACTATGCATGTTTATGCAATTGTTAATTAGACAAACAGTTCTGTAGATTAGTTGCCATAGTACTATTTTGGTACTGTTTATTTTCTGTCTTGTGGCATGCTTCTAATTCAGACCAATTTCTTAGTGGAAGTACATCTCTGCTTTATTATATTATCCTGAAATTATTTGTATTTCTCTTCCTTTCTATCTTTTTTTCAAATAAAAAGACCAACGAGCACTTGACATTGCCTAATTTTTAATTACAGGGCCACTATTAGGGACAAATAATTTCCTAAGAAAATCATGCTTTTATTCACTTTGACTATCTTAAACGACGTTATTTTCATATTGAACAGTGTTTTCTACCTTTGTATAGCATTTTGCTCTCTTTCTTATGTTGACATATTGATTGGTGCATTTGATTCCATGATGATATGAAGGCATGTAGTGCGTGGCAATGAATGTGTATGGCTCTCTACTGATTGATATTTCACTGGTGTGCTTTGCTTGTCTCTACAACATTTCTGGCAAATAAGGGACCCTTAGTATTCTTTGGTATCCTTATGTTTTCATTGGTGCAATAGGAACAGGTTAGCAGGAAATGTGTATGCTGTGATAATAGATACTATATAGAACGACTGCCTTGGCAAATGTGCACTTGTTTTCCATGACTAGAAAGTGTGATGTCAAAAGTGAGCACTGCGCTGCAACTGGGGGCATATAATGCAATGCTTAGACAACTGATTGCTATTTGATGCATTTCACTTTGGCCATTGGTTGATGAGTTGCAATGCAGGGTTCCTACAAGGTACAAGCACACGCACAATGTGATTTATCTATTTTTGGACAATACAAGGGATTGCCCGCGGTCTGGACAAAGGGTTTGCCTCTTGACGTGGTCCTGCTCGACCACTTCTTTGTTATATTAGTGCCAATGCATGTGTGCGGTTTTACTACAAATGCATATTTTTTGCACAAAGCATGTGGAAAGTACTTTGAGGAGCTTTGGATGAAATTGACATCGAAGAAGTACCATGTGATCCCAGGTCTGGCCTTCCCGCAAACGAGATCGGCTTCCTCATACTTAAAACCCGCATTGCGGGAAAGCTAGACTTGCACGTTGCATCAGGACAGCGCTCCTACTCGCAAGTCAGCCCTACTCTGCGGCTATTTGGCAATACATCACACTCCTGCTTTGCCACCCTATTCTAGTCTAGAGGACTGTGCTTAATATGCGGTACAATGAGCAACAAAATAGTCGTAGCAAACGTTCAGTGTCTTTTTGAACACACCTCTTCAAATGCTTCACTGCTGCACTATGGCGCCCCTTCAACTTTTTTGACATGTGCAAGAGAACTAGCCCTTTTGTGTATACTATAGGAGCTTCAGCCAAACTTAATTGCATGTATGAGGCTGAGGTTTCTGGATGTAAAATTATTAAAAGGGGCATTATTTACCAAAGGATTTTAACTTGTACAAAGCATGTGCTGTTTCCACATATATAATATTTAACACATCTTGGAGTGCATTTTGTCGTTCACTTCCCTAAGAAGTGCAGCAATGATTATTTCGAGCCTTTTGCTGCAGTTCAGCTTTATGTAGTGCGACACAAATGGTTTTCATTGCCCTGCTGTGTTCTTTGTGGTTTTGCAGGTTCCTCATCTTTGGCGTCCAAGAAGCAGCCACCTGTGTCTATTCAACGGAAGCTGCATTCCTGCCGACAGTGCACCTACAAGACCTGGCACGAGGGTACTCTTACAAGACACCTTCGAAGCCACACTGGCGAGCGCCCTTTCCAGTGCTCAGCTGCAATCACACAGCAGGCCACCCTCAAGAACCACATACGCACCCACACTGGAGAGCGACCCTTTTCCTGTGTCCACTGCACCTTGTCTTTTTCAAGGAAAGAGGCTCTTGTGGACCACATGCATACCCACACAGGTGAGCGTCCCTTTTCTTGTGCTCGGTGTATTGCATCCTTTTTGCAGAGAGCTCACCTCAAGGAGCACATGTTCACCCACACTGGAGAGCGACCCTATTCCTGTGTCTACTGCCCTGCATCCTTTTCAAGGAAAGGGAACCTGGAGATCCACATGTGCACACACCCCGTAGAGCGTCCTTTTTCGTGTGTCCACTGCCGTGCGTCATTTTCAAGGAAAGGTGGTCTTGTGGACCACGTGCGCATTCACATGGGAGAACGTCCCTTTTAGTGTGTCCAGTGCAGTGCCCGCTCTTCACAAAAAATCTACCTCACTCGCTACGTGGCTAGTTTTCATAGAAAGAAAAGCCATGAAGGTCGGGAGTGAAGATCTCCTTTATATATTTAAAGGAGCACTGACACTAATTCTTGACAGTTTGACGGAATGTATGTTTAATATGGCTCACTTAAAAGCCAACTTTCAGTTTCGATTTCGAGGGGGCGGTTTCTTGGTGACGTGTCAACGCAGTCACGACGCACGTCTAAGTCGCTTGGGGACAGCAATTTGAGATAGCGTCGCTGCGGCCTTGTCGGCTGTAGTCATTTACTCATGGGACATGCAAAGAACGATGATTTTGTGGTCATCCAGCCACTTTGGTAGCGATTTCGGCGATTTTTTAAAGGCTGTATTCATCCGTCATCGTACTGTCCATTGCGCTGAGAATGGCTTGCAGATGCTGAGTGACGAAAACTTTAAAATCACACTAAAATAATTTGTACGTGCTTCCTGGCTTCACTGTGTGGAGAGCTTCAAAAATGCATGGCTAGAAAATGAGAAGAATGTCTTGTGTGCCGCTGTAAAATTGTGTCATTACTCCTTTAAGTGGTGTCGGTGGTGGGGGGAGTGTTCTTTTACTTGAGATAAATGTATTGCAGAAGGTACGTCAAGCAATCTACACACAAGCTTGCTTCTCCCCCTCTGCCTCACTGCTCCTTGCCTTTCCTGCTATCTGTTGGTGTCGATGACAATTGTTAACGCCCTCTACATGGTTAATAGATATGTTGTTATTAGTACTCTTACTCTCCATGTTGCCATTCATGATAAAGCAGTGAATTAAGGTAATTAAAATAAACGACACACCACTGAAAAGCTTGTCAATTGACTTTTGCCATGCCACACGGTTCAATTTCTGTGATTGGGATCATTTTTCATGCTATGCAAATTTCACGTGAATTACAGCTGCATCAACATTAATAGGCAGCCTAGTGGCTGATTAAACTTGGAAAGGACAAATGCTTGGGCATGTTGGGATACCATTTTCCTTGTTACCGTGTAGAAGCATGCATGTGACAATGTGCAACTGATGCGGACACAGCGCTATCTCCGCGTCATTTGTATTTTGCCCCTGGTATGCTTTTGCGCTGTAACAAGAAAAATAAACTTCTTCGTTTCAACACTAATAAGGAGTGAACAGGCTGCCACTTTGATAGAAAGCTTAAATAAACATGCCTCAGTCAATAAAAAAAGTTAGAGCAGGAACGACTCGGTCATGCTTTCGAACCAGCAGTAGTGGGCATAATTCATTCAGCAAAAATGCACCAGTTTCACCGCTAATGTGTAACCAATTCCATGGCGTTGCATCATTGCACAAGGGATGTCTGTTTTTAGCCGTTGAATAAGTTACAATGGACGTTCCATTATTTACCGTGTAAATTTATGAGTATGACAGTTGACAAAATAAATGAAAGATGTGTGAGTCTCGCTTCATGGTTGTGTGCAAACTGCCTTATGGAAACGCTGACATGATGGTACTGTGCCATAAGAAGCAATCCATGGTGTGCTGGTGTCTGCATTCTCCTGCTTCAGTGCACCTTCTAAATGAGACTTTACTTGGACACATATCGGGAAGAAACTGGCAGCTCAACTTTTGCACCTGCTGCTGATTTTCGTTCAACTTAGCAGTGAGCCAGGCCAGTGCATGTCCTCGGCCTCGTATGAAGCCATCCTAAGCTGTAGGGGATATGGTTTTTTAATGATAGCATTATACGAAAGAGTACAGAGGGTGGAAAGGAGCATAATTGTTAGTGGAGGTGTGACTGATGACTGTAAAATATAACACTCAAATAATAAATGTGTGAGCCATTTGGTGTTTGTGATATCTTACAAAAGCATTGATGTACTTATGTATGTTACGTACGAACACCACGCCACACTTCTCCAGGCCGATGAGTACAATACAGTATAAGGTCAGGCTCAATTATCCACTTTGGGGAACTGCTCAAAGTGCTGTGTGAATAGTTGTGGTACCATCCTTTGTAGACATGATTACCGACTGGTCAGTGAGATAGTCCATTATCCATTGGTATATGCAGCCACTGACACCTACAGACCTTAGGGCCTGTAAGATCGGTTAGTGTATGACATTGTTGAACGAGCCCATAATATCTGCGGATACGGCAGCAGTAATGTGAGGACGCTTGTTAATTCTGGCGCAGTTAACAATGCTGACGATACTGTCTATGTGGCTTGACCCTTTTCGAATCCTGACATCTCTGGGGGACAAGCATCATCACTCACCAGTGCCCAGTCCAGTTGAATCAGCACCGTTTTCTCCATCAACTTTCCCGCACAGCTAAGAACTGTCGGACGGTTACAGTTCATATCTGTCGAAGCATTGCCTGGCTTGAGGACAGGGATAATTCTGGCCTGTATTCCGCTTGGCTCGAGGTGGTTATTCCTTAGTCTGGCATCGAAGACGTCGAGAAGGTGCATTTTCGTCTTTTTACCCAGATGTGAAAGATCGGCATAGCCCATAGACTTGGGCCCAGGTGGTGATGATCTGTTTACCAAGGACGGAGCACTAAGTAAATCCATGAACGTGAGAGTTTTGTCCATCAGCTGTGTGGAATGTTGTGGCATCGGTCGTAGCATAGCTGTGTATGTCACAACAGTTGCTTAAAGCAGGAAGGTTCTGCCATGTCCAGCTCGCTGACATTATGGAGTAATGTGGTAGAATTGTAAGGAAGCATTTGATCTGTTAGGATTTTTGGGCTGTGTGGTTGTGAAAAACACGGTGTGCTAGTTTCATTAGAAGTGTTCATCATGCTGTTATTTTCCTATCACAAAGGAGACTTGCGAGTATTTTCCTTAATGTACAGTAAAATCTTGGTGATACGAATTTCACGGGGTTGCGTTAAAAATTCGTATCATCCGAAATTCGTATCATCAAATCGTACACAAAATTAAGAAAAAAGTGAATTTATTTGCGGCAGAAGAAATTCCTGATGTCAGTCTGCGTTTTTTTCTTCCCTAAATCCTGCATGATCGACTTCTGGAAGGCATAAAAGTTCGCGCACGTGACCTCACTAATGTTGTCGCACGCCACTGAACGTCGCAGCACGTCAAGCGCGAGAAGCGTTTCGGCTGTCGTGGGCTACCCGGCGTCGTGGCTGCTGCCGCTGTCGTCGTCCTCATCGCTTGTCGAAGCATCAGGCTGTGACGCGGAGACTTCTTCAGCAATTTCCTCTACGCTACGCAGGCCGCAAGTGACGAGATTATCGTCAGCAGTGACAAAATCGACCTCTGTGCAAGTGGAAAGTCCGAGGTCATTCCAGTCCTGAATTGCGACTGCTGGCTCTTGCGCATCGTCAGATGGCTTGCCAATGCCGCATTTCCCGAAACAGTTGGCTATCGTACTCGCCGAGACGCGATCCCAACTCATCGAGATGAAATGTATCGCGTCTAGGACGCTGATGCTCAGCTCTGTGTCTTTGCGCTCCAACTTTGCCAGCAGACGACGCACCAAAAGATTCTTAAAATGGAACTTCGCGTTTCGTATTATGCCTGCATCCAGCGGTTGGAGGTGGCTCGTCGTGTTTGACGGCAAGAAAATGAGTTTTAACGTTTTGAAGGGTGACATCCTTTGATTGGACGCACACTGATCTAAAATCAAACAGATTTTTCTGTTTTGGCAGCCCATTTTGCGGTCAAGGTAGGTAAGAAAATCGGTGAACAATGCAGACGTCATCCATGCTTTGCGGTTGGCTTTATAAATGCAAGGCAAACATCCAGACATTTTAAAACAACGAGGCTTCTGGTAGCGGCCAACAACCGTCAGCTTCACCTTTTCTGTACCGTCAGCATTACAACAAAACAGAACTGTAATGCGCTGCTTACTCTTTTGGCCACCTTGGCACGCCTCGCCTTTAAAACAAAGGCTCTTCTCAGGCTGCAAGTTATAAAATAATCCAGCTTCGTCCACATTGAACACATTGCGAGGCTCCTACCCCGCGATAAGTGAAGGGAGGGTGGTGCCCATCCAGTCGTTCACGACGGCCTCGTCCACTTTCTTCCCTTCTCCGCTCACGGACTTGTAGACGAGACCATGCCTCGCCTTAAACCGATGGATACAACCGCCGGACGCTTGGAAGTTCGTCACGCCATGCGAAAGTGCGGCGTCTTCGGCCTTTTCACGCAGCACCTTGCCATCGACGTTCACTCCCGCCGCTGTCACTTCCTTGAACCACGTCAGCAAAACTTCCTCGAGCTGCACGTGATGCGCAGTTTCCGCCTCTTTAGCGTTGACGCTGAATCGCTGTGCATTTTGCATGATCTGGTCGCGCTGACCAACAATCGTGCATAAAGTGGAGGGGGCTAGACCTAGCTCCTTGGCGAGGTCGGCTCGTTTCCTTTTCGGGTCTTTGTCCACTTCATGCCATATGTCCAGTTTCTCTTTAAAGGACAGAGCCTTCCGCTTTCTGGACATGTCTGCGATCACTGCACGAGTAAGGACACAAAGAAATACGCGGACGTGGAGAGCAGCCTACGAACAACGCTACTTATCGGGCCAGACTAGATGTGCGCACATGGCCAGCCTCGCGAGAGTCACGCGTAAAGAAAAAGAAAAAAAAAGGTCAGTCCAACAGGCATGGGGGTAGGCGCGCGTAGCTCTCTCTTCACAGCGAGGAGGAACCGGAGCGTTGTCGAAGGCTTCCCGACGCCTCCCTCTCCGTGCGGTGTGAAAGCGGTCGTGGGCGGCTTCCCCCGCCCTTACCTCATGCAAGCACATGCATGCGGAGAATGGTCCGGTCCGTTCTTCAACGGGGAGAAGGGGGGACTGCGCAGATGCGCGTCGTCTGCATGACGGTGTGACGGAACCGGTTGCTTGGCGGCTGTGGCATCGCGGCCATCGCGCTGGCGCCGGCTTTTTCACTCCGCATCTCTGCTCCGGTTCTCCGCTGGCTCGGTCGCCGACGCTGTTGCTCGCGGCAGCGTTCATATGAACCACATAGGCATGCCAACGCGTTCGGAACAGCCATTATTTTCCCTATTGTACGCAATGCATTTCGGCCGGGGAGTGTTACAAATTCGTATCACACCGAAATTCGTACCAGCCGAGATCGTATCACCGGTGTTCTGTATACGTATAAAAAGACCACTCTGTACACTCAGTACTTGCACTTAAAAGAGGCTGCACTCCAAGCATAAACTGAGATATTAGTTTGTTCTGCTCAGGCGTAAGGTTATACTTCTTTTTTTTTACTCTCATTGTTTGTTGAATATGCGTCTCTCTCATCCTTTCCTGTTTCATTCGGAGCCCCGCCACATGGTCTAGTGGTTATGGCACTCGGCCGCTGATCCAAAGGTCACGGGATCAAATCACGGCCGCGGCGGCTTTGTTTCAATGGAGACAAAATGTTGAGGCTTGTGTGCTGTGCGATTTTTGTGCACGTTAAAGGGGCACTGACACCAAAATTTCGCTGCTAAGATAGCCTGCGAGATCGATTTTCGTGGACATACAGATGTCATCTACCAAATCGCAATGGCGAACACAGCTCCGAAGGTAATTTAAATGAATATTGAAGTTCGCATGCGCAGTCGAGCGCTAGACGCTGTACATCGCGACGTCGACAGCAGCAAAGGTGACCTGAAGGGGACCCCCAACTTCCGCGACGTCACCACGGCAGCCGAGCCCCGACAGCGCAGCTAGCAATGATGACGTCATAGCCGCCATTGCTTATTCGCTGTGGCTGCGTTAGTAGACTGCCGGCGACGCCAGACCTCAAGAAAATAGTTGCCACCCAACAACGATGACAGCAACAGCAACAACTACGCGCAGGACGTGCGACAGGCGAAAGAAAACGAGCATGCGGCGGTTGTCGTGCGGAAGTGCGTCACAGTTATATGTGCTCACGTGTCCGAACTCATCTACTCCATTGCGAGCGCTAGATGGCGCCAGTTACACCGGGCGCCTTGTCGTTTTTTGAGCGCTCCCAAACCAAAACTGAAACTAGTGGGTAATAAACGGGCCGTAAATAATTACCTGACGCGCACTGGAGCAAATGATGTGCCGTGTTATGGCTAACAGGACCCCAGCTACGTATTGCAGCGAAAAGCAGCAGACGAAAATTTTGGTGTCAGTGCCCCTTTAAGGAACTCTGGGTGGTCGAAATCCGTAATCAGTGTAATCACTCACTGGCCAAACTGCCAAGCAATGTAATTCATTGGTAGTGTTCTGATGTGGGCAAGTTCATTCGTTGCATGAAGTAAATGTCTGCATGTGTGCTGCGAGTCTGTCCTGTATTCAAAGGCCAACTCCGGCGATTTTTCTATGTCAAGATAATGGTGATTCTATATTCCTGAGGTGCTCTTGTCACACTCTTGATAGCAGATATGCTCAGTAAGTGCAGAAATCATTTTTATGTTGCAAAGAAGTGATAGGCCGAAACCAAAATCCATCCCATCAGTGATGCCAAATCAGTCAGCCCGCATTTTGCGTGGTGCGACAGCGCATGTTGTGATGGTCGTGAAGGTCGGCAGACCATGCAGATCTCAAAGGCTGTGGTATGGTAATGGTACACTTGTGTTGCTTTTCCGATGATGATGCTGATGCAGAGTATGACCCATAATTATAGGAAGCCAGGTGGGCGGTTTGAGTTAATCAGTAAATATTGAATACCAAGCAGTCTGCACATCTGTTGAGCCCGCAATCTTGCACAAACGACGGAACTATATTAAGGAATGCAGCCAGCAAATTTTATTGAGATTTATTGAGCTCAAGAAATTTCCAGAGTTGACCTTTAACAGCTATGCTGTTCAGATCTGTCCATTCCTTTGTCAGAGCATCAAAAAGGTTCTCTGAAATACTGGTGATAAATGGGACGAGCTTTTTTCTTAATTATCTTCTTGTCAGTGTTGTATTGCTGCTTGAATCATTGAACATATATCAGAGTGATGCTAACGATACCACATTTACTGGCTAATTGCATTTTTAAATAAGTAAAATTGTATATTGTCTTCTTGTGACAAGTGAAGTTGTGATAAATAGTGGATTTTGTTAGTGTTTCTTGTTTCAGGCATTGGCATTACGTTTATCTCTATAGATCATTTGTCCAGTCCTGGTAGTTTGTAGTGCATCTTTAATTTTGCAAGACTCTCCACTTATGCATGCTTTTCCTCGCGTTAATGAGGCATACCATGTTATAGATAAGTTCCGTACTGATTCTTGGTACTGTTTATTTTTGGCAGTGTTCATAGAGGAAATATTTTCCTAGTGTGCTGCAATTTATGCTCCGGAATTTATGCTGCAATTATATGTATTGCTCATGTATTGCTTTTCAAATAAAATAACAACAAGCACTTCACATCAACTTTTTTAATTGCAGTGCCACTATTCACATAATTTCCTAAGCAAATCTTAACATGCTTTTATTCACTTCGGCTATTTTAAACAGGAATGATTTTCACTTTGAACAGTTTTCTGTACCTTTGTATAACATTTTGTTCTCTTTCTTATGTTGACATTTTGGTTGGTGCATTTGATTCCATGATGATATGAATGTACATAGTGCGTGGTAATGAACGTAGTGTGGCTATCTACTGATTGATATTTCGCTGGTGTGCATTGCTTGTCTCTGCAACATTTCTGTTGAATAAGGCATCCTTGGTATTCTGTGGTACCCTTAGCCTTTCATTGGTGCAGTAGAAACAGTTGAGAAGATGTGTATACTGTGACAATAGATACTATATAGAACAACTGCCTTGGCAAATGTGCACTTGTTTTCCATGACTAGAAAGTGTGATGTCAAGAGTGAGCACTGCGCTGCAACTGAGGGCATATAATGCAATGCTTGGACAACTGGCTGCTATTTGATGCATTTCACTGTGGCCGTTAGGTGGTGAGTTGCAATCGAAGGTTCTTACAAAGTACAAGCACATGTACAAGGTTGTTTATTAATTAATTTTTTGGACAATACAAGGGACTGCTCACGGTCTGGACAAAGGGAGGTGGTTTGCCTCTTGACATGGTCCTGTTCGATCACTTCTTTGTTATATTAGTGCCAATGTATAAGTGCGTTTTTGCTGCAAATGCATATTTTTTTAACAAAGCACGTGGCAAATACTTTGACGAGTATTGGGCGAAATTGACTTCAAAGAAGTACTATGCGATCCCAAGTCTGGCCTTCCCGCCAATGAGATCTGCTTCCTCATATTTAAAACCCGCATTGCGGGAAAACCGGACTTTCACGTTGCATCATGACAATGCTTCTGCTCACACGTCAGCCCTACTCTGCAGCTATTTGGCAACACATCACACTCCTGCTTTGCCCCATCAACCCGCTTCTTTGGACCTAGCCGCAATATACTTCCTGTTTTCTGAACTTAAAACCCTGTCGAAAGGCCGTCATTTCTGAAACATAGAAGAAATTCAGGACGATGCAATAAGGCACCTGCACACCATCTGTCGGAGTGCATTCCAGGAGGCTTTCCAAAAACGGAAAAACGCTGCGAAGGGTACACATCAAGTTTAGGAGACTAGTTTAAAGGGGACAGTGCGTAAGAGTTTTAACTTGTGCGAAGCATGTGCTGTTTCCACCTCTGTAATAATTAACATGTTTTGGAGTGCATATTATTCTTCACTTCCCTAAGAAGTGCAGCAACGATTATTTCGTGCCCTTTGCTGCAGTTCAGCTTTATGTAGTGTGCATTGCCTTATGCATTGCCTTGCTGTGTCCTTTGTGGTTTTGCAGGTTCCTCATCTTTGGCGTCCAAGAAGCTTCCACTTATGTCTCTTCGACCGAAGCTGCATTCCTGCCGTCAGTGCACCTACACGACATCTTATAAGTCTAATTTGAAAACACACCTACGAATCCACACTGGCGAGCGCCCCTTCCAGTGCCACTTGTGCCCAGCTGCATTCACGCTCCAGACCACCCTCAAGGACCATATACGAACCCACACTGGAGAGCGACCCTTTTCCTGTGCTCAGTGCAATGCGTCCTTCTTGCAGAGAGCTCACCTCAAGAAGCACATGCTCACCCACACTGGAGAGCGACCCTTTCCCTGTGTCCACTGCCCTGCATCCTTTTCAAGGAAAGGGAACCTGGAGGTCCACATGCGCACGCACACCGGAGAGCGTCCTTTTTCGTGTGTCCACTGCCCTACGTCTTTTTCAAGGAAAGGTGGTCTTGTGGACCACATGCGCATTCACACGGGAGAGCGTCCGTTTTCGTGTGTCCAGTGCAGTGCAGGCTTTTCGCAGAAAGTCGGCCTCACGCGCCATGTGGCTAGTTTTCATACAGAGAATGCATGAAGGATGGGAGTGCAGACTTCCTTTATAGCTTTATAGGAGCACCGACACTAATTTTGGACAGTCTGACAAAATATATGTTTAATATGGCTCACTTAAAAGCCCACTTCCAGTTTCGATTTCGAGGGCGCAGTTTCTCAGTGACATGTAATCACCACTTAGATTTGCTTTTCTGAGCATTTGCAGCGTATGTGCTCCCGCTTGACGTGGTCACAAAAATAATATGCTATAGCTTGCCAAATTGAGCTGCTCAATCATATATCGCCGCCCACTAGGGCTCATTTCTTTAAAAATGTATAATAGGTTGCTTTTTTTAGCTAGTTACATAAAACATAATCACTTAGTGGCAAAACTACTGGAATAGTGATTCCTTGCTGGTGTTTTAATATGGGCTGCTTTATATATGACTTAAGCTGGAATAACCACATTTCCAACATCTGTAACTTGTTTCAAGAAACTTTGTATCCTCGGGCACAAACTAAAGCATGCTCCTCATGATACTAGATTGCTGGCTTATATTTCACTCATCAGACCAAGACTGAAATATGCTTGCACCTTATGGGACCCCCTCACAAAAACTAACATCAATGCACTAGAGATGATTCAACGCCGAGCAGTTAGGTTTATTTTTTGTAATTATAGAATAAATGGCTCTCCCGCAGCACTAATGAAACAACACAATATTCAGACACTACAGCTCCGAAGGAAAATTCACAGGTTAAAAGTTTCTTTTCCAACTTAGAAACAATTGCTTGTGTCTTAACCCACAAACTTACGTGACACCACTTACTGCACGTCATACAAGGCATCGTCATGATCTTTCTTTAACACCACACAACACCAGAACTAACCTCTTTATATTTTCCTTCTTCCCACGAACTGTAAACGATTGGAATAACCTGGAGGTATCGCAAATAATAAACGCAGATTCTATTGAACGTATATCTATTTAATGTTTTCACTATTGTCGTGTCTATTATACCTTTGTTCCTTTGTTTTAGTGTTACTGTTTTTGAGTATTAAAGATGTGCTTGCCGCCTTCAATCTTGCAAGAGTATTAGCAAATGTTCAAGCGTGCGCAATGTGTTCAATACCATTCCTAGTTTCTGATGTTATTGTTATTCATTTTCTTCGGTGTCTTTTAAGCTTGTCTTGTTTAGTCGTGCTTTTTTTTCTTCAGTTCGTTTGTTTCTGATTGTTATTCATGAATGTATGTATTTATGTACTGCCCTCCTGAATGGACCCAATTAGGGTCTGCAGTATTGGGTAAATAAATAAATGAATAAATAAATAAATAATTAAATGAATGAATGAATGTCTGTCTGCATGTGGTGCTTTGAGTTACTTTTCTATCTAAAAGTGATTTCTCAGCTTTTGTAGGTGTGTCCATTCCTTTTACAGAGCGCCCAAGAATTTCCGTGTAATGCCAGAAATGAATGACATCAGTCTATTCGAAATAACCTCGCACTCTGCGCTGTGTTGCATTGACGCTAATGAGACCGCATCTACTGGCTGATTGGTGTTCTTGAAAGAAGTGAAATTGTATATTGTCTTCTTATGGGGGGGGGACAATTAAGTTGTGATAAATATTGGATTTTGTTGGTGCTTAATGTTTTCAGTACTGACAGTATTTAATGGTGTTCATCTTTGCAAAGTGTTCATTCAGTCGTGGTAGTTTGTATTGCACACTTTTCATTTTGCAAGACTATCCTACTACGCATGTTTACGCAAGTGTTAATGAGACAAATAGCTCTGTCGGTAAATTGCCATATTAGATTTTTGTAGTGTTCATCTTTTGTCATGTGGCATGGTTCAAGTTCAAACTATTTCATTGTCAAAGCATTTTTCTGCTTTATTATGCTGTAATTATTTGTATATCTTCCTGTAGTCTTTTTCAAATAAAAAGGCCAACGAGCACTTGACATCATCCATTTTTTTAATTGCAGGGCCACTATTCAGTAAAAGATAATTTCCTAAGCAAATTTTAATATCCTCTTATTCGCTTCGACTATATTAAGTGACGTTATTCTCACTTTCAACCAATATTTCTCTACCTTTGTATAACATTTTGTTGTCTTTCTTATGTAGACATATTGGTTGGGGCATTTGATGCCCTCATGATATGTAAACATGTAGGGCAGGGTAATGAATGCAGTGGGACATCTACTGATTGATGTGCCACTGATGTGCGTGGCTTGTCTCTGCGACATTTTTGGCGTATAAGGGACCGTTAGTATTCTGTGGTATCCTTAGGTTCAGTGGTCTTGTCGTCATCAGTCGAGTGTTTCGTAAGAACTTCACGAATTTTTAATGTGTAACTGACGAATTTATGAATGGATTCTACATGTTTTGATGGGGATGGAGTGACAGAACACCTCTTTAGAACGACAGGAAGCTGAGCTAGTTGGTAAGGGTTCATAACGCAAAGAAGTAAGGTATGCGAACATGAACGCAAGAGAAACATGGTGTCCATGTTGTCTTGTGTGTGTCTGCACTTCTTACCGTTTTGCATCGAGAACACCTGTGTACTGTACTCATTCCCAGAGGAGGCTTTTTTTAAGTGGCCCTTGTTTAAAATGAGAAGTGTGGCTTGCCCCGTAATCGTATAGTTATGAAAAATACATTGGTCAAGGCAATTACAAAAAGGGATTTAATGTCATTGGAGCCAATGTTTCGACGTGTGGTCTCGCACTCTTAAGGCAACGGCTGAAGAAAAGCTTCCACTTGTCGAGACGTTATTTCTTACAATGTTACCCGCTTTTCGTCGTTTTAGCAATATTTTTCATTACTTCATGCTTCCCTCTTCTCTTGGGAATGCATCCAGCACACTTGGCTTTCGTTGAAGTTCAGGCGCAAATCCCAGAACTGGAGCATTCCGTCCACTGGATGCTCGTTAGCGAAGGTAGTCCTCTGCCAAGATTTTTAAAATCGTCAAGGGCCCCCTTTAGTACTTGCTTTTTTAAACTAGAGCAGTTATTTTCATAATTGAAAACTTGTCCATGTAACGGAAAACATTAAGGACTGTCATCGCGAGCATGAATAAAGTGATCATGTTTATAGTGATCACTGGGAGATACAAATATAAACAACACAGTAGGGATACATCAACTGATGCATGTGCTTCACTTCTGTATATAGAACTGGTTGTAAAATTTGTTAAGTGCCCTGGTGACGGAAAAATTCTAAAAGGACTAAAATGTTGTCAACTGACATGCTTGCTGCATATTCAAATGCAACTGTGCCATTGACATACCTGCCAACTCTACCAATTCGCCCAGGAGAATCGCACGTTCTTCCACTTCTAGAGGCACGGCCATAATTCTGATAAACAACCCTACCACCACTGTGAAAGGAAAGTAATAGGTGACGCGCTTCTAAAATTTCTGAGACTTGGAGGAACACGAGCGCTTTGCTGTAAGACCCTGCCTTCTATCCTAGCTGCTTGTGCCCTCAGTATTCCGCCGAAAGAACACTTCAATGTGTGCGAGATGGACTCCCGGCTCTTTTCGCAGGAAAATCTTTTAGGTGCGCGGTAGCATATGGACCATGCCCAACGCAACTTCAAAGCCCTTTTAATGTTTTGTGTGACACAGGTTTAGATGTCAGTCTCTAGTACTGTGCATGACTACGGCGCATGGTGCACATCCCCTTACAGTATCTGTAGAGTGACTCATTGTACTTTACCATCGTCGCCTCTCATACCTGTCTCTGTCTCTATCTTTCCCTTTTCCCCTTACCCCTGTGTGGAGTAGCAGGCTGGAGACTCACACTCTAGGCTGACATCTCCTCCTTTCCTCTCATTAAATGCTACCTTCTTCCTCTACCCTAGCGGTGTAGAGGGAGGGGAGGCTACCTTGTTTGTGTGCGAGTTTTGTTGTCTACAGTTTGGCATGTTATTTTTACCTTGATGTGTCCCTTTCAGCATTGAGGTGTGTCATGTTTACCTCGAGCATCCCTTTAAACTTTCTTGACCTTTGTGAAAGAACTAGCCCGTCTGAGTATACTATTGGAGCTTCAGCCAAACTGAATTGTATGTAGCGGCCTCAGGTCTTTGGACGTAGCATTGTTAAACATGGTATTTACCAAAAAAATTCAAACTTGTGCGAAGTATGTAACGTGGCCACTTTATTAATAATTAAGATGTTTTGGAAGTCACATTATTCTTTACTTCCCTAAGAAGTGCAGCAGCGATGTGTTGCTGTGTTCTCTGTGGGTTTGCAGGTTCCTCATCTTTGGTGTCATAGGAGCAGTTCCATTCACTTGTGTCTTTTCCAGTCGAGCCGCATGTCTGCCGACAGTGCACCTAGAAGACCTGGCGCAAGGGTACTCTTAAAAGACACCTCTGAAGCCACACTGGCGAGTGTCCCTTCCAGTGCCACTTGTGTCCAGCTGCATTCACGCACAAGACCACCCTCATGAACCACATGCGAACCAACACTGGACAGCGTCCCTTTTCCTGTGTCCAATGCAATGCGTCCTTTTTGCAGAAGGCACACCTAGACAGGCATATGCGCACCCACACTGGAGAGTAACCCTACTCCTGTGTCCACTGCAGTGCACGCTATTCAAACAAATAGAGCCTCATTTACCACATGTCTCGTTTTCATGCAAATTAGAGGCCATGAAGATTGGGATGATTGTACAGACTTCCTCTTTATCTTGAAATGGTGTGGGTGGAGCGCGAGTTCGTTGATTAGAGGTGACTGCGTTGGAGAAAGCAGGCCAAGCAGGATACACAAAATCTCCCTGTCCTTATTTGCCTTATTGCTCCTTGTCTCTCTTGCTACCTGTTGGGGACATGGTGACAGGATAATACGGCTTGTAAAGATACTATGTGCAGCATGGCCCTCTCGTGTTGTGGCCTTGTACAAGTGTGTTGCCCCCAAGGCTGTGTTAATGGCTTCGTGCCTGTGTCATCATTATAACGCTGCACTTTGTTATTAAGTGAGGCTAAATACATTCAGTAGTTTTAGCAAAAGCTGGAAAAAATTGTATAATAGGTTGCCTTAATTACCTAGTTACATAAAATGTAATCACTCAATCGCAAAACTACCAAGAAATGTGATTCATTACTGGTGTTTTTGATATGGGAAAGTTTATTTGATGCACAAAGTAAATGTGTGCATGTGTGCTGTGAGTCTGTCCTGTATTTAACAGTGTTTTCTGTTCTGTTCCAGATGTGTCCATTCCTTTTACAGAGCATCCAAGAAGTTCCGTGAAATGCTAGAAGTGAATGGCACCAGTATATTAGAAATCATCTCCCAGTCTATGTTGTGTTGCAGTTCGTATCGTTAAAAATTGAAGAGTGTGACACTAATGAGACCTCATTTACTGGCTGACTGGTGTTCTTTGAAGGAAGTGAAATTGGATATTGTCTTCCTCGTTACAATTGAAATTGTGACAGAATTACGGATTTTGTTGCTTAACATCTACAGTGTTTTAACATTTCAGTCATTAGCATTATGAAATTGCATTCATCTGTGCAAAGTATCTGTTCAGGCCTGATAGTTTGTGTTACACACTTTTGATTTTGCAAGACTCTCCAACTGTGCATGTTTATGCAAGTGTTAATGGGACAGACAGTTCTGTAGATAAACTGCCATACTACTTTTCGGTACTGTGTATTTTGTGTTGTGCAGGATGCTTAAAATACAGACTAATTTCACAGTGGAAGTATCTTTCTACTTCATTATTGTATGCTGTTATTATTTGTATTTCTCTTCTTGTATTCCCTTTCAAATAAAAAGACCAACAAGCACTTTCCATCATCCACATTTTATTTACAGGGCCAATATTCAGTGAAGAATAATTTCCTAAGCAAATCTTGATATGCTTTTATTCACTTCTAATATCTTAAATGCTTTTTACACTTTGAACCAATATTTGTGTATTTCTTATGTTGACGTATTGATTGGTGCATTTGGTTCCATGATATGAATGCTTGTAGTGCGTGGTAATGAATGTGTATGGCTATCTACTGATTGATATTTCACTGGTGTGCTTTGCTTGTCTCTGCAACATTTCTGGCAAATAGGGACCCTTAGTATTCTTTGGTATCCTTATGCTCTCATTGGTGCAATAGGAACAGGTTAGCAGGAAATGTGTATGCTGTGATGATAGATACTATATAGAACGACTGCCTTGGCAAATGTACACTTGTTTTCCATGACTAGAAAGTGTGATGTCAAGAGTGAGCACTGCGCTGCAACTGAGGGCATATAATGCAATGCTTAGACAACTGGCTGCTATTTGATGCATTTCACTGCGGCCATTAGTTGAGTTGCAATGGAAGGTTCTTACAAGGTACAAGCACACGTACAAGGTTATTTATTCATTTTCCAAATACAAAGGATTGCCGGCGGTCAGTAGAAGAAGGTGGTTTGCCTCTTGATGTGGTCCTGCTCGACCACTTCTTTGTTATATTAGTGCCAATACATGTGTGCGTTTTTACTACAAATGCATATTTTTTTAACAAAGCAAGCGGTAAGTAGTTTGAGTAGTTTTGGGTGAAATTGACATCAAAGAAGTACCATGCGATCCCAAGTCTGGCCTTCCCGCAAACGAGATCTGCTTCCTCGTATTTAAAACCCGCATTGCGGGAAAACCAGCCTTTCACGTTGCATCATGACAATGCTTCTGCTCACATGTCAGCCCTACTCTGCAGCTATTTGGCAACACATCACACTCCTTCCTTGCCCCATCCACCCTATTCTTTGGACCTAGCCACAATATGCTTCCTCTTTCCTGAACTTTTAATTAAAACCCCTTCATTTCCGAACCATAGAAGAGATTCAGGACGACGCATTAAGGCACCTGCACAACACCTCACAAAGTGCGTTCTAGGAGGCTTTCCAAAAATGGAAGAAATGCTGCTAAGGGGGCGAAGAGTGTGCTGCGAAATGTAGGAGACTAGTTTAAAGAGGACAGTGCTTAATATGCTGCACAATGAGCAATAAAATAGTTATAATAGTTATAAAAAAAGTTGAGTTTCTTCTTGAACACATTAAAATCCTTCACTGCTGTACTTTAGCGTCCCATTAAAGGTTTTTTGACATGTGCGGAAGAACTGGCCGATTTGAGTATACTATAGCAGCTTCAGCCAAACTCAATTGCATGTATGAGACTGAGGTTTTTGGATGTCACATTGTTAAACCCAATATTTACCAAAGGATTTTAACTTGTGTGAAGCATGTGCTGTTTCCATCTCCATAATATTTAACATATTTTGGAGTGCATATTATCGTTCACTTCCCTAAAAAGTGCAGCAACGATTACTTTGTGCCTTTTGCTGCAGTTCCGCTTTATTTAGTGTGACACAAATGGTTTTCATTGCCTTGCTGTGTTCTCTATGGGTTTGCAGGTTCCTCATCTTTGGCATCCCAGAAGCAGCCACCTGTGTCTATTCGACGGCAGCTGCATTCCTGCCAACAGTGCACCTACGTGACGCCATGGAAGTCTAATTTGAAAACACACCTTCGAAGCCACACTGGCGAGCGCCCCTTCCCATGTCACCTGTGTCCAGCTGCATTCGTGAGCCAGAGTCACCTCAAGAACCACATACGCACCCACACCGGAGAGCGTCCCTTTTCCTGTGACCAGTGCAATGCCTCCTTTTCACAGAGAGGCCACCTCAACTTGCACATACGCACCCACACTGGAGAGCGACCCTTTCTCTGTGTCCACTGCACCTCGTCTTTTTCAAGGAAAGCAGTTCTTGTGAACCACATGCGCACCCACACAGGAGAGCGTCCCTTTTCCTGTGCTCAGTGCAATGCATCCTTTTTGCAGAGAGCTCACCTCAAGAACCACATACGCACCCACACAGGAGAGCGGCCCTATTCCTGTGTCCAGTGCAATGCATCCTTTTCAGAGCAACGCACCCTGAACTTGCACATGCGCACACACACCGGAGAGCGTCCTTTTTCGTGTGTCCACTGCTCCGCATCTTTTGCAAGGAAAGGTAGTCTTGTGTGCCACATGCGTATTCACATGGGATAGCGTCCCTTTTTGTGCGTCCAGTGCAGCGCACGCTTCTCACAAAAAATCTGCCTCACTCGCCACGTGGCTAGTTTTCATACAAAGAAGAAGCCATGAAGGTTGGGAGTTCAGACCTGCTTTATAGTTTTATAGGAGCACTGACTCTAATTTTTGACTGTCTGACAGAATATATGTTTAATATGGCTCACTTAAAAGCCCACTTTCAGTATCGATTTCGAGTGGGCAGTTTCTCAGTGCTCATTATATGAAGTGTTATATAATGACCACTGAGATTTGCTTCTCTGAGCATTTGCAGCATACGTGCTACCGCATGACATGGTCACAAAAATAAGATCCTATAGCCTGCCAAATCGATGTGGTCAAACATATATTGCCCACTGGGGCTCATTTCTTTAAAAACGTATAATAGGTTACTTTATTTAGCTAGTTACATAAAAAATAATCACTTAGTGGCAAAACTACTAGAATAGTGATTCCTTGCAGGGGTTTTAATATAGGCTGCTTTTTCGATGCACAATGTAAATGTCTGCATGTGTGATTTGAGTTCTTCCTGTATCTAACAATGATTTCTTTGCTTTTCTTTGTGTGTCCATTCCTTTTACAGAGCATCCAAGAATTTCCGTGTAATGCTAGAAATGAATGCGCTACCCATCAATTGTGGCGCCGTTTCGAACACTTTAGGCGGAAAAGACCGGTCATTGTAAATATAACAATAAGGGAATGCCACCAGTCTATTAGAAATAATCTCCCTGTCTGCGTTGTGTTGCAGTGATGCTAATGAGACCGCATCTATTGGCTGATTTGCGTTCTTGAAAGAAGTAAAATTGTACGTTGTGTTCTTATGACAATGAAGTTGCGATAAATATTGGTTCTTGTTGGTGCTTAATGTTTCCAGCATTGACATTATGTATGGTGTTCACCTCTGCAAAGCGTTCATGCAGTCGTAGTTTGTATTGCACACTTTTCATTTTGCAAGACTCTCCAACTATGCATGTTTATGCAAGTGTTAAACAAACAGCTCTGTTGATAAATTGCCATACTACTTATTGGTACTGCGGATTTTCTGTCATGTGGCATGCTTCATAATTATGACTTATTTCATAGCGAAAGTACTTTTCTACTGTATTATATTTGTACTTCTCTTTTTGTATTCTTTTTCAAATAAAAAGACCGACAAGAACTTGACATTGTTCATTTTTTTAATTACAGGGCCACTACTCTGTCAAAAATAATTTCCTAAAGGAATCTTAATATGCTCTTATTCACTTCGACTATCTTAAATGAGGTTATTCTCACTTTGAACCAATATTTCTGTACCTTTGTATAACATTTTGTTCTCTTTCTTATGTTGACATATTGATTGGGGCATTTGATGCCCTCATGATATGTAAGCATGTAGGGCATGGTAATGAATGTAGTGTGGATATCTACTGATTGATGAGCCACTGATGTGCGTGGCTTGTCCTTGCAACATTTCTGGCAAATAAGGGGCCCTAATTGTTGTTAGGCTTTCATATTTAGGTTCAGTGGTCTTGTAGTCATCAGCCGAGCATTTCGTAAGAACTTCACAAATTTTTAATGTGTAACTGACGAATTCGTGAATGGATTCGTCATGTTATTACGGGGATGGAGTTACAGAACACCTCTTTAGAACGACAGGAAGCTCAGCTAGTTGGTAAGGGTTCATAATGCAAAGAAATAAGGTATGCATAAATGAACGAAAGAGAAGTATGTGTTCGTGTTGTCTTTTGTGCCTCCGCACTTCTTGCTGTTTTGCACCGTGAACACCTCTCTACTGTACTCGTTCTCACGGGAGACTTATTTAAGTGACCCTTGTTCAAAATCAGAAGGGTGTGGCTTGCCCCATAATCGTACAGACACGGTCAGACATGTAGGCCATTTGGGCTCTACACGCTTTCATTTTTTTAATACTAAGAGGCTGTCATCTTGCGGCTCTTGTTGATTTGATTTCTTGACCAACAAACACCTTTGGGAATGCTTCTTGTAGTAGTGTTATGTGGTTGGCCTCCCTAGCGGCGTGGCATGGTATTCGCACTCTTTCATGCACTCGCGCGACGGTCCGCCGCAGTGGTGTAGTGGGTTACAGTGCTCGGCTGCCACCCAAAATACGCGGGTTCAGTACACGGGCCTCTGGCATTTTCGCATCCATCGAAAATGCGAGCACCGCAGCCGGGATTGAACCCGCGTATTTTGGGTGGCCGCCGAGCACTGTAGCCACTGTGCGTTGTCAGTGCACGTTGAACAACCCCAGGTGGTCTAAATTTACGGAGCCCTCCATTGCGGCCTTTTTCTCCTTTCTATCTCTTTCACTCCGTTTCCCCTACCCCGACGGATGCTTAGCCGTGCTCCCTATCACCTACTCCCTACATGGGCTGCAGAAAATAAGCCTCATTTCCTAATGAAACCACGATCATCATCAAGATATTGCATGGACTCGCGGGAACCTCGGCACCGTTCTTTTCTACAAGGTTTTTGCCGCAAAAGGTACAGTTTAAAACCAGCATTTAGGACGAGTAGGCATCGAGAGGCTCCGTTCCAATCCGGCGAAGCGGTCGACCAGCGGTACCACGAATCTGGGTTGCATTGCGACTTCTACGGTGTCCATGTGCTGCCGATGGGACGTGTGCTGCGCCGTGAGGTGTGCTTACGACTTGGACGATATATTTTTGTACAGCGACATTTCTGACGTTTCTACGAAGTGCCACACACGACTTAGCTTCGTGAGACAGAATATTCAGGTAAGTGGGCACGATTGCGCATGCAAGGCTCGACGCGGTGAGTTTTCGTATCGCCGTTTTAAATGAAATTTAAGTGAAATTAATTCATCAGCTCGAACGGAAAATTTGTTCCAGTGACAGTCCTTTTGAACTACTTAGGTAATTGCCATGTATTCAAATCTTTCATACTATGCTACTTAAATTTAGAAGTCGTTTTTGTTCACGGTGTTTTAGCAAAGGGAATTAATAAAACCTGCTATTACTTTTTGTGAAGTGAATGGCGACGCATGAATTAGCCAACGCACACTGCATATGCAATGCCGGCGTAATCGAAAATTGCAAACATGTTGCAACGATGGTGCCTTGCATTAACAACGCCGACTTGTCGACAAAAGACCGTGTTTACAAACGTGGGGTCGGGCGTCGTTTGAGTCGGATACATCAAGAGCTTCTTAAGGAAACTGTTGAGGGTATAAACATAACGAGTTGGGTTTGGTGTACGTTTCTAACCATTGGCAGAATATCCTTCACCAACACGATTTTTCTAGCAGTCGCCCTTTTATAACGTGCCTAGGACAGTTGTCACTGTAGAGAGAATGCAGAGTAAAGTGTGCAGTGTTCACCGCGATCTTTGCGCAACTTACGGTGAGCGCTTCTGTGAATATTTTGCAACGCCACCTCGGAGTAAAATGTTATTTGTGATGCTTTGCAGAGTACCAACGTTCGTGCATTCGCAGGAAGCAGCCCCAAAAGGAGTCAGCAGCCTGTATTCTGCATCATTTTACAAAATAAAACTCGATGTCTTCTTACTCATTTCGCTGTAGCACGCACGGTGGCACGGTCTCTGTTAGCCCTTTGTATTTGTTGATGTTAACAAGTTCTGCCGGCACCTCTGGAGTTTCCGCATGTCTGTGTAAACTCCAGAGCTGGTTCCCCATCCTGACCATTTGCTTGTCCGAGGATCTGCAGCTTAAGTGCTGCTGCTTCACATGGTCCCAAAAATGATATCTCGTAGCCTGCCGGAGTGAAGTGCTCAAATATGTATCGCCCACTAAACCTCATCTCCTTAGAGATGTATAATAGGTTGTTTTAATGGAAAAGCTTCCAAGAAATACGATTCATTGCTGGTGCTTTGATACGGGAAAGCTTATTTGATGCACAAAGTAAATGTCTGCATGTCTGGTGCGAGTCCGTCCTGTATCTAACATTGGCTTTCTGTTCTGTTCCAGATGTGTGCATTCGTTTTACGGAGCATCCAAGAAGTTCCCTGAGAAGCTAGAAATGATTGGCACCAGTATATTAGAAATTATCTCCCAGTCTGTGTTGTGTTGCAGTCTGTATCATTAAAGATTGAAGAGTGTGGTGCTAATGAGACCACATCTTCTGGCTGATTGGTGTTCTTTGAAAGAAGTAAACTGGGACATTGTCTTCTTTATGACAATAATGTATTTTTCTTCCCCTGTTTAACATCTTGAGTGTTTTAATGTTTCAGTGATTAGCATTATTTAATTCCGTTCATTTTTGCAAAATATTCGTTCTGGCCGGATAGTTTGTGTTGCACGCTTTTTCATTTTTCAAGACTCTCCATCTATGCATGTTTATGCAATTGTTAATTAGACAAGCAGTTCTGTAGATGAGTTGCCATAGTACTATTTTGGTACTGTTTATTTTCTGTCTTGTGGCATGCTTCTAATTCAGACCAATTTCATAGTGGAAGTATATCTCTGCTTAATATATTATGCTCTAATTATTTGTATTTCTCTTCCTTTCTATCCTTTTTCAAATAGAATGACCGACAGGCACTTGACATCGGCCACTTTTTAATTACAGGGCCACTATTCAGTGACAAATAATTTCTTAAGAAAACCATAACATGCTTTTATTCACTTTGACTATCTTAAACTTTATTTTCATTTTCAACAGTGTTCTCTACCTTTGTATAACATTCTGTTCTCTTTCTTATGTTGACATATTGATTAGTGCATTAGATTCCATGATGATGTGAATGCATGTAGTGCGTGGTGATGAATGTGTATGGCTATCTACTGATCGATATTTCACTGGTGTGCTTTGCTTGTCTCTGCAACATTTTTGGCAAATAAGGGACCCTTAGTATTCTTTGGTATCCTTATGCTTTTATTGGTGCAATAGGAACAGGTTAGCAGGAAATGTGTATGCTGTGATAGTAGATACTATATAGAACGACTGCCTTGGCAAATGTGCACTTGTTTTCCATGACTAGAAAGTGTGATGTCAAGAGTGAGCACTGCGCTACTACTCAGGGCATATAATGCAATGCTTAGACAACTGGCTGCTATTTGATACATTTCACTTTGGCTATAAGTTGATGAGTTGCAATGCAATGTTATTGCAGTACAAGGTACAAGCACACGCACAAGGTGATTTATTTATTCAGTTTTTGGACAATATAAGGGATTGCCCGCAGCCAGGACAAAGGGAGGTGGTTTACCTCTTGACGTGGTCCTGCTCGACCACTTCTTTGTTATATTAGTGCCAATGCATGTGTGTGTTTTTACTACAAATGCATATTTTTTGTACAAAACATGTGGCAAGTACTATAAGGACTTTTGGGCGAAATTGACATCAAAGAAGTACCATGCGATCCCAAGTCTGGCCTTCCCGAAAACGAGATCTGCTTCCTCATATTTAAAACCCTCATTGCGGGAAAACCAGCCTATCACTTTGCATCATGATAATGCTCCTCCTCACACATCAGCCCTACCATGCAGCTATTTGGCAACACATCACACTCCTTCCTTGCCCATCCAACCTATTCTTTGGACCTAGTGACAATATACTTCCTCTTTCCTGAACTTTTAATTAAACCCCTTCATTTCCGAACCATAGAAGAGATTCAGGACGACGCATTAAGGCACCTGCACAACACCTCAGAAAGTGCGTTCTAGGAGGCTTTCCAAAAATGGTAGAAATGCTGCAAAGGGTGGAAAGAGTGTTCTGCAAAGCGTAGGAGACTAGTTTAAAGAGGACAGTGCTTAATATGCTGCACAATGAATAACAAAATAGTTATAGCAAACGTTCAGTATCTTTTTGAACACAACTCTTCAAATGCTTCACTTCTGCACTTTAGCGTCCTGTTAAACTTTTTTGACATGTGCGAGAGGACTAGCCCACCTGAGTATACTATAGGAGCTTCAGCCAAACTCAATTGCATGCAGTTTGACTGAAGTTTTTGGATGTAACTTTGTTAAATGCATTATTTACCTAAGGATTTTAACTTGTACAATGCATGTGCTGTTTCCACATATATAATAATTAACATGCTTCAGGGTGCACTTTATCGTTCACTTCCTTAAGAAGTGGAGCAACGATTATTTCGTGCCTTTTGCTGCAGTTCCGCTTTATTTAGTGTGACACAAATGGTTTTCATTGCCTTGCTGTGTTCTCTATGGGTTTGCAGGTTCCTCATCTTTGGCGTCCAAGAAGCAGCCACCTGTGTCTCTTCGACGGAAGCTGCATTCCTGCCGACAGTGCCCCTACAAGACCTGGCGAAAGGATAGTTGGGAACGACACCTTCAAAGCCACACTGGCGAGCGCCCCTTCCCGTGCCACCTGTGTCCAGCTGCGTTCACAAAGCAGACTAATCTCAAGGACCACATACGCACACACACAGGAGAGCGACCCTTTTCCTGTACTCAGTGCAATGCGTCCTTTTCACAGAGAGGCCACCTCAACTTGCACATGCTCACCCACACTGGAGAGCGACCGCATTCCTGTGTCCACTGCCCTGCATCCTTTTCAAGGAAAGATAACCTGGAGGTCCACATGCTCAGACACACGGGAGAGCGCCCTTTTTCGTGTGTAAACTGCACTGCGTCTTTCTCAAGGAAAGATACCCTTGTGGATCACATGCGCACACACACAGGAGAGCGTCCCTTTTCTTGCGTACAATGCAGTGCACGCTTTTCACGAAAAGCCTCCCTCAATCGCCACGTGGCTACAGTTCATACAGAGAAGAAGCCATGAAGGTCGGGAGTTATAGCTTTATAGGAGCACTGAAACTAATTTTTGACAGTCTGACAGAACATATGTTTAATATGGGCTCACCTAAAACCCTAATTTCAGTTTCGATTTTGAGGGGGCCGTTTCTCAGTGGTCATTATATGAAGTGACATATAATGACCGCTGAGGTTTGCTTCTCTGAGCATTTGCAGCGTATGTGCTGCCGCTTGACATGGTCACAAAAATAATATCCTATAGCCTGCCAAATCGAGGTGCTCAAACATATATTGCCCACTGGGGCTCATTTCTTTAAAAATGTATAATAGGTTACTTTATTTAGCTAGTTACATAAAAAATAACCACTTAGTGACAAAACTACTAGAATAGCGGTTCCTTGCAGGTGTTTTAATATAGGCTGCTTTTTCGATGCACAATGTAAATGTCTGCATGTGTGCTTTGAGTTTTTCCTGTATCTAACAGTGATTTCCTTGCTTTTCTTTGTGTGTCCATTCCTTTTACAGAGCATCCAAGAATTTCCGTGTAATGCTAGATATGAATGCGCTAACCATCAATTGTGGCGCCGTTTCGAACACGTTAGGCGGAAAAGACCGGTCATTGTAAATATAGCAATAAGCAAATGGCACCAGTCTATTAGGAATAATCTCCCAGTCTGCATTGTGTTGCAGTGACGCTAATGAGACCGCATGTATTGGATGATTTGCGTTCTTGAATGAAGTAAAATTGTACGTTGTCTTCTTATGACAATGAAGTGGTGATAAATATTGGATTTTGTTGGTGCTTAATGTTTCCAGCATTGACATTCTGTAATGGTGTTCATCTTTGCGAAGCATTCATTCAGCCGTGGTAGTTTGTATTGCACACTTTTCATTTTGCAAGACTCCCCAACAGTGCATGTTTATGCAAGTGTTAACGAGACAAACAGCTCTGTAGATAAATTGCCATAATACTTTTTGGTACTGTTGATTTTCTGTCATGTGGCATGCTTCAAATTCAGACTTATTTCATAGTAAAAGCATTTTTCTGCTTTATTATGCTTTAATTACTTGTACTTATCTTCCTGTATTCTTTTTCAAATAAAAAGACCAACAAGCACTTGACATCATTCATTTTTTTAATTACAGGGCCACTATTGAGTGAAAAATAATTTCGTAAGCGAATCTGAATATGCTCTTATTCACTTCGAGTATCTTAAATGAGATTATTCTCACTTTGAACCAATATTTCTATACCTTTGTATAACATTTTGTTCTTATTCTTATGTTGACATATTGACTCGTACATTTGATGCCCTCATTTTATGTGTACATGTAGGGCATGGTAATGAATATCTACTGATTGATGTTCCACTGATGTGAGTGGCTTGTCTCTGCAACATTTCTGGCAAATAAGGGGCCCTTTGTATTCTCTGGTATCGTTAGGCTTTCATATTTAGGTACAGTGGTCTTGTTGTCAGCAGTCGAGCATTTCGTAAGAACTTCACAACTTTATAATGTGTAACTGACGAATTTATGAACGGATTCTGCATGTTTTGATGGGGGTGAAGTGACAGAACACCTCTTTAGAACGACAGGAAGCTGAGCTAGTTGGTAAGGGTTTGTATCGCAAAGAAGTAAGGTATGCGAACATCAATACAAGAGAAACATGGTGTCCATGGTGTCTTTTGCGTGTCCGCACTTCTTACCGTTTTACTCTGAGAATTCCTGTATACTGTAGTCATTCCCAGAGGAGGCTTTTTTAACTGGCCCTTGTTCAAAATCAGAAGTGTGGCTTGCCCCGTAATCGTATAGTTATGAAAAATACATCAGTCAGAGCGATTACAAAAAGGGATTTAATATCATTGGAGCCAACGTTTCGACAAGTGGCCTTGCACTCTTAAAGGGACTGTCTACCGTCCTTCATCGTTCTCCCGTTTTTTGGTTCAATAGAAAGCATACCTTTCAAAGTGTCCCAGCGTGCAGTGGTTTCCCCAGAAACTCAGTAGAAGTTATTAAAACACAATTTTTTTATCTACGAAGTCGCTCCTTTCCTAGTGTAGGCATGCCAGCAACCATGGTTACCGCTCATGATGCGTTGTCGTCTCCCTAGAAACCCTCTTGGGCGCGAGAGGCTTCTCAACAGTAACCGGTTTCAAGGTCGATGTTCGAGAGGTGACGAGGAACAGGAGAAGTGAGGGAAAGTCGGTGTGCGCGCCTCGGACATGCAGCGCCGCATGCATGACAAGTGCAGCAGTACTACGCGCCTATGCAGGCAGACAAATTCGAAGGCAGCGCCACCCGCACCACCCCGAAAGCAGAGAAAAAAAGAACAAATTGCTCTTGGACGCTATAACA
>CM023489.1:39125218-39289271 GCA_013339685.2 Hyalomma asiaticum
CGGTTCAATTTCTGTGATTGGGATCATTTTTCATGGTGTGCTGCACTTTGGCGTCCTGGTAAACTTCATTGACTTGTGCGAAAGAACTATCCTCAGGTTTTCGGACTTAACATTCTTAAATGCAGTATTTACCAAAGGATTTTAACTTGTGCGAAGCATGTGCTGTTTCCACGTCTGTAATAATTAACATGTTCTGGAGTGGGGGGCATATTATTGTTCACTTCCCTAAGAAGTGCAGCAACGATTATTTCGTGCCCTTTGCTGCAGTTCAGCTTTATGTAGTGTGCATTGCCTTATGCATTGCCTTGCTGTGTCCTTTGTGGTTTTGCAGGTTCCTCATCTTTGACGTCCAAGAAGCAGCCACTTAAGTCTCTTCCGAAGCTGCATTTCTGCCGACAGTGCACCTACGTGACATCTTATAAGTATAATTTGAAAACACACCTTCGAATCCACACTGGCGAGCGTCCCTACCAGTGCCATGTGTGTCAAGCTGCATTCACGCAGCAGAGTATCCTCAAGAACCACATACGCACCCACACGGGAGAGCGTCCCTTTTCCTGTGACCAGTGCAATGCATCCTTTTCACAGAGAAGCAAACTCAACTTGCACATACGCAGGCACACTGGAAAACGTCCCTTTTCCTGTGTCCACTGCACTGCGTCTTTTTCAAGGAAAGGTGCTCTTGTGGATCACATGCTCACCCACACTGGAGAGTGACCCTATTCCTGTGTCCACTGCCCTGTGTGCACGCACACCGGAGACCACACCTCCTCGTGTGACCACTGCATTGCAGGATTTTCACAAAAAATTGGCCTCGCTCGCCATGTGGCTAGTTTTCATACAAAGAGGAAGCCATGAAGGTTGGGAGTGCAGATTTCCTTTTTATCTTTAAAGGAGCACTGACACTAATTTTTGCTTTTTGACAGTCTCTCATTGTTTCTGTAAGTGAATGCACTGGCGTAAAGGGCCCCAAAAAGGGTATCATTGTGCCTCGCAACGCAATGAATATATTTTTAATATGGCTCCCTTAAAAGCCCACTTTCAGTTTCGATTTCGAGGGGCGGCAGTCAGACGTCCGCCTAGGTCACTTCGGGACAGCAATTCGTGATAGTGCCGCTGCAGCTCTGTTTGCTGCGGTCAGTTACACACAGGGCACGCGAAACAGTGATGATGATGCAGTCATCCTGCGACTCTGACAGTGATTTCGGCGATTTTCAAAAAAAGCTGTCTTCATGTGTCATCGCAGTGTCCATTGCACTGAGGATGGCTTGCAGATGCTGGGCGACGAAAACTTTAATGTCAAAGTAAAAAACTTTGTACATGTTGTACAAAATGAGAAATGTTTCTTTTGACCCGCAAAATTGTGTCGTCAGCTCTTTGAGTGGTGTGGGTGGAGCAGAGAGTATTCTTTTATTAGAGGTGAATGTATTGGAGAAAGCAAGCCACATAATCTACACACAAGCTTGCGTCTCCCCCCCCTGACTCATTGCTCCTTGCCATTCCTGCTCTCTGTTGGAGACTTGATGTTAGGAAAGCATTTCAGCGCATGGAGCCTGTGCATCCCATGATCTGCGAATGCTAGGAAAAAGTAAATAGCCGAACTACACTTATTGCTGCGTGAGATGTCTCATCTCGAAGCAACGCAATCAACCTCGCCATATTGGCTCCATTGCCTGCTTTTATTTCGTAAACTGAAATTGGCTTCGCAAATCATTATAGAGGTTTGTGCATTAAAGTGGAAAGTTGGGTACGTTGGTATTGACTCATTCAGAAAACAGCTCAAAAAGATGGGAGGCTGCCTGAAAAGAAAAATAGGGCAGGCACTGACTTGCAACCAGGTTCATTCGCAAACAAATGGAAGTACTATGTGGTGGGAGGGTGGGGGACACCACACACACACACACACACACACACACACAACACAGTGAGTGGTGATAAACAAATTACATGGCTACATGCAACCGTGACCAGAGGGGTGGGTGTTATGTAGCCGCACGTTTGTGCCGTCTTATGAATAGAGGTTTTGTGGTTGATGTCAATAACAGTTGTTAACACCTTCCTCATGATGAATAGATATGTTGTAATTGTACTCTTACTCGCCATGTTGCATTCATGATGAAGCAATGTATTAAGGTCGTTAAAGTAAAGGACACAGCATTGAAATGCTTTTAATGTGCCATGCAGTTCACTTTCTGCGATGAGGATTATTTTCCATGATGTGCAAATTTCACATCAATTACAGCTGCCTCAACATCACTAGGCAATGCTAGTGACCGATTGAACTTATTCTGGAAAGGACAAATGCTTGGTCATGTCGGCATACCATTTTTCTTGTTACAGTGCAGAAGCATGCATGCGACAAAGTGCAACTGATGTGGACACAGCGCTATTTCCGCATCATTCGTATTTTGTCCCTTGTATGCTTCTGTGCTGTAACAAGAAAAATAAACTTCTTCGTTCCAACATTAGTAAAGAGTGAACAGGCTGGCACTTAGATAGAAAGCTTAAATAAGCGTGCCTCAGTCAATAAAAAAAATTAGAGCAGGACTGACTATCATGCTTTAAAAGCATCAGAAGTGGGAATAATCCAGCAAAAATGCGCCAGTTTCACTGCTAATGTGTAACCAATTTCAAAGTGTTGCATCGTTGCACAAAGGATGTCTGACCTTAGCGGTCGAATAAATTAGAGTGGACATTCCATTATTTACCATGTAAATTTATGAATATGACAGTTGACAAAATAAATGAAAAATGTGTGAGTCTCACTGCATGGTTTTGTACAAACTGCCTTGTGGAAACGCTGACGTGGTGGTACTGTGCCATAAGAAGCAATCCATGGTGTGCTGGTGTCTGCATTCTCCTGCTTCAGTGCACCTTCTAAGTGCGACTTTACTTGGACATATATGGGGAAATAAACTGGCCGCTCAACTCTTGCACCTGCCGGTGATTTTCGTTCAACTTAGCAGTGAGCCAGGCCAGCGCATGTCCTCGGCCTCTTATGAAGCCATCCTAAGCCGGGGGGAATATGGTTTTCTAATGATAGTATTGTACGAAAGAGTGCAAAGGGTGGAAAGAAGTGTAATACTATTGGAGGGGGCTGATGACTAGAAAATAACATACAAAATAATAATAAATGTGTGCACCATTTGGCATTTGTGACCTCACGAAAGCATTGATGTACTTATGGCTGCAGTGTTCATTGTTTGCGTCTGCCATTTAACGTATTCCTCTTGTCTTAAGGTATTTCAGCATTCTTATATTTTGCCATTGGTTTCACAACCATAGGAATCACGCCGTTTCAAAACCCAGGTATGCATAGGCGTTACATGTGCTAGCGTGCATTTACCAGCGGCCCTAACAAATGACAGTAGTGCAACTGGCTAAACAGTGCGTGTATTTGCTTGTTTGAACTTGGGAAACACATATTGAGACCAGGACGACTTCCATTAATGATTGTTAATACTTTGCACAATGTGGAGATTTTAGATGGCAGACACTTTACTTCACAAGAATGTGCGCTCACAATACAGCAGCAGTGGTGTTGCCAAGCTTATTCATTCTGATGCAGTTAACAAAGCTGGCACCTATGGGGGACAGGCGTCGGCAGTCACCAGTACACAGTCCAGTTGAATCAGGACCATGTTCTCCATGGGCTTTCCCGCACAGCTAAGAACTGTCGGACGGTTACAGTTGATATATGTCGAAGCATTGCCGGGTTTGAGGACACGGATAATTCTGGCCCGTTTCCTGCTGTGCTCATGTGGTTCTTCCTCCAACTGGCATTGTAGACATCAAGAAAGTGCATCCTCACCTTTTCACCTGATGTGATAGCTCGGCATAGCTGATAGAGTGGGCCCAGGTGGTGATGATCTGTTTACCGAGGCCAGAGCACTAAGCAAATCCATGAACGTGAGAGTTTTGTCCATCAGCTGTGTGGCATGTTGTGGCATCGGTAACAGCTTATGCTGGTCGTAGCATAGCTGTAGACATCACAGTGGTTATCTTGGAGTATAAAGCTTCTGCCATGTCCAGCTCGCTGACTTTATGGAACGGTGTAGCAGAATTGTAAGGAAGCATTTGAGCTGGTAGAATTCTCAGGCTGCGTGATTGTGAAAAACACACTGTACTAGTTTCATTAGAAGTGTTCTTCTAATGCTGTTATTTTCCTATCACAAAGGAGACTTGCCAGTATTTTGCTCAATGCATACATATAAAAAGACCACTCTGTACGCTCAGTACCTGCAGTAGGTTGCACTCAAAAGAGTGCATGACAGCCTTTTAGAAGGCTGCACTCCAAGCATAAACTGAGACATTAGCTCGTTCTGCTCAGGCCCAAATGTTCTACTTTTTTCTTACTCTCATTATTTCTTGAATATTTGTCCCTCTAATCCTTTCCTGTTTCATTCAGAAAACAGCGCTGATGTCACTTAAAAACTTAAGCTCCATCAATCATTATGGCTACAGAGAATGGTGGTGTCATACATGTGTGCTGCCCCCAAGGCTGTATTTACTTAGTGGCTCGTGTGTCTTGCCTTTATTGTCGTTGCGAGGCAGGACTATATGCAGTCCTTTAGGTTAAGCTTGATACTTCCGAGTAAGTTCAGCAAAAGCTGGAAAAAATTGCTATTATACTTGCCTTCTGTACAAGAACATGCACTTCGGCCACTGTTCTCATACCATCATTGCACTGATACGAGTAGTTGGTGAAAGTTCTATGCTGAGATGAAGTAACTAATTGTTCTGTTATTAGCAATGCGAGCAAAAAGCAGAGGAAGCGCGGAGAAGGGAAGAAGAAAACGACGTTCTGAGCGCCATCGCCACGGACTGGAGCCTCGGAGCATCAGAAATGGTCTGGTCTCGGGACATCTCGATTGGCGAAGGCGGGAGTCCAGCAAGGCGGCGGCTGCGGCGAAATCCACACAGTAGAGCTCTTTTCATTGGGTTCGTCTTACCCAGCACTTCCACGAAATCTGTGACGAGCCACACAGAGGCTTAAGCGGGTCTTTAATTCGTATAGATGTGACGAGGCTCCAGTTAGTGGCAATGGCGCTCAGAACTTCGTTCTCCTCTTCCCTTCTTTGCGCTTCCTCTGCTTTTCGCTCGCATTGCTAATAACCTAACAATATAATGAACACTGAGGTTTGCTTCTCTGAGCATTTGTAGCATATGTGCTACCGCTTGACCACGGTCACAAAAATAATATCCTATAGCCTGCCAAGTCGAGGTGCTCAAACATATATCGTCCACTAGCGCTCATTTCTTTAAAAATGTATAATAGGTTGTTTTAATTAGCTAGTTGCATAAAAGATAATCACTTACTGGTAAAACTACTAGAATAGTGATTCCTTGCTGGTGTCTTAATATGGGCTACTTTATTTGATGCGCAATGTAAGTGTCTGCATCTGTGCTGTGAATCTGTCCTGTCTCTAACAGTGATTTCTTTCCTTTATAGGTGTGTCCATTTCTTTTACAGAGCATCGAAGAATTTCTGTGTAATGCTAGAAATGAATGACACCAGTCTATTAGAAATAATCTTCCAGTCTGTGTTGTGTTGCAGTGACTCTAATGAGACCGCATCTACTGGCTGATTCTTGTTCTTGAAAGAAGTAAAATTGTACGTTGTCTTCTTATGACAATTAAGTTGTGATAAATATTGGATTTTGTTGGTGCTTAATGTTTCCAGTATTGACAGTATGTAATGGTGTTCATCTTTGCAAAGCATTCATTCAGTCCTGGTAGTTTGTGTTGCACACTTTTCATTTTGCAAGACTCTCCAACAATGCATGTTAATGCAAGTGTTAATAGACAAACAGCTCTGTAGATAAATTGCCATACTACTATTTTTTTTCTGCTTATTTTCTGTCATGTGGCATGCTTCAAATTCAGACCAATTTTGTAGGGAAAGTATTTTTCTACTTTATTATATTATGCTGTAATTATTTGTACTTCTCTTCCTGTATTCTTTTTCAAATAAAAAGACCAACAAGCACTTGACATCATTCATTTGTTTAATTACACAGCCACTATACAGTGAAAAATAATTTCTTAAGCAAATCTTAATATGCTCTTATTCACTTCGACTATCTTAAATGAACTTGAACCAATACCGACTTGAGCCGACTTTGAACCAATATTTCTATACCTTTGCATAATATTTTGTTCTCTTTCCTATGTTGACATATTGATTGGTGCATTTGATGCCCTCATTATATGTGCACATGTAGGGTATGGTAATGAATGTAGTGTGGATATCTACTGATTGATGTTCTACTGATGTGTGTGGCTTGTCTCTGCAACATTTCTGGCAAATAAGGGGCCCTTAGTGTTCTGCAGTATCGTTAGGCTTTCATATTTAGGTTCAGTGGTCTTGTTGTCATCAGTCGAGCATTTCATAAGAACTTCACAATTTTTTCATGTGTAACTGCCGAATTTCTGAACGGATTCTGCATGTTTTGATGGAGATGGAGTGACAGAAGACCTCTTTAGAATGACAGGAAGCTGAGCTAGTGGTAAGGGTTCATAATGCAAAGAAGTAAAGTAGGCAAACATGAACACAAGAGAAGTATGGTGTTCATGCTGTCTTTTGTGCCTCCGCACTTCTTGCTGTTTTGCACCGAGAACACCTGTCTACTGCACTCGTTCTCATGGGAGACTTATTTAAGTGGCCCTTGTTCAAAATCGGAAGGGTGTGGCTTGCCCCATAATCGTACAGACACTGTCAGACATGTGGGCCATTTTGGCTCTACACCCTTTCACTTTTTGAATACTTAGAGGCTGCCATCTTGCGGCTCTTGTTGATTTGATTTCTTGACCAACAAACGCCTTTGCGAATGTTTCTTGTAGTAGTGTTGTGTGGTTGGCCGCACTAGTGGTGGTGGTGGTGAAAAACACTTATTTAGAATAGAGAGGTGCAGGGCCTCTTTAGAGGTCCTTACAGACTAGGTGGAGTGTCTATTGCGGGACCCCATTGGTGGATGCCGCCGCCCTAGCTCTCTGGACCAAGGCCTGCTGGTCCTGAAGGTCCGAGCAGGGCTGCCTCCCAGTCCTCTCGGGTAGGGTTTGGGTGAGTGGTAAGGTCTGTGTTGTACTGACAGGCCCCACCATGTGGTAGCTAGGTGTCCGCCACCTCCCCACAGTGCTGGCACTGTCCGGTGACCGTAGGGTCGGAATGTTTAATTATTGCAGGGCATAGAAGTGTGTTGGTTTGGCGCCTTAACAGGATGCGTTCCTCGGCTTTCTTCAACCCCTTTGCAGGGGGAGGGTAGCGGCGATGGCTTTCCTTGTAATAATCTAAAATTTCCCTATACCGGAGGACTGGGTAACCCTCCCCGTTCGTCTCCGTTGGGATTGATGTACTTATGGAAACCCGGAAACGAGCGCACGGACAGCCGCATCTGCGGCCTCATTTCCCCGCAATCCCGGATGGGCCAGTGCCCATATTATGCGTTTTGGGTGAGGATCTACGTCCCTTACGCCATCGCGCAATATTCTTTCAGCTAGGGGTGCGATGTGCCCGTCTACGTAATTACGGCACGCTCCTCGAGAATCCTGCGAACGATTCGCGCGAGCCGCGCGACGGCACGCCGCGGTGGTGTAGTGGTTACGGTGCTCGGCTGCCACCGAAAATACGCGGGTTCGATCCCGGCCGCCGTGGTCGCATTTTCGATGGAGGCGAAAATGCCAGAGGCCCGTGTACTGTGCGTTGTCAGTGCACGATAAGGAACCCCAGGTGGCCTAAATTTTCGGAGCCCTCCACTACGGCCTTACTCTCCTCTCTTTCACTCCCTTTCCCCCACCCCTACGGACCCTTAGCCGTGCTCCCTACATGGGCTGCAGAAATTAGCGTCCTTTCCTAACCGAACCACCATCATCATCATCATCCTACATGGGCTGCAGAGAATAGCGTCCTTTCCTACACGATCATCATCAAGATATTGTATGGACTCGCGGGAACCCCCGGCGCGCTATCAACCCCGGCACCTCTGCCTGATGCCCGTTCTTTTCTACAAGGTTTTTGCCGCAAAAGGTACAGTTTAAAACCAGCATTTAGGACGGGTGGACATCGAGAGGCTCCGTTCCGATCCGGCGAAGCAGTCAACCAGCGGTACTACGAATCTGGGTTGCATTGCGTCTTCAGCGGTTTCGTGTGTTTTGGACCATGTGCTGTCGAAGGGACGCAAGTGCTGCGCCGTGAGGTGTGCTTACGACTTGGACGATATATTTTTGTACAGCGACAATTCTGACGTTTCTACGAGGTGCCACACACAACTTATCTTCGTGAGACAGAATATTCAGGTAAGTGCACGATTGCGCATGCAAGGCTCGGCGCGGTGAGTCATCGTATCGCCGTTTTAAATGAAATTTAAGTGAAATTAATTCATCAGCTTGAACGGAAAATTTGTTCCAATGACAGGCCTTTTGAACTACTTAGGTAATTGCCATGTATTCAAATCTTTCATACTATGCTACTTAAATTTAGAAGTCGTTTTTGTTCACGGTGTTTGAGCAAAGCGAATTAATAAAACCTGCTATTACATTTTATGAAGTGAACGGCGACGCATGAATTAGCCAACGCACACTGCATATGCAATGCCGGCGTAATCGAAAATTGCAAACATGTTGCAACGATGGTGCCTTGCATTAACAACGCCGACTAGACGTCGTCAAAAGACCGTGTTTACAAACGCGGGGTCGGGCGTCGTATGAGTCTGATGCATCAAGAGTTTCTTAAGGAAACTGTTGAGAGTATAACGATAACGAGTTGGGTTTGTCGTACATTTCTAACAAGTGGCGGAATATGCTTCACCAACACGATTTTTCTAGCAGTCGTCCTTTTGTAACGTGCCTAGGACAGTTGTCACAATAGAGAGAATGCAGAGTAAAGTGTGCAGTGTCCACCGCGATTTTTGCGCAACTTACGGTGAGCGCTTCTTTGAATATTTTGCAACACGACCTTGGAGTAAAATTTTATTTGTGATGCTTTGCAGAGTACCAACGTTCGTGCATTCGCAGGAAGCAGTCCCGAAAGGAGTCAGCAGCCAGTATACTGTATAATTTTACAAAATAAAACTCGATGTCTTCTTGCTCATTTCGCTGTATCACGCGCGTACGGTGGCGCGGTCTCCGTTAGCCCTTTGTATTTGTTCTTGTTACCAAGTTCTGCCGGCAGCTCTGGAGTTTCCGCATGTCTGTGGAAACTCCAGAGCTGGTTCCCCATCCTGACCATTAGGATTTGCTTGTCCGAGAATCTGCAGCTTATGCGCTGCTGCATCATATGGTCCAAAAAATGATATCTCATAGCCTGCCGGATTGAAGTGCTCAAATATGTATCGCCCACTAAACCTCATTTCTTTAGAGATGTATAATAGGTTGTTTTAATGGAAAAGCTTCCAAGAAATACGATTCATTACTGTTGCTTTGATAGGGGAAAGCTTATTTGATGCACAAAGTGAATGTCTGCATGTCTGGTGCGAGTCTGTCCTGTATCTAACAGTGCTTTCTATATTCTGTTCCAGATGTGTGCATTCGTTTTATGGAGCATCCAAGAAGTTCCCTGAAAGGCTAGAAATGATTGGCACCAGTATATTAGAAAGCATCTCCCAGTCTGTGTTGTGTTGCAGTTTCTATCATTAAATATTGAAGAGTGCGACGCTAATGAGACCACATCTACTGGCTGATTGGTGTTCTTTGAAAGAAGTAAACTGGGACATTGTCATCTTTATGACAATTATGTATTTTCATCCTCTGTTTAACATCTTCAGTGCTTTAATGTTTCAATCACTAGCATTATTTAATTCTGTTCGTTTCTGCAAAATATTCGTTCTGGCCAAATAGATTGTGTTACACGCTTTTCATTTTTCAAGACTCTCCAACTATGCATGTTTATGCAATTGTTAATTAGACAAGCAGTTCTGTAGATGAGTTGCCATAGTACTATTTTGGTACTGTTTATTTTCTGTCTTGTGGCATGCTTCTAATTCAGACCAATTTCATAGTGGAAGTATATCTCTGCTTAATATATTATGCTCTAATTATTTGTATTTCTCTTCCTTTCTATCCTTTTTCAAATAGAATGACCGACAGGCACTTGACATCGGCCACTTTTTAATTACAGGGCCACTATTCGGTGACAAATAATTTCTTAAGAAAACCATAACATGCTTTTATTCACTTTGACTATCTTAAACTTTATTTTCATTTTCAACAGTGTTCTCTACCTTTGTATAACATTCTGTTCTCTTTCTTATGTTGACATATTGATTAGTGCATTAGATTCCATGATGATGTGAATGCATGTAGTACGTGGTGATGAATGTGTATGGCTATCTACTGATCGATATTTCGCTGGTGTGCTTTGCTTGTCTCTGCAACATTTTTGGCAAATAAGGGACCCTTAGTATTCTTTGGTATCCTTATGCTTTATTGGTGCAATAGGAACAGGTTAGCAGGAAATGTGTATGCTGTGATGATAGATACTATATAGAACGACTGCCTTGGCAAATGTGCACTTGTTTTCCATGACTAGAAAGTGTGATGTCAAGAGTGAGCACTGCGCTACTACTCAGGGCATATAATGCAATGCTTAGACAACTGGCTGCTATTTGATACATTTCACTTTGGCCATAAGTTGATGAGTTGCAATGCAATGTTATTGCAGCACAAGGTACAAGCACACGCACAAGGTGATTTATTTATTCAGTTTTTGGACAATATAAGGGATTGCCCGCAGCCAGGACAAAGGGAGGTGGTTTACCTCTTGACGTGGTCCTGCTCGACCACTTCTTTGTTATATTAGTGCCAATGCATGTGTGCGGTTTTACTACAAATGCATATTTTTTGCACAAAGCATGTGGCAAGTACTTTGAGGAGTTTCGGCCAAAATTGACATCAAAGAAGTATCATCTGACCACAAGTCTGGCCTTCCCGCAAACAAAACCTGCTTTCCCATACTTAATGCCTGCATTGCAAGAAAACCAGACTTTCGCGTTGCATCATGACAATGCTTCTGCTCACACGTCAGCCCTACTCTGCAGCTATTGGGCAAAACATCACACTCCTGTTTTGCCCCTATCCACCCTATTCTTTGGACATAGCGGCAGTATGCTTCCTGTTTCCTTAACTTTTATTACTTTTAATTAAAATCCTGTCATTTCCGAACAATAGAAGAGATTCAGTACGATGCGTAGTACGATTCAGTACGATTCAGTAGAGGCTCAGCCACTCTATTCTTTGGACATAGCTGCAATATACTTCCTGTTTCCTGAACATTTAATTAAAACACCGTCATTTCGAACCGTAGAAGAGATTGAGGATGATGCGTTAATACACCTGCACACCACCTCTCGAAGTGCCTTCTAGGAGGCTTTCCAAAAATGGAAGAAATGCTGAAAAGGGTGCATAGAGTGTTCTGCAAAGCGTAGGAGACTAGTTTAAAGAGGACAGTGCTTAATTTGCTGCACAATGAGCAACAAAATAGTTATAGCAAACTTTCAGTGTCTTTTTGAACACACCTCTTCAAATGCTTCACTGCTGCACTTTAGTGTCCCGTTAAACTTTTGTGACGTGTGCGAAAGAACTAGCCCATTTGAGTATACTATAGGAGCTTCAGCCAAACTGAATTTCATGTATTAGGCTGAGGTTTTTGGATGTTACATTATTGCATTATTTACCAAAGGACTTTAACTTGTGTGAAGCATGTGCTGTTTCCACATAATAATAATTAACATGCTTTGGAGTGCATATTATCGTTCACTTCCCTAAGAAGTGCAGCAACGATTATTTCGTGCCTTTTGCTGCAAATCAGCTTTATGTAGTGTGACACAAATGGTTTTCATTGCCTTGCTGTGTTCTTTGCGGTTTTGCAGGTTCCTCATCTTTGGCATCCCTGAAGCAGCCACCTGTGTCTATTCGATGGAAGCTGCATGCCTGCCGACAGTGCCCCTACAAGACCTGGCACAAGGGTAGTTTTACAAGACACCTTCAAAGCCACACTGGCGAGCGCCCCTTCCCGTGCCACCTGTGTCCAGCTGCGTTCACGCAGCAGACTATTCTTAAGAACCACATACGCACACACACAGGAGAGCGTCCCTTTTCCTGTGTCCACTGCAATGCGTCCTTTTCACAAAGAGCCCACCTCAACTTGCACATACGCACCCACACTGGAGAGCGACCCTATTCCTGTGCTCAGTGCGATGCATCCTTCTTGCAGAGAGTTCACCTCAAGAAGCACATGCTCACCCACACCGGAGAGCGCCCTTTTTCGTGTGTAAACTGCACTGCGTCTTTCTCAAGGAAAGGTACCCTTGTGGATCACATGCGCACACACACAGGAGAGTGTCCCTTTTCTTGCGTACAATGCAGTGCACGCTTTTCACAAAAAGCCTGCCTCACTCGCCACGTGGCTACAGTTCATACAAAGAAGAAATCATGAAGGTCGGGAGTGCAGACCTCCTTTATAGCTTTTTGGAGCACTGACACTAAGTTTTGACAGTCTGACAGAATATATGTTTAATATGGCTAACTTTAAAGCCCACTTTCAGTTTCGATTTCGAGGGGGCAGTTTCTCAGTGGTCATTATATGAAGTGACATATAATGACCACTGAGGTTTACGTCTGAGCATTTGCAGCATATGTGGTGCCCCTTGACCATGGTCACAAAAATAATATCGTATAGCCTGCCAAATCGAGGTGCTCAAACATATATCGCCCACTGGGGCTCATTTCCTTAAAAATGTATAATAGGTTACTTTATTTAGCTAGTTACATAAAAAATAATCACTTAGTGACAAAACTACTAGAATAGTGGTTCCTTGCAGGTGTTTTAATATAGGCTGTTTTTCGATGCACAATGTAAATGTCTGCATGTGTGCTTTGAGCTTTTCCTGTATCTAACAGTGATTTCTTTGCTTTTCTTTGTGTGTCCATTCCTTTTACAGAGCATCCAGGAATTTCCATGTAATGCTAGAAATGAATGCGCTACCCATCAATTGTGGCGCCGTTTCGAACACGTTATGCGGAAAAGACCGGTCATTGTAAATATAACAATAAGCGAATGACACCAGTCTATTACAAATAATCTCCCAGTCTGCGTTGTGTTGCAGTGACGCTAATGAGACCGCATCTATTGGCTGATTTGCGTTCTTGAAAGAAGTAAAATTGTACATTGTCTTCTTATGACAATGAAGTTGTGATAAATATTGGATTTTGTTGATGCTTAATGTTTCCAGCATTGACATTATGTAATGGTCTTCATCTTTGCAAAACATTCATTCAGTCGTGGTAGTTTGTATTGCACAGTTTTCACTTTGCAACACTCTCCAACAATGCATGTTTATGCAAGTGTTAACGAGACAAACAGCTCTGTAGGTAAATTGCCATATTAGTTTTTTGTAGTGTTGATTTTTTGTCATGTGGCATGCTTCAAATTCAGACTTATTTCATAGTCAAAGAATTTTTCTGCTTTATTTTGCTGTAATTACTTGTACTTATCTTCCTGTAGTCTTTTTCAAATAAAAAGACCAACAAGCACTTGACATTGTTCATTTTTTAAATTACAGGGCCACTACTCTGTCAAAAATAATTTCCTAAGGAATCTTAATATGCTCTTATTCACTTCAACTATCTTAAATGAGGTTATTCTCATTTCGAACCAATATTTCTATACCTTTGTATAACATTTTCTTCTCCTTGTTATGTTGACATATTGACTGGTACATTTGATGCCCTCATTTTATGTGTACATGTAGGGCACGGTAATGAATATCCACTGATTGATGTTCCACCGATGTGCGTGGCTTGTCTCTGCAACATTTCTGGCAAATAAGGGGCCCTTAGTGTTCTGTAGTATTGTTAGGCTTTGATATTTAGGTTCACTGGTCTTGTTGTTATCAGTCGAGCGTTTCGTAAGAACTTCACGATTTTTTAATGTGTAACTGACGAGTTTCTGAACAGATTCTGCATGTTTTGATGGGGATGGAGTGACAGGACACCTCTTTAGAATCGCAGGAAGGTGAGCTAGTTGGTAATGGTTCATAGCGCAAAGAAGTAAGGTATGCGAACATGAACGCAAGAGAAACATGGTGTCCATGTTGTCTTGTGTGTGTCCGCACTTCTTACCGTTTTGCATCGAGAACACCTGTGTACTGTACTCATTCCCACCGGTGACTTTTTTAAGTAGCCCTTGTTCAAAATCAGAAGTGTGGCTTGCCCCGTAATTGTATAGTAATGAAAGATACATCAGTCAGAGCGATTACAAAAAGGGATTTAATATCATTGGAGGGAGCATTTCGACAAGTGGTCTTGCACTCTTAAGGCAACCGCTTAAGAAGACAAGCTTTCACTTGTTGAGACGTTGGTTTTTGCAATGTTACCCACTTTTCGTCATTTTAGCGATATTTTTCATTAGTTCATGCTTCCATCTTCTCTTGGGAATGCATCCAGCACACTTGAAGTTCAGGCACAAATCCCAGAAGTGAAGCGTTCCATCTAGTGGATGCTCATATGCGAAGGCTAGTCCTTTGCCAAGATTTTTAAAATCGTCAAGGGCCCCCTTTAGAACTTACTTTTTTAAATTAGAGCAGTTATTTTCATAAGTAATTGAAAACTTGTCCATGTAACGGAAAGCATTAAGGACTGTCATTGTGAGCATGAATAATGTGATCGTGTATAGGGTGATCAATGGAAAATACAAATATGTGCAACACAGTAGCGATACGTCAACCGATGCATGTGCTTCTGTATATAGAACTGGTCGTGAAATTTGTTAAAAGCACTGTGACGGAAAAATTCTAAAAGGACTAAAATGTTGTCAACTGACATGCTTGCTGCATATTCAAATGCAACTGCGCCAGTTACATACCTGTAAACTCTACCAATTCGCCCAGGAGAATCCCAATTTCTTTGGATTGTACAGGCACTGCCATAATTCTCCTGATAAAGAACCCTACCACCACTGTGAAAGGAAAGTAATAGGGGACGGCGCTTCTAAAATTTCTCAGGCTTGGAGGAACACAAGCACTTTGCTGTAGAACCCTGCCCTTTACCCTAGCTGCGTGTGCCCTTAATATTCAACCGAAGGGAGAACACTTCAGTGCGTGTTAGATGGACTCCCGGCCCTTTTCGGAGGAGAAACTTTTGCATGGAAGAACACGGACCATACCCAACGTGACTTCAAGGCCTTTTTAATATTGCATGTGTCACAGGTTTAGATGCCCATCTCTAGTATTGTGCTATAAAGACTACGACGCATGGTGCACATCTGCTTACAGCATGTGTATAGTGACTCATTGTACTTTACCATCGTCACCTTTCATACCTCCCTCTATCTCTATCTGTCCCTCTTCCCCTTACCCCTGTGAGGAGTAGGAGGCCAGAGACTCACTCTCTAGGCTGACATTTCCTTTCGTCTCATTAAAGGCTATCTTCTTCCTCTACCCTAGCGGTGTAGAGGTAGGGGAGGCTACGCTGTTTGTGTGCGAGTTTTGTGTCCATAGTTTGGCATTTTATTTTTGCCTCGAAATGTCCCTTTAAGCATCGAGGTTTGTCGTGTTTACCTCGAGCATCCCTTTAAACTTTTCGGAAGTCACATTATTCTTTACTTCCCTAAGAAGTGCAGCAGCGACGTGTTGCTGTGTTCTCTGTGGGTTTGCAGGTTCCTCATCTTTGCTGTCACTGGAGCAGCTCCATTCACTTGTGTCTGTTCCACTCAAGCCGCATGCCTGCCAACAGTGCACCTACAAGACCTGGCACAAGGGTACATTTAAAAGACACCTTCGAAGCCAAACTGGCGAGCGTCCCTTCCAGTGCCACCTGTGTCCATAGGTCGGCAGTGTAGGGGAACACTCACTCACACTCACCCAAATTTTTCCAGCATCCGCACTCACTCGCACTCACCTCCACTCACACTCACTGGCACTCACTCACACTCACCTCCACTCACACTCATTGGCACTCACTCGCACTCGCACTCACTTCCACTCACACTCACAAGCACTCACTCGCACTCACTCGCACTCACCTCCACTCACCTCACACTCACTGGCACTCACTCGCACTCACTCACTCACACTCATCGCACTCATGCACTCACACTCACAAGCACTCACTCGCACTCAGCACTCACCTCCACTCACACTCACTTGCACTCACTCACACTCGCACTCACTTCCACTCACACTCAAAGGCACTCACTCGCACTCGCACTCACCTCCACTCACACGCACTCGCACTCACTTCCACTCACACTCATTGGCACTCACTCGCACTCGCACTCACCTCCACTCACACTCACTTGCACTCACTCGCACTCGCACTCACTTCCACTCACACTCATTGGCACTCACTCGCACTCGCACTCACTTCCACTCACACTCACTGGCACTCACTCGCACTCACCTCCACTCACACTCAGTTGCACTCACTCGCACTCACTTCCACTCACACTCATTGGCACTCACTCGCACTCACGTCTATGAAATGAGTGCGAGTGAGTGCACTCATGAGTGAGTGCGCCGACCTATGCAGGCATCTGCGGCAAATAGAGTGACACGAGTTTTTCCTCCTGGGTAGAATAAACGGCAGCGGTGCCAGTACACTGTGCAGGTTTCACCTGGTCGCCGACCTAACTCGGCACTACGCGCACCTCTTCAGTCGCGCGTACATCTCGAACTGTGAGCGCTGTCTAATGTATCAGAGAATAGAACACATAGTATTTCGCGACTGTCCCCCATTCGTGCCACAGCAGCAGACGGCGGCCACTAGGCTGGCTGATATGGGAGTACAAGCTATAGATGAAAGCTGTATTTCACCCGAAATAGGGGACCATACCGAATTACCAAATGCTTCAAGGTCATTTTTTCAATAGAAATGAACTGGATGCTAGACGTTCGGTACCACTGCGCAAAGTTGCGGATTATGAAAAGCGACTATTAAACTTAGATGCAACTAAAGTGGCTTCTTTTCATTATGCGACTATTAGACCTTTATCATAATCTTCGAGTGCATTTCCCTGCACAGCATATTCGTCCGACTAATGGCGGCCCCTGTCACGTTTCAAGTAGAGGCGAGGTCCCAGTTACCCGTGCTGGGGTTGACTATTGCCAGTGTTTATGTCAAGAGAGCCGGGTCGACATTTTCCGCGTCACAGCACATTGTTTTGCAGAAGTGATCAGCCGCCATAAGTTGGGCTAGTTCGTATCAAGCGTAATGAAATATGATTACTGGCGTCCATGTCCCCTTTGCGCAAGCAGTCATGTCTTATTATGTATATACGGATCACTCATTCTTATCCCCATCCTCATGCTTCATCACTCTTCTTCCCCTGTTGCGTTGTCCCCGAAGTAGAGTAGAAGGCCGGGGCGTACTAGATCAGGCCACCCTCTCTACCTGTCTCCAGTGTATCGGACTTCAAGTACGCGAGTATGTAGCTTCATTATGAAACTGGGGTTGCTTCGATGTAACGTTGCTCGCTGTGGCAGATTATGCACTGCATTGTGATGTTGTTCATTATAACGATTATGTTAATATTTCATGCGATATTTTCTTTGAAGGTCACTTTGGTCAGTATTCATTGTCACTTGATTGATGCTTTTGGTAGTCTTTTCAAGCTTGCCTCTTTACTCAGCTGATGTCCTAGGCAAATTTTCACTTTGATACCTGGTCATATTTGAGTTCCTTTGTTCATACTCATTGATTTTATGTGGCGAAGATACTGCATAACATGACTGAAAGCGGCTATCACACAGTCATCCATTATGCTGTCTGTGCTCATATAACAGGATGCGCTGCTCTCATGCTGAGAAATGCATTGTCGTTTGACTTTTTATTATTGTTACTAGTGCGCTTTCTGTAAGCCTCTAGTCGTTAATAAGTTCCAGATATATTTAAATTATTTCTTCTGCAGTTCCTTCTGAATATTGGTGGTTTTATTTTTTTTCTCATTTTTCTTTTTTTTTAAACTACCATAAGTTAGTTTCTCAATGAAATGTTGAATAAAATGTTGTTGACGTCATGATCATTGGCAGTGGGGCCTCCTTGTTAGGCCGCTTGCCAAGAAACTTTCTATCCTTAACTGTAGAAAGATATGTCACTACTGTTTTTGGTAGATTTGCTTCATACTATACAAAGTACAAGCTATATTGATTTTTGTATGCATGACAACTAATTGTGACCTATATGCTAAGACTGATGAAGCCTTCGCAGACAACTGTGTGCCTACCTTACTGCACTATTGCTATGTTGCACTCAATGCTAGTGCTTTGACCCACCAGAAAAAAAACGTTCCACGCAAGTGCGACATCAGCACTTCTTCCTAGGACGAAAGTATTCAGGTGGGCTGGCACTAACCCCCACTCTGCAGCACCTTAAACCTTATGGTGGAGCTGGTAACATAGCGGGTCGCAGCTACTACCATAAGGCAGGGACGACGTCCGTGGATCGTGGGTGCCCCCCAAAATTATTATCCCGTTGACGCCTTCAGAACCACAGAGTTAATGCCTTAGGGGTGCAAAAAATGCCTTGGCGTCATTTGAACCCCTAAGGCGTTAGCTCTGAGGTCAGATTATCATTTATATATTATGAGGGTGGCAACCAGACCAAAATATTGGTGGGCGCGCCCAGTTCCCGAGCACGATTCCTGCTTCTTTTTCAGATTACGGCTAACATTTCAGGAACAGCTTTTGATGACGCACGTGCAAGTCTTTGAACCGATTCAGAAATCCCGGAAAATGGGATTATTGGAGTCTCCTCGAAGCCGTCGAAAAGACCAGCTTTTTGAAGACGCATGTGCAACGAGCCGGACATCAGACGATATACGACTGCATCCAGGACTAAGGCTTCTTACGCGTGCCGTCTGCAACGTTAACGTCTCGGATATCCGTTTCGAAGTCGTCATAAATCCTTTGTATGCTAGCTGGGCAGGAGAGTACCAAGACCGTGGCATGTAAATCAAGCCGCTCATGCCATACGTGTCATGATTTTCATGTTATGACCTGTCATTTATGTTCGTCATGCAGTCATGTTGTGCCATACTGATTTTCGTATACATCCCATTAACGAAACGGCCCAGGAGAGCACCAAGACCGTTTCATGTAAATCATGCATGTCATGATTTTGATATAATTACGTCATTTTATTCGTCATGCGGTCATATGGCATAGCGATTTTCGTATACAATCCATTAACGAGACGGCCACGGATACATACATACATACATACACCTCACACTCATTGGCACTCACACTCACTGGCACTCACTCGCACTCACACTCACTTCCACTCACTCGCACTCATTTCCACTCACACACACTGGCACTCACTCGCACTCGCATTCACCTCCACTCACACTCACTGGCGCTCACTCGCACTCGCACTCACTTCCACTCACACTCACTTGCACTCACTCGCACTCGCACTCACCTCCACTCACACTCACTGGCGCTCACTCGCACTCGCACTCACTTCCACTCACACTCACTGGCACTCACTCGCACTCACTTGCACTCACACTCATTGGCACTCACTCGCACTCGCACTCACTTCCACTCACGCTCACAAGCACTCACTCGCACTCACCTCCACTCACACTCACTGGCACTCACTCGCACTCGCACTCACTTGCACTCACACTCACAAGCACTCACTCGCACTCGCACTCACCTCCACTCACACTCACTTGCACTCACTCGCACTCGCACTCACTTCCACTCACACTCATTGGCGCTCACTCACACTCGCACTCACGTCTATGAAATGAGTGCGAGTGAGTGCACTCATGAGTGAGTGCGCCGACCTATGCCTGTGTCCAGCTGCATTCACGCACAAGACTGTCACGAATTACCGCCGGAGATCTCGGAGGGTTGTAATACCGAGCGTGGGAGAGGGAATGAGAGACGCTTGACGACGGTAGCGTTTTGTCACAGCAAACCAAAATTTTATAACACGGCAAACCCAAAAGTGAACAAAATATACACAAGCCAAAAATACAATCAACACAGGGACTCCTACTAATCTAAAGTACTGATTGGGTTAAGTCTCAAATTGGCGCAGTGCTTAGACCTGAGTCTGGCCACTGTGGCCTCGCCGACGCCGTCACGATGAACACGAGGAAAGTTCTTACGTTGCTGGCGCTGTCCCCCCTCGTCGCCACCAAGTCCGCTGCCGGTATAGACCTTTCCAATAGAGCCCTCCTGGGCGCCGCCATGAAATGCCGCTAGCGACGTCTAGCGGCGGCGCCATGTTGGGCTGTTTGCTCGCCGGGCTCTCCGTGCGGGCGCGTGCATTCGTTGTGTGTGTTTCAGCAAGATCTTGCTTTCGCTGTTTGTAAACATCGCGGAATTGTTAGGTAGGTTAATTTGTATGTGGGATCTGACTGATTAGCAGGACAGTTGTTATCGGCATTGTTTTGTGTCTTATTGCGCGGGCAGAAGCGGGATCAGCGGGGCCGGTTGGTAGCAGTAAAACTGGGAAACCGGGAACATTGTCGCCTCTTCTTTGTTTGATTTACTGTTGTAAGATTACTCGTATCATAATAAAAATACTGTTGCTTTTGCTAACAATGGTGCCACTCATTAAGGCGAAAGCCTTAATGTCTCAATTAGAGTAACCTCAATGTTTCAGTCACCTTAAAAGAGAGTGGTTCCAAAATTATGGAAAATTATCACAAGAAACGATGCCTTGAGAAATAAATGACTAATCACGTAACGCGATATATCAAAGGAACCCTTGATTTAACGCAGACTTGACTCGGGCATAATCAGCATGATAGCCAGGCTTTAAGTCATGCTCATGACTATAACTGTGAAAGTGAGCATGTCCAGAAATCAACGATTGAAAATCCCTAACTAATGTTGGTAAGTCACACAATTAAGGTAGGTTAGACTGGTTACGATAATGAGAGTGCACCGTGATAATTACCAAATCACGATTAAAGAATGACCTGATTTTACAAAGCATGTTATTAATGACACATAATACAAGGAAAAGCTTGAAACTGTAAGGAGGCGGTCGAGATGGGTGTCAAACGAAAGGTGCATGTCGAAGAATGTAATATTGGTTATGGTCACGTTCATGACAAGACATGATGTGCTCAGGTCATGCTATGACATGAGCATGACTCTGGAAACATAATACTTTTGGAAGGGGATCGATATGGGTGTCAAACAAATGGTGCATGTCGAAGAATGTAATATTGGTCATAGTCACGTTCATGACAATATATGATGTGCTCAGGTCATGCTATGACATGAGCATGACTCTGGAAACATAATACTATTGGAAGGGGATCGATATGGGTGTCAAACAAATGGTGCATGTCGAAGAATGTAATATTGGTCATATTGTCATGTTCATGACAAGACATGATGTGCTCAGGTCATGCTATGACATGAGCATGACTCTGCAAACATAAGACCACTGGAAGGGGATCGATATGGGTGTCAAACAAAAGGTGCATGTAGAAGAATGTATTATTGGTCATAGTCACGTTCATGACATGACATAATGTGCTCAGGTCATGCTATGACATGAGCATGAATCTGCAAACATAAGACTGCTGGAGGGGGAACGATATGGGTGTCAAACAAAAGGTGCATGTCGAAGAATGTAATATCGGTCATAGTCACGTTCATGACATGACATGGTGTGCTCATGTCATGAGCATGACTCTGCAAAAACAAATGTAAAGGAAGGAGGTTAAGATGTGTGTCAAATGAAAGATACAGGTCCAGAGACGCGAGTTAGTCACGTTCATGACATGAGATACATATAACACGAGCATGACGAAGCAAAAATTAACGGGAAGGGGTCAAGATCGGTGCACAACGAAAGATATAGATCGAGAGAGGCGATACGAGTTAGTCATGTTCATGACATCGCTTACATGAAATGACATGAGCATCATTATGCAAAAGGGGGTTTGATACCGGTTGTAAAACGAAAGGCACAGGAGATGATGTGATATGAGTTAGTCATTTTCATGACACGACATGGTCACGACATGATTATGACTCAACATGAGAGCTTTAAGGGGGTTGAAATGGGTGTCAAACTACAGCTCGAGGGATATGATATTTTATAATCATGTTCATGACACGACATCATCGCGGCTCGATATGCTCAACATAACGACAAAACTCAATACGTAGTGCAATGGCGTTCGGACGCTGCTAACAAAGCAAGTAAACTTTAACAAGGTGTGATAGTCAGTCAGTAAATGCCACACGTATATCTGTGTGCACAACAACGTAATAATGTTGTGGCATATGATGTATAGCCATATATGGCATATGTGCGGCATCTACTCAATTAAAACCAGCGCTAGATAGCTACTCTTCGCTAGAATTCCTTCAACTGTCGGCTATTGCGTGCAGACTTTCTCTTTAATGAATAACGTTAGTTACATCGCTGGCATCTTGGCATAATATTGGCTCCCACGGTGCGTGAGACCTGGATTTTTTTTTTTTTTCTAATCGGGTTTCTCATTTATCGCACTCATGGTCAAGAAGCAATCATTCGGCTCCGTTCTTGCAGCCTAGTTCATTACCGACTTCTGTCGAGCTCTCCACCTTTTTTCTTTTGAAGGAAGCGTCCGCGACATAAGGTGCTGAAGCACGTTAATTTTTGCCGTTCAACAAAACATGCCCACCTGGTTTGCACTGCACAGGCCGGAGGCATACATCAGCAAGGACAAGAGCAACAAAAAAGGGAAAAGAAAAAGGAATGTCCGTACCAAAACCCCTTGCTTTGGTATGTACCGTGAAACGCGTTTAGCTCTCATGGTTGAAGCTAATCAAGTAGGGAGAAAATGAAAGAAGAAATCTGGGACATTCGCACCATATTCTAAGAACGGCACTGAGTAGGGTTGAGGGTGTGTTGGCGACATTAGCGTTAGACCACATGGGAACATGAGCGGTGCGGCGTTCTGGCACGAGTGCCGCACTCCTCCTGCGCAACGTTGTGCTTGGTGCACAGCTGTTTACGTGCAGCGTTTCTTTTCTTCTGGTTGTAAGTGCAACCGTAGACAATGCAGTGATGCCGTGTCGATTGACTGTTCTTAAAGAACATTTTAAATCGCTCTAGTGAGCGAAAAACAGCGCGCGCACCGTGCAAGCACGGCAAAGCGTACGGGCGGCTCGGCGCAACAAACAGCCCAACGAAGGGGGGCGTGGCGCGGAGAGCCGTAGCAGACGACAAAAACAGGTTCCTGCTCGCCGGTGCGAGAGTGCCGATGTCGGGCGGAAGTCGTCGCTGTCCTTTACGACGGCTAGAAGAGACCGCTTGCTTCCGAAGCCGTCGCCCCGTCTCACGGTGTAACTAGTGTAACTATTCTTACACCGTGCCCCGTCTCCACTGATGACGTGGCCTGACCAAGGGTTAGGCCTAACCGGCGGGCTAAGTACGAGTACGGTCCCCCGCTCGCAGTGGCGACGTGTCATGCTGGTGAATTTCTGCTGGCCGACCTTCGAAGGGGGAGTGTTGGCGGCGCGTCCGGAACCGTCGGCTGCAGCACCTCCGCGGAGCCTCGCTCGAATCTTGACCGAGGTCTACAGCTACGCCCCGGAGTACCAGCGTCTCGGGCTCCCGAGCTGAACGCCCGCCGTTCCCGTCGACAGAATGAAGCTGGCGATGCGTCCTTCTTCGGCCGTAGCCAAGCAGACAATCCCCTTGCTCAGCGCTGCTGCGCCTTTTTCATGCCTCGTTTCACGCGCCACGAGCGCACGTGCTGCTTCATCGGCGGACGGTCTTCGCCGTCGTCGTCGTCTGCTCTGCGCTTCCTCCCCTTTGACTCATGACAAAGACCACCCTGACGAACCACATGCGCACCCTCACAAGAGAGCGTCCCTTTTCCTGTGTCCAGTGCAATGCGTCCTTTTCGCGGAAGGCACAGCTGGACAGGCACATGCACACCCACACTGGAGAGTAACCCTACTCCTGTGTCCACTGCAGTGCACGCTATTCAAACGAATGGAGCCTCATTCACCACATGTCACGTTTTCATGCAAATTAGTGGCCATGAAGATTGGGATGGGTGTACAGACTTCCTCTTTATCTTGAAGTGGTTCCGGCGAGTTCGTTGATTAGAGGTGACTGCTTTGGAGAAAGCAGGCCAAGCAGGATACACAAAAGCTCTCTGTCCTTATTTGCCTCATTGCTCCTTGTCTCTCCTGCTACCTGTTGGAGACATGGTGACAGGAAAATGCACTTTGTAAAGATACTATGTGCAGCATGGCCCTCTCGTGTCAGCTCTTTTTTTCTCTTTTGCACATCTTCCTCCCAAGACAGTGCACCATGCTTCAACCTGGGGCTACAAGAACTAGTGTCCTTCCCTTACTGCAACCATACTCTTTCTCTCTATTTTTTGAACTCTTCTCAATGAGCTATTTGTATGTGAACAAGATTTCCATCGAAGGTGAAATGTCTTTAAGCCATTCGCTTTTTGTTTGTGTCTTTTATGCATTTCTCTATGTCTGCATGCCTTCACTGAATCAGTGGAATTGTCATCAAAAGACACAACATGGCACACCTACACACACACTGCATGTTTGCTTCATCTTTCCATAGTTCATTCCACATTAGTCTGAGCTATATCTGTGTACCTTGTTTATGTGTTCATTGCCTGACTTGCAACTTTCACTTTGACTGTGCCTTGTACACCGCTACGTTCAATCTATGTGTAGCCGTACAAGCACAGATAGTGTTCTTCATGGTATTATATAGCTTGTTTTTTTGTGTAACTTGATTATGTTAAATTATACTTTCTTTTTCTTTACCTCTGAGTGTTTGTTGTAATGGTTACTGATACAAAAGAGAATTTTTCACTTGCATTGAAGTCAAACACAATACCTTACTCATAAGTCAGAAGCCTGTTATAGGCTGTCACTTTCGGATTCTCTATAGATTCAAACATTGGTCTTCTGTCTTTTTTTTTTTTTTTCAAATGTTTTGTTTTGGTTTATGTACTGTCTGGTAGCCTTGTTGAATGCAATACATGTGGAAAAAGTTTTATGCCATTTCTAATTGTAATAGCTGTACGGTAGAGAACACTTTCTTTGTTTACTAGTTTAGATTGAGTTGTGAAATTCGCTGGTAATCTTATTATAGATATGGTGAGGTGTGCAGCTTCTTGTTGATATTTGTTGACGTATATTATTTCTCATTCTGCTACTATGCTGGCAAAGCATATGGTACTGCAGTTTTTTTTTTTTTTTGTACTGCAATGTTCAGTGAATAATATGCGGTCAGCTCACAGGTGATAGCATGCTGCTGAATAAAGATACAACTTTTCTGTATTTCGAGAAAGCATTGTTTTCCAGCTTCAATTATACAATGCCTCTTTGCATTGAAGCATGCAGGAGAAAAGGCATAAAATTCTGTAGCTTTACTCACCCAAGATTAATGTGAAGGAGCGAAGAAGTGTTCTGTGGTTGTCTCATGAAATTGTCAGCACAGTCACTATTCAACTCGCAGGTATCTGAATGCGTGCCAGCAGTGTAGTAGTTCATTAACTCATTGTTATGTTTTGGATACACTTATTGCTGAGAAAACAGTATTAATGTATGTGATGTTCTTGTCAACATAATTTCGTGCTCTGGCCCGAGAAGCAGTGACGTGTGGTGTTCCGTGCAGGGAATTTTTCCTTTCCTGCAGAATTTTCGGCTGTCATTTTGGATGAAAGCGAAAAACAGCGAATCTTCGCGATATTGCAGGGAATTCAGAGGCTGGTGAAATATTTGCATAATGTTCAAAACACTGGGGTTACGAGGCACTCTAGGATTCTCCAATCGTTTGTGGCGATCGGAGAATCTGAAAATAATAATGATGACTATAGTGTGTTAGAATAACATGATAATAACAAACTTTTCTTTTTATTCAGCTGTGTGTGCACACACGAGTATGTACAGAATTTTTTCGTCATCGCACACCCCACAATTGTTCTGTGATACCCCCTTCCAGCCAGCTCGAAGGTAGTATGCCCGGGTATCCCCATAGTATTAAAAGGTAATCTCGGAGGCAATGGCGAGAGCATGTATGCAAAAAGCGATAACGATGGAAATCTTAAGGTAGAAACACTTCAAATGCGTATATATGATGATTTATGATGATCATAATGCATATATGCCATAGGTGTATATACAATGCCTCCTTTACTACCCTCTCCCTCTTTTCGTCTCCGTGATTTGCGAAGGGCAACTGGCGCCGCGTTTGGCACAACCAAGCAACGTTGAGTGCTACCTCGGGGAATAGCACAACGCCTATTGTCGTCTCGGAGGCATTAAATGCGACATGCGACGTGAAGTTTGCCAAGGAGACAATTGACTTCATATTAATTTTTTGTTTTCGTGTTTGAATGAGCAAACAAAGTATTGATTTACTGGGAATAAATTTGAGAAAACTGTCCTGCTTCCGTGGGAAGCGTAAAAGACAACTATCGCTGCTTCACGGATTTTGGCTGAACTGAGGGTTCTGCGAGTCCTGTGCGTGGTTAAACAAAGTGTCAAGTGAACAACATATACTGTAGGAAACTCTGCTGCGTTTCCTGAGCAGTCCTTGAGCTTTTTTCAGTATCAATGTTTCTGGAATGTGTTTGTCGTTCATTCTTTGCTGTTTCATTTGGGAAACACCACTAATGTCACTTAAAGCTCCTAGGATCCTTATGGCTACAGAGAAAATTGTGGCCTTGTACAAGTGTGTTGCCCCCAAGGCTGTGTTAACGGCTTCTGTGTTGTGCCTGTGTTATCATTATAACGCTTCACTTCGTTATTACATTAAGTGAAGCTAAATACTTTCAATAAGTTTAGCAAAAGCTAAGAAAAATTGTATAATAGGTTGCCTTAATTACCTAGTTACATAAAACGTAATCACTCAATGGCAAAACTACCAAGAAATGTGATTCATTGCTGCTGTTTTGATATGGAAAAGTTTATTTGATACCCAAAGTAAATGTGTGCATGTGTGCCGTGAGTCTGTCCTGTATCTAATAGTGCTTTCTGTTCTGTTCCAGGTGTGTCCATTCATTTTACAGAGCATCCAAGAAGTTTCGTGAAATGCTAGAAGTGAATGGCACCAGTATATTAGAAATCATCTCCCAGTCTATGTTGTGTTGCAGTTTGTATCGTTAAAAAATTGAAGAGTGTGGCGCTAATGAGACCTCATTTACTGGCTGACTGGTGTTCTTTTAAGGAATTAAAATTGGGCATTGTCTTCCTCGTAACAATTGAAATTGGGACAAAATTATGGATTTTGTTGCTTAACATCGACAGTGTTTTAACATTTCAGTCATTAGCATTATGTAATTGTGTTCGTCTGTGCAAAGTATCTGTTGAGGCCTGATAGTTTGTGTTACACACTTTTGATTTTGCAAGACATTCCAAATGAGCATGTTTATGCAAGTGTTAATGGGACAGACAGTTCTCTAGATAAACTGCCATACTACTTTTTGGTACTGTGTATTTTGTGTTGTGCAGCATGCTTAAAATTCAGTCTAATTTCAGAGTGGGAGTATCTTTCTACTTCATTATTGTATGCTGTTATTATTTGTATTTCTCTTCTTGCATTCCTTTTCAAATAAAATGACTGAGAAGCGCTTGCCATCATCCACTTTTTAATTACAGGGCCTCTATTCAGTGAAAAATAATTTCTTAAGCAAATCTTAATATGCTTTTATTGACTTCTAACATCTTAAATGAGGTTTTTTACACTTTGAACCAATATTTGTGTATTTCTTATGTTGACATATTGATTGGTGCATTTGATTCCATGATGATATGAATGCATGTAGTGCGTGGTGATGCATGTCTATGGCTATCTACTGATTGATATTTCACTGGTGTGCTTTGCTTGTCTCTGCAACATTTCTGGCAAATAATTGACCCTTAGTATCCTTTGGTATCCTTATGCTTTCATTGGTGCAATAGGAACAGGTTAGCAGGAAATGTGTATCTGTGATAACAGATACTATATAGAACGACTGCCTTGGCAAATGTGCACTTGTTTTCCATGACTAGAAAGTGTGGTGTCAAGAGTGAGCATTGCGCTACTACTCAGGGCATATAATGGAATGCTTAGACAACTTACTGCTATTTGAGGCATTTCACTGTGGCCGTTAGTTAATGAGGGTCCGCATATTATCGTTCACGTCCTTAAGAAGTGCAGCGACGATTATTTCGTGCCTTTTCCTGCAGTTCTGCTTTATGTAGTGTGCACTGTCTTAGGCACTGGCTTGCTATGTTCTCTGTGGGTTTGCAGGTCCCTCATCTTTGATGTCACAGGAGCAGCCACTTGTGTCTATTCTACGGAAGTCTCAGAAGGCTAATTTGAAAAGACACCTTCGAAGCCACACTGGCGAGCGCCCCTACCAGTGCCACTTGTGTCCAGCTGCATTCACGCACCAGACTATTCGCAAGATTCACATACGCACCCACACTGGAGAGCGACCCTATTCCTGTGCTCAGTGCGATGCGTCCTTCTTGCAGAGAGTTCACCTCAAGAAGCACATGCTCACCCACACTGGAGAGCGACCGCATTCCTGTGTCTACTGCCCTGCATCCTTTTCAAGAAAAGATAACCTGGAGGCCCACATGCTCACCCACACCGGAGAGCGCCCTTTTTCGTGTGTAAACTGCACTGCGTCTTTCTCAAGGAAAGGTACCCTTGTGGATCACATGCGCACACACACAGGAGAGCGTCCCTTTTCTTGCGTACAATGCAGTGCACGCTTTTCACAAAAAGCCTGCCTCACTCGCCACGTGGCTGCAGTTCATACAAAGAAGAAGCCATGAAGGTCGGGAGTGCAGATCTCCTTTATAGCTTTTTGGAGCACTGACACTAATTTTTGACAGTCTGACAGAATATATGTTTAATATGGCTAACTTTAAAGCCCACTTTCAGTTTCGATTTCGAGGGGGCAGTTTCTCAGTGGTCATTATATGAAGTGACATATAATGACCACTGAGGTTTACGTCTCTGAGCATTTGCAGCATATGTGGTGCCCCTTGACCATGGTCACAAAAATAATATCCTATAGCCTGCCAAATCGAGGTGCTCAAACATATATCGCCCACTGGGGCTCATTTCCTTAAAAATGTATAATAGGTTACTTTATTTAGCTAGTTACATAAAAAATAATCACTTAGTGGCAAAACTACTGGAATAGTGATTCCTTGGAGGTGTTTTAATATAGGCTGCTTTATTTGATGCACAATGTAAATGTCTGCATGTGTGCTTCGAGTTTTTCCTGTATCTAACAGCGATATCATTGCTTTTCTGGTGTGTCCATTTCTTTTACAGAGCATCCAAGAATTTCCGTGTAATGCTAAAAATGAATGACACCGATCTATTAAAAATAATCTCCCAGTCTGCGTTGTGTTGCAGTGACGCTAATGAGACCGCATCTACTGGCTGATTGGTGTTCTCGAAAGAATTAAAATTGTACGTTGTCTTCTTATGACAGTGAAGTTGTGATGAATATTGGATTTTTTTGGTGCTTAATGTTTCTAGCATTGACATTATGTAATGGTGTTGATCTTTGCAAACCGTTCATTCAGTAATGCTAGTTTGTGTTGCACACTTTTCATTTTGCAAGACTCTCCAACAATGCATGTTTATGCAAGTGTTAATGAGACAAACAGCTCTGTAGATAAATTGCCATACTACTTTTTGGTACTGTTGATTTTCTGTCATGTGGCATGCTTAAAATTCAGACCTATTTCATCGTGAAAGTACTTTTCTCCTGTATTACATTATGCTGTAATTATTTGTATTTATCTTCCTGTATTCTTTTTCAAATAAAAAAACCAACAAGCACTTGACATCATCCATTTTTTTTTTTAATTACAAGGCCACTATTCAGTGAAAAATAATTTCGTAAGCAAATCTGAATATGCTGTTATTCACTTCAACTATCTTAAATGAGGTTATTCTCATTTCGAACCAATATTTCTATACCTTTGTATAACATTTTCTTCTCTTTCTTATGCTGACATATTGACTGGTGCATTGATGCCCTCATTGTATGTGTACATGATGTAGGGCATGGTAATGAATGTAGTGTGGATATCTACTGATTGATGTTCCACTAATGTGCGTGGCTTGTCTGCAACATTTCTGGCAAAAGGGGCCCTTAGTGTTCTGTAGTATTGTTAGGCTTTCATATTTAGGTTCAGTGGTCTTGTCGTCATCAGTGGAGCGTTTCGTGTGAACTTCACGATTTTTTAATGTGTAACTGATGAGTTTCTGAACAGATTCTGCATGTTTTGATGGGGATGGAGTGACAGGACACCTCTTTAGAATTGCAGGAAGGTGAGCTAGTTGGTAATGGTTCATAACGCAAAGAAGTAAGGTATGCGAACATGAACGCAAGAGAAACATGGTGTCCATGTTGTCTTGTGTGTGTCTGCACTTCTTACCGTTTTGCATCGAGAACACCTGTGTACTGTACTCATTCCCACCGGTGACTTTTATAAGTAGCCCTTGTTCAAAATCAGAAGTGTGGCGTACCCCATAATCGTATAGTAATGAAAAATACATCAGTCAGAGCGATTACAAAAAGGGATTTAATATCATTGGAGCCAACGTTTGACAAGTGGTCTTGCACTCTTAAAGGGACCGTCTACCGTCCTTCATCGCTCTCCCGTTTCTTGGCTCAATAAAATGTGTACCTTTCAAAGTGTCCCAGCGTGCAGTGGTTTCTCCAGAAACTGAATAGAAATTATTAAAACACAATTTTTTTTTATCTACGAAGTCGCTCCTTTCCCAGTTTAGGCATGCCAGCAACCGTGGTTACCGCTCATGATGCGTCGTCGTCTCCCTGGAAACCCTTTTGGGTGCATGAGGCTTCTCAACAGTAACCGGTTTCAAGGTCGACATTCCAGAGGTGACGAGGAACAGGAGAGGTGAGAGAAAGTCGGTGCGCACGCCTCGGACATGCAGCGCCGCATGCATGACAAGCGCAGCAGTACTACGCGCCTATGCAGGCAGACCACTTCGAAGGCAGCGCCACCCGCACCACCCCAAAAGCAGAGAAAAAAGAACACATTGCTCTTGGACGCTATAACAAGGTGTCTCATAGGGTGAAGTATGCTTGTAAGACACACATAATAGTTTTCCAGCAGAACATGTATGCCTGCGCGGGCTGGTTATCGTACACTTGGAAAATGACGAACACGCTGTTGGGTGCCGCTAGCGCCGTTTTTGGCACCACTTTCAGAGCAAAATTAAAAACCTAATTTCTTTTTTGTGGTGTGAAAGCGTGCTCATTCCCGTAAATGTGACGCACGATCTGCCCAATTTTACCAAAATCTTAAAAATTTTCGAGTGGCAGACGCTTCCTTTAAGGCAACGGCTGACGAAGAAAATCTTCCACTTGTCAAGACGTTGGTTCTCGCAATGTTACCCACTTTTTGTCATTTTAGCGATATTTTTCATTACTTCATGCTTCCCCTTCTCCTGGGAATGCATCCAGCACACTTCTCTTTCGTTGAAGTTCAGGCGCAAATCCCAGAACTGGAGCATTCCATCCACTGTATGCTCATAAGCAAAGGCTAGTCCTCTGCCAAGATTTTTAAAATCGTCAAGGACGCCCTTTAGTACTTGCTTATTCAAATTATAGCAGTTATTTTGATAAGTAATTTAAATCTTAATCAACTGGCTGCTATTTGATGCATTTCACTGTGGTCATAAGTTGATGAGTTGCAATGGAAGGTTCTTACAAGGTACAAGCACAGGTACAAGGTTATTTATTCATTTTTTGGACAATACAAGGGATTGCCCACAGTCTGGACAAAGGGAGGTGGTTTGTCTCTTGACGTGGGCCTGCTCGACCAGTTCTTTGTTATATTAGTACCAATGCATGTGTGCGTTTTTACTACAAATGCATATTTTTTGCCCAAAGCATGTGGCAAGTACTTTGAGTAGTTTTGGGTGAAATTGACATCAAAGAAGTACCACGCGATCCGAAGTCTGGCCTTCCCGCAAACGAGATCTGCTTCCTCATATTTAAAACCCGCATTGCGGGAAAACCAGCCTTTTCATGTTGCATCAGGACAATGCTTCTGCTCACACGTCAGCCCTACTCTGCAGCTATTTGGCAAAACATGACACTCCTGCCTAGCCTCAGCCACTCTATTCTTTGGACATAGCTGCAATATACTTCCTGTTTCCTGAACATTTAATTAAAACACCGTCATTTCGAGCCATAGAAGAGATTCAGGATGATGCGTTAATGCACCTGCACACCACCTCTCGAAGTGCGTTCTAGGAGGCTTTCCAAAAATGGAACAAATGCTGCAAAGGGTGCATAGAGTGTTCTGCAAAGCGTAGGAGACTAGTTTAAAGAGGACAGTGCTTAATATGCTGCACAATGAGCAACAAAATAGTTATAGCAAACTTTCAGTGTCTTTTTGAACACACCTCTTCAAATGCTTCACTGCTGCACTTTAGTGTCCCGTTAAACTTTTGTGACGTGTGCGAAAGAACTAGCCCATTTGAGTATACTATCGGAGCTTCAGCCAAACTGAATTGCATGTATTAGGCTGAGGTTTTTGGATGTAACATTGTTGAATGCATTACTTACCAAAGGATTTTCACTTGCGCAAAGCATGTGCTGTCTCCATCTCTATAATATTTAACATGTTTTGGAGTGCATCTTATCGTTCACTTACCTAAGAAGTGCAGCAATGATTATTTTGTGCCTTTTGCTGCAGTTCAGCTTTATGGAGTGTGCATTGCCTTATGCATTGCCTTGCTGTGTTCTTTGTGGGTTTGCAGGTTCCTCATCATTGATGTTCAAGAAGCAGCCACCTGTGTCTTTTCGACGGAAGCTGCATTCCTGCCGACAGTGCACCTATGTCTCCTGGCGAAAGGATAGTTGGGAACGACACCTTCGAAGCCACACTGGCGAGCGCCCCTTCCAGTGCCACTTGTGTCCAGCTGCATTCACGCAGCAGACTATTCTTAATAACCACATGCGCACCCACACAGGAGAGCGTCCCTTTTCCTGTGTCCAGTGCACTGCATCCTTTTCACAGAGAGGCCACCTTGACGGGCATATGCGCACCCACACTGGAGAGCGCCCCTTCCCTTGTGTCCACTGCACAGCGTCTTTTTCAAGGAAAACGGTTCTTGTGGAACACATGCGCACCCACACAGGAGAGCGTCCCTTTTCCTGTGCTCAGTGCAATGCGTCCTTCTTGCAGAGAGCTCACCTCAAGAAGCACATGCTCACCCACACTGGAGAGCGACCCTTTCCCTGTGTCCACTGCCCTGCATCCTTTTCAAGGAAAGGGAACCTGGAGGTCCACATGCGCACACACACCGGAGAGCGTCCTTTTTCGTGTGTCCACTGCCCTGCGTCTTTTTCAAGGAAAGGTGGTCTTGTGGACCACATGCGCATTCACACGGGAGAGCGTCCCTTTTCGTGTGTCCAGTGCAGTGCACGCTTTTCACAGAAAGTCGGCCTCACGCGCCATGTGGCTAGTTTTCATACAGAGAATGCATGAAGGATGGGAGTGCAGACTTCCTTTATAGCTTTATAGGAGCACCGACACTAATTTTGGACAGTCTGACAAAATATATGTTTAATATGGCTCACTTAAAAGCCCACTTTCAGTTTCAATTTCGAGGGGGCAGTTTCTCAGTAGTCATTATATGAAGTGACATATAATGACCACTGAGATTTGCTTCTCTGAGAATTTGACATAATAAGACATAATCACTTAGTGGCAAAACTACTGGAATAGTGATTCCTTGCTGGTGTTTTAATATGGGCTACTTTATATATGACTTGAGCCGGAATAACCACATTTCCAACACCTGTAACTCTTGTGTCGAGAAACTTTGTATCCTCAGACACAAGCTAAAGCATATGCTCCTCATGATACTAGATTGCTGGCTTACACTTCACTCATCCGACCAAAACTCAAATATGCTTGCATCGTATGGGACCCCTTCACAAAAACTAACATCAATGCACCAGAGACGATTCAACGCCGAGCAGTTAGGTTTATTTTTTCTAAATATTGAATAAATGACTCTCCCACAGCCCTACTGAAACAACATAATATTCAGACACCACAGCTCCGAAGGAAAATTCACAGGCTAAAGGGACTGACAACTGATTTTTAAGGACCGTTATTTTTATGGCGCAATGGAAAGCTCGCCCTCTGTACTGTTTTCACCTGCAGCAGTTACTTCCAAAAGCGCGTGGATATTTCGCACGCAGAATTTTTCGATCTGAGAAGCCTCTAAAAAAGGCAGAGTGCGCACTCTAGCAACGTTGAAAAGTGATCGCGATGCCGATAATCCGCCTCGCTTCCGGACATCATTCCGCTTTCGCAGGAGGGAGCGTAGCTGTGATTAACCACCCACATTTTGACCTTTTCAACTACTTTTCGAAATAAAAAGACGGTGCGACGAGCTGGCATTGTTTGCATGGCCGATCTTGTATTTGTAAGGCGTTCTTTCGCATGTCCGCGCCTGCTTCACGAATGGCCGGGCTCCGGCGCTGCCGCTCTGGCCATAGCCGAGCCAAGCCAGGCCAGCTAGATCCGAAACCACGCTTTCGCACATGACGGCAAAAGCGTGCAGTAGCAACGCGAGCTACAAACAAAGGGTTAGCTGCACATTGTAAGTGACAAAAACCTTACAATATCAAAAGTTTCATGCGGTCCGATACTAATAAACAGATAAAATAGTGCGCTAAATTTGTAGAAGGCCACGTGACCGCGCTCTAACTCTAGTTCGTATATTTGCCGCTCGAGTTACCAAACGTCAGTTTTCGCGACTTTGCATGAAGAAACAAAAACATAAACCCATGTTTATTGAGGCAAAGTGGCGTCGTTTGAGCCAATGCAACACACAGTCTTTCCGCAGTGGGGTCACCTCAATTCAAGTTTTGGGCGGTTGTCTGTCCCTTCAAAAGTTTCTTTTCCAACTTAGAAACAATTGCTTGTTTCTTAACCCACAAACTTATGTGACACCACCTACTGCACGTCAAACAAGGCATCGTCATGATCTTTCTTTAACACCATACAACACCAGAACTAACCTCTTTATATTTTCCTTCTTCCCACGAACTGTAAACGATTGGAATAACCTGGAGGTATCGCAAATAATAAATGCAGATTCTATTGAACGTATATTTATTTAATGTTGTTACTATTGTCGTGTTGATTATTCCTTCGTTCTTTTTTTTTAGTGTTACTGTTTTTGAGTATTACAGATGGGCTTGTTGCCTTCAGTCTTGCAAGAGTATTAGCAAATGTTCATGCGTGCGCAATGTGTTCAATACCATTCCTAGTTTCTGATGTTATTGTTATTCATTTTCATCGGTGTCTTTTAAGCTTGTCTTGTTTAGTCGTGTTTTTTTTTCTTTAGTTCATTTGTTTCTGATTGTTATTCATGAATGTATGTATTTATGTACGGCCCTCCTGCATGGACCCAATTAGGGTCTGCAGTATTGGGTAAATAAATAAATAAATGTCTGCATGTGCGCTTTGAGTTTCTCCTGTATCTAACAGTGATTTCTTTGCTTTTCTAGGTGTGTCCATTCCTTTTACAGAGCGTCCAAGAATTTCCGTGTAATGCTAGAAATGAATGACAGCAGTCTATTAGAAATAATCTCCCAGTCTGCGTTGTGTTGCAGTGACGCTAATGAGACCGCATCTACTGGCTGACTGGTGTTCTTGAAAGAAGTAAAATTGTACGTTGTCTTCTTATGACAATAAAGTTGTGATAAATATTGGATTTTGTTGGTGCTTAATGTTTCCAGTATTGACAGTATGTAATGGTGTTCATCTTTGCAAAGCATTCATTCAGTCCTGGTAGTTTGTATTGCACACTTTTCATTTTGCAAGACTCTCCAACAGTGCATGTTTATGCAAGTGTTAATGAGACAAACAGCTCTGTTGATAGATTGCCATAATACTTTTTTGGTACTGTTGATTTTCTGCCATGTGGCATGCTTAAAATTCAGAGTTATTTCATAGCGAAAGTACTTTTCTCCTGTATTATATTATGCTGTAATTATTTGTATTTCTATTCCTGTATTCTTTTTCAAATAAAAAAACCAACAAGCACTTGACATCATTCATTTTTTTTAATTACAGGGCCACTATTCAGTGAATAATAATTTCCTAAGCAAATCTTTATGTGCTCTTATTCATTTCGACTATGTTAAATGCGGTTATTCTCACTTTCAACCAATATTTCTATACCTTTGTATAACATTTTATTCTCTTTCTTATGTTGACATATTGAATGGGGCATTTGATGCCTTCATGATATGTGTACATGTAGGGCATGGTAATGAATATCTACTGATTGATGTTCCACTGATGTGAGTGGCTTGTCTCTGCAACATTTCTGGCAAATAAGGGGCCCTTTGTATTCTCTGGTATCGTTAGGCTTTCATATTTACGTACAGTGGTCTTGTTGTCATCAGTCGAGCATTTCGTAAGAACTTCACAACTTTATAATGTGTAACTGACGAATTTTTGAACGGATTCTGCATGTTTTGATGGAGATGGAGTGACAGAACACCTCTTTAGAATGACAGGAAGCTGAGCTAGTTGGTAAGGGTTCATAACGCAAAGAAGTAAGGTATGTGAACATCAACACAAGAGAAACATGGTGTCCATGTTGTCTTCTCTATCTCTGCACTTCTTGCCGTTTTGCACTGAGAACACCTGTGTACTGTACTCATTCCCAGAGGAGGCTTTTTTTAAGTGGCCCTTGTTTAAAATGAGAAGTGTGGCTTGCCCCGTAATCGTATAGTTATGAAAAATACATTGGTCATAGCGATTACAAAAAGGGATTTAATGTCATTGGAGCCAATGTTTCGACATGTGGTCTTGCGCTCTTAAGGCAACGGCTGAAGAAGACAAGCTTCCACTTGTCGAGACGTTGGTTCTCACAATGTTACCCGCTTTTCGTCGTTTTAGCAATATTTTTCGTTACTTCCTGCTTCCATCTTCTCTTGGGAATGCATCCAGCACACTTGAAGTTCAGGCGCAAATCCCAGAACTGGAGCGTTCCATCCACTGGATGCTCGTAAGCGAAGGCTAGTTCTCTGCCAAGATCTTTAATATCGTCAAGGACCCCATTTAGTACTTGCTTATTCAAATTAGAGCAGTTATTTTGTTAAGTAATTAAAAACTTGTTCATGTAACAGGAAAATGTTAAGGACTGTCATTATGAGCATGAATAAAGTGATCGTGTTTATGGTGATCAATGGGAGATACAAGTATAAACAACACAGTAGTGATACACCAACGGATGCATGTGCTTCACTTCTGTATATAGAACTGGTTGTAAAATTTGTTAAATGCCCTGTGATGGAAAAATTCTAAAAGGACTAAAATGTTTTCAACTGTAATGCTTGCTGCATATTAAAGTGCAACTGCGCCAGTTACATACCTGTAAACTCTACCAATTCGCCCAGGAGAATCCCAATTTCTTCGGATTGTACAGGCACGACCATAATTCTCCTGATAAACAACCCTACCACCACTGTGAAAGGAAAGTAATAGGGGACGGCGCTTCTAAAATTTCTCAGACTTGGAGGAACATGAGCGCTTTGCTGTAAGACCCTGCCTTCTATCCTAGCTGCTTGTGCCCTCAATATTCGGCCGAAAGGAGAACGCCTAAGTGCATGTTAGATGGACTCCCGACCCTTTTCGTCGGAGAAACTTTTAGGTGCATGGAAGAACACGGACCATACCCAACGCAACTTCAAGGCCCGTTTTAATATTGTATGTGTCACAGGTTTAGATGCCCATCTCTCGTATTGTGCCATAAAGACTACTACGCATGGTGCACATCCACTTACAGTATGTGTATAGTGACTCATTGTACCTTACCATCGTCGCCTCTCATGCCTCCCTCTATCTCTATCTTTCCCTTTTCCCCTTACCCCTGTGAGGAGTAGGAGGCCGGAGACTCACTCTTTAGGCTGACATCTCTTCCTTTCCTCACATTAAATGCTACCTTCTTCCTCTACCCTAGCGGTGTAGAGGGAGGGGAGGCTACCTTGTTTGTATGCGAGTTTCGTTGTCCACAGTTTGGCATGTTATTTTTACCTCGATGCGTCCCTTTAAGCATCGATGTGTTATGTTTACCTCGAGCATTCCTTTAAACTTTCTTGACCTCTGTGAAAGAACTAGCCCGTCTGAGTATAGTATTGAAGCTTGAGCAAAACTGTATTGTATGTAGCGGCCTCGGGTCTTTGGACATAGCATTGTTAAACATGGTATTTACCAAGAAAATTGGAACTTGTGCGAAGCATGTAACGTGACCACTTTATTAACAATTAACATGTTTTGGAAGTTGCAATATCGTTTACTTCCCTAAGAAGTGCAGCAATGATGTGTTGCTATGTTCTCTGTGGGTTTGCAGGTTCCCCATCTTTGGTGTCACAGGAGCAGTTCCATTCACTTGTGTCTGTTCCAGTCGAGCCGCATGTCTGCCGACAGTGCACCTACAAGACCTGCCGCAAGGCTGACTTCGAAAGGCACTTCCGAAGGCACTACTGGCGAGCGCCCCTTCCGGTGCCACCTGTGTCCAGCTGCATTCACGCACAAGACCACCCTCATGAACCACATGCGCACGCACACAAGAGAGCGTCCCTTTTCCTGTGTCCAATGCAATGCGTGCTTTTCGCAGAAGGCCCACCTGGACAGGCACATGCGCACCCACACTGGAGAGTAACCCTACTCCTGTGTCCACTGCAGTCTATGCTTTTCACGTGAATGCAGCCTCATTGCACCACACATCTCGTCTTCATGCGAAGGAGAGGCCATGAAGGTCGGGAATGTACAGCTTGCTCTTTATCTTGAAGCGGTGTGGGTGGAGAGGGTGGTGTCGCGAGTTCGTCGATTAGAGCTGACTGTGTTGGAGAAATCAGGTCAAGTAGTATACACAGAAGCTTCCCTCTCCTTCTGCACCTTGCTGCTGCTTGTCTCTCCTGCTACCTGTTGGAGACATGGTTACAGGAAAATGCACTTTGTAAAGATACTATGTGCAGCATAGCCCTCTCGTGTCGGCTCTTTTTTTCTCTTTTGCACGTCTTCCTCCCAAGACACTGTACCATGCTTCAACCTTGGGCTACAAGAACTAGTGTCCTTCCCTCACTACAACCACATCTCTCTCTGTCTTTTGAACTCTCCTCAATGAGCTATTTGTGTGTGAACAAGATTTCCAATCAAAGGTGAAAAGTCTTTAAGCCTTTCGCATTTTGTTTGTGTCTATTATGGATTCCTCTATGTCCGCATGCCTTCGCTGAATCAGTGGAATTGTCATCGAAAGACGCAACATGGCACACCTACACACACACTGCATGTTTGCTTCGTCTTTCCATAGTTCATTGCACTGTAGTCTCAGCTATATCTGTGTACCTTGTTTATGTGTTCATTGCCTGACTTGCAGCTTTCACTTTGACTGTGCCTTGTACACCACTATGTTCAACCTACGTGCAGCCACACAAGCACAGATAGTGTTCTTCATGGTATTATATAGCTTGTCATTTGATGTAACTGGATTATGTGAAATTATACTTTTGTTTTCTTTACCTCTGAGTGTCTGTCGTAATGGTTACTGATACAAAAGGGAATTTTTCACTTGCACTGCAGTCGAACACATACAGAAGCACTAGGCTGTCACTTTCGGATTCTCTACAGATTCAAACATTGGTCTTCGGTCCTTTTTTTCTTTTGTTTTGTTTTTGTACTGTCATGTAGCCTTGTTGAATGCAACACGTGTGGAAGAAGTTCTATGCCATTTCTGATTGCAGTAGCCATAGGGTAGATAACACTTTCATTGTTTACTAGTTTACATTGAGTTGTGAAATTCGCTGGTAATTTTATTATGAATATGGTGAGGTGTGCAGCTTCCTGTCAATATCTGTTGACGTATATTATTTTCCATTAGGCTGGTATGGTGGCAAAGCATATACTATTGCAGTATTTTTTTTTTTTTGTACTGTAATGTTCATCGAGGAACATACACTCAACTCAGAGGCAATAGCATGCTGCTTAATAAAGATGTAACATTGCTGTATTCCTAGAAAGAATTGTTGTCCAGCTTCAATTATACAATGCCTCTTTGCATTTAAGCAAGCAGGAGAAGAGGCATAATATTCTGCAAGATGACTCACTCAAGATTAATGTGAAGAAGCGATGAAGAGTTTTGTGGTGGTCTCGTGAAATTGCCAGCACAATCATTATTCAACTCACTGGTATCCTTATACCTGCCAGCAATGTAGTTTGTTAACTCCGTGTTATGTTTTTGCATACATTTATCGCTGAGAAAACAATTGTGTGAGCATTTATTATGCATGCACGTCTTCCTCACCTGTACATTATCATCATCCTGCCTGGTTGATCTTCATCCTGTGCCTCGGGATCATCATTATCGTGTGTGGGTTTTGGCTGGTTCGATCCTGGGTACCAGGTCCGAATAAACGTTGTTGCAGCCGGGACGTTATAATATAAATGACCATGTAAAAGACTAACATATTACTGTAATGCTCTTTTCAACGTAATTTTGCCCACCGGCTTGAGAAGCAGAGATGTGTGATGTCATGTTCCATGCAGGGAATTTTCCTTCTTTTAGGGAATTTTCGGCCATCATTTCGGGCCAAAGGAAAGAAGGGAATCTTCATGTTGTTGCAGGGAATTCCGAGGCCGAAATATTTGCGTAATGTTCGAGACACTGCGGTTACGACGCGCTTTAGGAGTCTTCTACCGTTTCCGCCGATATAAGAATACGAAACTAATAATAATAACAATAAACTTTTTATTCAGCAGCTGTGTGTACAAGAACGAGTATGTACAGCGTTTCTTCCCCATCGCATGTTCAAGGGCAACTCCGGCAGCATTTTCGTCATATTATAACATCAATGTTCAGGGTGGTTCAGTACCCTCAGAAACGCACGAACAATTTTAAATAACCAATTGAAACTCGTGTTGAAACCGCAAGGGGTAGATGCTTCGTGCAGCGTATGCGATGACGTCACAACCTTCCCGCCAAATTTCATTGAACTCTATGCTTCCCGCCATCAGATATATGGAGCTGGCGCCAGAAAAATGTCAGTGGCGAGGTCATCCGACGATATATTGAGTTCTTCCAGCGTTTCTGAGCCTGACAGCAACGATTTGAGCGCTAAAGTATCGACGTTTTGCTACCGCTGGCTCGGGTAGGCAGCGTTGTAAGTTTGACTCTATGGCGTACGTTGTAGGTGATGACGTCAACAACACAGGGTCGCCAGTGTGGGAATCTGCTAAAAAAATTTTAGAATTCATTTACAGGAAAACTAAATGACTTACAACCGCATGACTAATTGCCATATATCATTACAGTAGTGAGGAGAATATATATTGCAAATTTGATTGAAGTCAGCGGACAGTGAAAAACCCCCCTTCCCTCGTAGTATTGATAGGAAATCTCGGAGGCAATGCTTTCAGTTGCGCTGGAGCTCATACGCTAAAAGCCGAAACATGTCAAACACGCATACATACTTCACGTTCATCGTAGTTTAGCGCAAAGGAAACACACACAGTACTGTGTGTGTTTCCTTTGCGCTAAACTACGATGAACGTGAAGTCTGAACACCAACTAGCCCAACTTTTAACTATTTTAACGCATGCATACCATATATGTATATATGATGCCTCCTTTACTGCTCTCTCTCTATCTCTCTTTTTGTCTCCGTGATCCAAAAACTCGCACCCTCGAGTGATTGATTCCACACGTGTAACAGGTGCGTTAATCGACACCTTTTTTTTTTTTTTTTTTTTCTGGGCTACAGTGCAAGCATGAAACGTTGAGCATTACCTCTGAGATTACCATAACGCCTATTGCCGTCTCGGAGGCACTAGGCACGACACACGGCGCAACTTTTGCCAAGAAGACAGTAGGCTCCATATTACATTTTGTTTGCGTGTGCAAATAAAGAAACAGCATAATAATTTTTGGGAATAGATTTGGGGGGAACTTGTTCTACTTCCGCCGGAAGTGTAAGGGGCAACGATCGCCGCCTCACGGATTTTGGCTGAACTGATGGTTGTGTGCGTGCAGTGCGTGGGTAAAACAAAGTGTGAGGTGAACAAGAACAGCGGCTAGCCACTCTAACTTAGGGAACTAAGTGTTCTGCGAGGGAACCGGGGAACCGCTTGTGCTGTCTGCAGGTGTGCCGGTTGGGCGACCATGTCACCGTTCCCTTCACTGAAACGTGCGTGTGCAAGTGGCTGAGGGGCGGCCGTGGTTACCTCGCCGGTAATGCATTGGATGCGATTGTGTAGACACAGCTGACCATCCTCAACAGCGCGATCACCATGAGTTTAAACCCAGCCGGCCTGAAGTGCAGAGACCTGCACGCGTACCTGAAAACACTTTCACCGGCTACACTGGACAAGCTCTACACTCACCCAGCCACTTGCTTGGCTGTCTTCCGGTACATTAGCTACATAGGTCTCCTAACTGATTTGCTCTAATTGCACGCTCTCGTTTCAGGGAGCTGCCAATCATATCACGTCATTATATTATGAGACTGCTCTTTGTCGAACAGCCTGTGCCCCAGGCTGTGGTGTCGTCATGGAACGAGCAGAAATACGTCAAGTGAGTATCGCGTCCATAGATTACTCTATAATGAACCTGTACTTAACGCATAAGTAAAATTGATATTGCGAATGTTAATTGGGACAATGTATTGTTACGATCAGTAAATGACACTAGGGATTTCCCGCCTTATATGGTCTTGCCCGCCTTGCTTGAATGAAGGCTTTAACACTGATAAGCGCATAGTCGTGTAATTATTTATGTTTTCATGACGAACGCTCAGATGCTGTTGTTTCAGCATGCCGAATCAACTGCATTTAGCGAATATTATTAGTAAAATATACACTGGTGAATAAGAAAGGAGGACCGAAGGACTTGTTTTTCTGGCTCGATGCTATCGCCTTGTTCTGCATAGCTCATACTTAGCGGTTGGGTGCTGGCTCGCTTGCTAAGGTCGCGGGTTGGAATCCTGGCCACGGCGGCCACACTTCGATGGTGACGAAATGCAGAAAACACCTGTATGCACCGAGATTCAAGTGCACGTTGAACAAACCCAGGTGTTCAAAATGACTCTGCAGCCCTCCACTGTGAGGCATGCCTTATGATCGTAGCTGGTTTTGGCACATAAAATGTCATAAATTGACGTTATTATGGTAATCAATTCAGTGTCATGTTTACAAAATGTGTGTGTGTGTATGTGTGTGTGAGCAAGTTCACGTTGAAACACACGATAAATTTATTTTATTTCAATGTTTGGTCAGTCGTCAGACTCCATTCATCTGTGTGTCTGGTTCATACTGCTTCTTGATTTACAAAGGTGGAGTTAGAAGAGCATGACGCCAGTGATCCTTCCTCCATCTTGTTTTACTAGCTCTGTTTGTTCACCAGAGATGAATTTCCCCCATCTCGCCCAAGTTTCTCTCCTAGCTTGAACTTAGAAATAAGCTTGTATTTTTCTGTGTAGATTTGCGCAAATATCAACACAGTTGCCAGGGAACAGTTATGCAAATATATATATGGCAATGTTGCTTGGACCATGTATTGCCATTACTGACCAAAGTATTCCTCAGAATTCCATGCTCCTGCTGCATGCAAACATAAATTGAAAACACTTCAAAGCATATACCTTTAACCTTACATTTTTTGTAGACTATTCAAGCTTATGATACCCACATGCAAGTGCATACACACACAGGTTTGAGGTGTGTGTATGTGCAACACACACAGTCCAACCCCTTTACAGGAGGCATGAATCGGGGAGCGGTATTCGTCTCTTATAAGAGAGGTCTCTAATAAGCAGGGTGCCATGTTTTCATTTCCTGATCAACCCTTATTTTGATATGGGCACACAATATAAATGTACAAGCCAATGCTAGGCTGATATGGCATGAAGTGAACATGATGGAAGTGAAAGTATCTGTACTACTTAGCCCTAATTTGACGCATTTCATTCTGTGAGCACTGCACATTTTCATTGTCCTGCAAATAGTTTTTGTAGACTGCGCTGACCTACGCATCCGTGGTTTTACATAGCTTGGCTCCTTGTCAATGTTAGTTTTAGCAGTCTAAAAGAAGCACCAGTTGGTGTAATGACAATGCAAGCAGCTGTATGATTGAGCAACTAGATGCCCTGCAGGGATGGTACTTGGTCGCGAAAGTACACGGAAGTGACATGTGGTGTACACTACAGCACTGTTATGTCCCTATGTCGTAGTATATCTCGTTACGTATCACTAATGTGCCCCTTCAGATTCCAAGTACAAAGTATGAGATTTCTTGCGTCTTAATGCAATTCAATGTTTTCCTTTTTGATTTATGCTTTAAAGTAAGTAGATTTAAGACATTTTTTCTTCATTGATTTCATTATTTTGTCTAATTTGAATATTGTGCAGAGACCATTTGGAGGCACTTGAGGCACTCACTGCACTGCACATTTGGACAGACTCTAGTCTTCCTGGTGGACTTCCAGGCTGGTCGCTAAGTGCAGTGTTTAGGAAGAACATCCAGATAGCACTTCTTGGAGGGTAAGCATTGTTAAGGTGCTTTGGAAATTTGCATAGCTATTGTGGCACATCCTCGGAATGCACATAGCAATGTTCATTGTCAGGGTGTGTGTCTATTGTTTTTACTTAGGTTAACTGTGTGTCTTGTTGAAACAAAACAAACATATTGCCATGTGCTGATTCCACTGGTTCACAAGAAGACAAGGACGCTTGAGTTCACAAGCCAGCGCTTTTGTATTGTTGGTGCTGTGCTCATGACATGTCCAAGGACCTTGAGTTCTTTGTAACTGATGTGTCATTTTTTAGGCTTTAATATGAGGTTAGCCGATCGGTCTGCTCTGCATACTTGCCGTAGTCACTTGTGATGGCTGGAGAAGCTGGCTGAACATGAACACCCCATTGTCGAGGTAGACAAAGGCGGCTTTGCCACTTAAAAGGTCCCGCAGCACCAAAATTTCAAACCCGAGATGTTTGTGTTAATTGGTTGTCCTGCACACGAAGGCAGTGCTAGCCAAGTATTAGTGCTGAATGTTGCCTCTAAGATATTTTAATGCAGTTTTAAAGTAAGCGGGAATGTTTACCTGAGAGCTTGCATTTAAGCTTTCCTCGCGACATCGCCACTAGTATGACGCGGTTAATGGTCCATCTGTGACGTTTTACTATTAAGTGGATATCGTCTACACGAGAGAGGAGAAACGGGCGCACAGCGCTATGGGATACCAATAGGCGTATTTTTTTGCTTCCTTTCCAAGTTGGTTGCTCAAGTGCACATTAAACATGCTACGGTTCAACATCTGAACAGACGTGTAGTGCCACATGCTATGACATTCGGCGTGCGGTTGTTCAGGACACACAGAGCGAGCAAGGGATCAACATATAGCTCCGTCAGAGCACTAACGGACTCTGGCTCCGGGGCACCTGCGTACTTGTGCATGTACAATCGGAATTTATATCTTCATCATCAAGTTCAAAACAAACAATTATGCATAGCCCTCCTTCATTCTACGGTAACATTGTAAATAAAACAGTGGTTTTGCTATTGGTAACCACAACACAACAGCGCGCGCTGTCACCGACGACTCCGACCAGTAGGCCTAGCTAGGTGGACGCCTCTACTGACAACCTGTTGAGGCATACACGAGCTCGTCGCATGGCAGTTGTTCCCGAAATGATGGTCATTTGTGCCCATAAATCTTCTGTGAACACGTGTGATTAGCTTTTTCGTACACCTCAACAAGAATAACAATGCTGGTAATGAAGCAGGCTGGTTCCGTGAAGCGGCCAGTGCCACTGTTAGCTGTGAAATGCCCTTGCATTGCTGCTCCCGATCGCGTGGGTGTCTTGGAAGCAGGTTTGCATTAAAGAAATGGCCTTTTTGAAGCAAAGATTTACACAGTGGTGATTTATATCATATTGGAGACAAAATTTGGTCCTTAGTTGCCACATCGTAGTGGGTGGTGGTACGAAAAAGGGATCGGCAACCTAAAGAGCATTGGGAACCAAACCGCCGGCAATCGGCATGATGTTACAAGTCGCACGTAGCCAGTGCTGGCATTGGCTGTGGCTGTCTCATGGTTCGACCTGACAATGACAGAAATCTGCCTGGTAGAACGTTGCTCGAACGTTGTCTACTCTGTCCTCTGAACGTTGTCGACTCTGTCCTCTCGACTCTGTCCACATAAAATGTAAACAGAGAAAACTGAAACTAAAAGAGGAATGTTCAAAGAGCATACCAGATGGCTATAGCTGCCTGCAAGGCGCAGGGTTTATTTTTTTTTTTTGAGCCTCTTGAGATCATTGGAACTCCATGTGCGATGGCCTATGGCTCTGTAGTGCAAGAGTTAAAGTCAGTGAATACAGTGTCCATCATCTGTTGGAATGTCACTGGAGCAGACAAGAGACCAAATGGTAGTATACTTGGAACTTGAGACCACCCCAAGATGGCAAAGGCCACTTTTCATGGTCATGCTCATCAGCTTCGACCTGTCAGTAACCACTCTTTATATCAAGGGATGAAAAATACTTGGCTCACTGTAATAGGTTGAGAGAGTCATCCATGTGGAGCAGTGGATAAACAACGTCGTGGCATTGTTGAGCTTTCGGTAATCAACACAGAAACAAAGGGTGCCGTCCCTGACCAGGACGAATGGTGGTGACAGTGGGCTGTTTGAATGCTGGATCACACCACCATGCAACAATTCTGACAATGTCGATGAAGACACCGAGCAGTTCATCCAGCATGCAGAATAAGTGCACCAGCTGGCTTGTGTTAACATCGGGAAATGACACTGCTAAGGATATTGATATGCTACACTACAACCTCCGCCATTGACAGGGTTGAGTGCCAGCAAGGTGATCAAGGGTTAATTTGGAACCCCATGAACTGCAGAGGCCTCTCAGCCTCCACTTTGGCCCCTACAGAGTGCTGTGGTGAGTAAATGACATCAACTATGAAGTTCTTCGGGACAGGGCGAGACACCATAACGCCGACAAGTGCAACCAGAGATTGTGCACGTCATGCTGTTAAACCCATACTGCACACACTGACAGCTATGGTTCCCAGACTGGCCCACTTCATTACTCTTGGAAGAAGTTTTTCTGTACGTTTGTTTTACTTAGCATCGAGTCGATGCACTGTTGTGGGAGGAGTAATGCCATAAGCCAATTACATTGGCTTGCAAGAAGAAGATGATTGTGCTCAGCTTGATGAGCCAGTGCTCATCGAGCTGAGCAACCGGACATCAGACGCAACCGGACATCAGAACCTTTGCTTACAAATTGCATTGCTATTAAAACGTGACAATACATAAGGCTCATTTACACCACTGATCGATTCTCACAGCTCTCTGACCAGGTTGGTTGAAAAGGTCGGCCACAGAACTTTGGGCTAATGAACAAGGTCATTGTGCTCATCTCCGTTTATAAACAAGAATTATACAAGAAAATGTCATGATAAGCAGACAAGGCCATGGAACTATCACAAGAACTGCTGTTAATCCACACTGAATGCCACAGCTCCTTGCACCACTGCTACATTATTGTGTCACTGCTTCCCGCAATGCCAAGGAGCAGCGCTAATCATGAAATAAGAGCGCTGCATTGCACATTTGCTGTGAATGAAGAACTGTGCAAACATGACTACCGAACTCCATTGACTGAAGCTTTGGTCTTTCACTTCTAGGGCAGTAGACGGGGCTGTTTATGCTGCACTGCCATATTTGAGGTTGTGCTTCCTGTACTCGGATCACACCTCTCACATTGCTAGTAGTTTAACATAGAACTGGTCTAGTTGTTGATCATCATTACTTGACATTGAAGTATAGGCTTGTTTGGCTCCTTTTTTATACATCCTAGCTTAATCACTATGCATGCTGTCCTTTCATTGGTGCTATGTTGCCTTTGTTGTTACTTGCTACACTTTAAATAAAAAATTGATATCCTTCCCCATACTAGTATTCTCATTTTTCTGTAAGAACTCTGTAATGGAGGATGTAGCTATTGGTCTGCATGGCATGTCAAAACAGTTCTCCTCTGTGGTGCCTCTTTAACGCAATCTGTGTTCCTGGAAAGCATATACACTTATGTATTTATTATCATTATTATCTTTTACAGTGGAAAACCATGGGCTGTTTACAGTGTACTCGAAAAGGACAAACATGGAAGAGATGCTGCCTTCCTTGACCAATATGCTGCTGAACGATGGGAGGTGTGTATGCGACACTTTTACATTGAAAAAATATATATATATTTTGTACTGAGGTGTAGCTGAGGGAAAGGTGCCAGTCAAATAGCTTACTATGAATTATGGGGTTTTAAATTTTTTTTTCTTCTGCGTCTGCCTTGAATTTGCTTTATGCCCTTGCAACAGCTCCTTCACTTGTAAATAAGAGAATTTCATGGTTGACCTGCTGAATTTGTCTCTTATCACAGTAATCGAAACTAATGTGTAAACAAGATGTGTAGCAAAGGTGCATACCTCCTGCACATTGCATTTCTGCATGTGTTAAGTAATTGCGCAAGTTATTCCCAGCTTACATAACTGCCTACATTTCCTTTGTCTCTGCTGCAGTGTGTCCTTCATTTCATGGTGGGCTGTCATACGACAGAAGGCATAAGTGCAGATACAGTACGAATACTGCTTCATGCTGGACTCATGAAATCGTAAGCCACCTGTCATGTTTCGTCTTTCACTGTATCTTCATAAACTTCTAGCAGTAAGTACTGAATGGTGCCCTTTTTGTATCCCTTCTTTGGTAAAGTTCTGGCCGAGATCGTACGTAGCTAAGCTAGCCTCGCAACTGGAAACCTTAAAATTTGAATAATACTGCAGTTGAAGCCTTAATGTGCAAGCTTAGTGAAGAATGCGAATATTTTGTTATTACTCAAGAGGCCGACTTTTTTTCTTTTTCAAGTGTTTTGTAGGGACAGTGTGTAGAGGTTTTGAGCTTACAATTGCAGCCATAATGATTCGTGTTGCAGATTAAGTAGGATCTTGATGATACGATCGCGGTCTATACGAATTTCGCAATGATGTGAATTTTAGAAAAGTATCGGACAGCCTATGTTATATTTAGGGCTCTGTGTTTTCGGAGTTTATTTTTCTTGAAAATCTGAGGATGTTTTTCGGAGTTTAAATTTTTGCTGGAAATTCGGCGTTTGTTGTGAATTTCTCGTAAAGGATCCAATTCTCCAAAATTTGGAGTTTGCATTTGCATTATTCTCAGTACCCCAAAATCTTAGATCGATTGATATCTGAATAAGAAAACATCGGAACACTTGAAACGTACTTTAATTTTTCTGAAAGGTTTGAATGACACATATACAGTAGAACCTCATTATAACGAACCCGCATATAACGAACTATTGGATATAACAAACAAATCGCAATTCCCCTTGAAATTCTTATAGGTGAAATTGATATTGGTTATAACAAACTAATGGTTATAATGAAGTAATTACTGCTCCCCCTTCAACTTAGTTATAACGAGGTTTTACTGTACACTCAAGCAAAATACTTTAGTGCAAAACACCTACATTTGTGCTTATTACAACCTTAATTTAAAGTTTGTTGTAAAAGATGCATGCATGTTTTGCGAGGTTGCTGTCAGTGATAGAAGCATACTCCTTTCGATTGATGATTTTTAACTTTAAAAATTCCCTTTCAACCTTTGCGCTAGAAACACGAAGAGCCAGAAGACACAGCATGTGCGAAAGCACTGGCCACTGGGCAGTGTGAAGTCCCCAAAACAACAGGGGTTCAACAACGTTACATATTTCATAGCACTGATAGTTCAAGAAACACTAAGTTTAAAATAGGTGCATAGATTTCGAATGCACACGGTAGCTCATGCTTCACATTTGGATTCACAATTTGAACACAGTACCGAAACGATTCTTTGGTGTACTGGAGTTGATCATGTTCCTCTTAGCTGTCTGTCTCCACTTTTCAGCGACAGCAGCCTAGTATCCGTGAAAGTCTGCGACAGTCGTTGAGCGGTCGTTCTCTTAATGATTGAGAGCACAGCACATAAATTTGTCTTCAGAAACTTCATCTTAATGAGCAAGTCAAGCACAGCTTCAGGTGACGAATTAAGTCTTGAGCTTCTCACACTTCATTCCCTTGACTTCGTCACTTCTCAAGAAAGACTGTAGTCCAGAATGTCCTCTATACTCTAGTACAGGTCAAGAAAAAAAGCGGCGTCTGCCCATCAGAGGACCCCCCTCCAGCGATTGGCGTCGCTCTGTCAGCGTGACGTCACGAAAGGCCGCCTCCACACTGCACTTGATTTCTCTCTTGAGTGTGGCGCGGAGGCATTTTGCCGCGACATAATCCTGAAAGAGCAGCACCATTGGCTGGAGGGGGGTCCTTTGAAGGGCAGGCACTGCTTTTTTCTTGACCCCTTGCAGTGACTTTTGATCGAGTATAATGTCTGGGCTGAAGTTCTGGGACTAGAAAAAAGAAGAAGAAGTATATTCGATTTTCTACCTTAAGCTTGCAGCATTTGAAACTTTACAGGTGGACTATGAACAGTACCCCCTGTAATAATGAGCGAATGTATGTGATCTAAGAGTCTGTTTTGTCTAATGTGAGTCACATTATTTCAGAACCAATCATCGTGATTTAGAGGTCTATTCGTTTCATCCTGCACTACCTGAACTGGTTCACGGCGGTACCGTGTGGGTGCCGCTGTTGTGCAGGGAAGTTTCCAGCAAGTGTAACACCAGCGCGTTGCCAAAATGAATGCGAGAGTGCAAACATCGCGTAAGCCTGTGATATGGTTGGTTGTCTCGCGAGTTGTGCCAGTTACAATTTGTCAAAATCAGCGCCGTTTACATTGGCTGCCATGTCCAATTACAGGAAAAAGCACACTGGCGTACTTGTCGGGCGCCGTTAAAATACACATGAATATAGTCAGCTTTGTTGTCTGCTGTGGTTTCAGCCATCTTGTGCTGCATGAACTGTGCACTACCTCTTGAGAATGTGCAGGGAGTTCGTAAACTTGGCCTGCATGACGGCTGCACTTTTTCAAAATGAATAGCGTGGTGCTGATGCCGCCATATTGAACCCGTGGAATGAATGCTGGAGTGCAGTGCCACCAGGAACTGGTTCACGGAGGAGGAGGAGGAGAAAGGAGGGAGGAAAGACAGGGAGGTTAGCCAGTGCTGAGACCGGCTGGCTACCCTGTGCGGGGGAAGAGGGGTGAGGGGAATGAAAGATAATAGAAAGGAGACACGACAAGAGAAAGGAAAAGGATAGAGAAAAAAAAACACGCACAGAAAAAAAAAGAAAGGAAACACGACACTGCTTAGAGTCTGTCCTTCAGACCGCTCGTCCTTAAAAATCGTAACAGCGCGTTCAGCGCTTTCCGTGCTGACGATGGTCCTGGCCAGTGTCCCAAAACTCGTTGCTCGGACAAAGGGCGGCTGTCAAGTCTGTCTAGAGCAGCGGTAAGTTCTTTCCTAGGGCCACTGAAACGGGGACACTCACATAGAAGATGACGTATCGTTTCGTCGCAGCTGCAGTTCTCACACTTAGGGTCGTTCGTCATTCCAATGCGAAATGAGTAGGCCTTTGTGAAGGCAACCCCAAGCCAAAAGCGTCTCCTCAGCGCGAAGTATTCCTGACGGAAAGTGGAACTGAAGGTCCGGGTGCAAACTGTGGACACGAGCATTGGTGAATTCTGATGAATGCCACTGTGCACGTGTAAGTTCACGTGCTAGGGTTCACGGAGTGCAAGTGAAACGAATGGATCTTACATGTATCTTAATGCAAAAGGTAAATTTTTGGAGAGGTTGTTGTTTTGTCGCTTCCGTGGGTATGTCTTTGCTCTTACTAAAGGAATGGCTTACATGAATGCAGGGAAGAAGGCGAAGGAACCTCACCATTGATAACGATGGAGGGCTTTCAATTCTTACTGATGGACACAGCTTCTCAAGTGTGGCATTTTGTACTTCAGTACTTGGACACTCTGGAGGTATGCATCCTACTGTTACTTTATGCTCTGCATCTAACTTGCTCTGGTGTATGGTGTAAATTAAGAGTTGACTTAAGTTGCATTTTGGAAAACTGGCAAATGTTTGTTGTGCTTTGTGGACTGCAGTTTCTGGCTTCATTTTCGTACTCTTGAGTAGATTTGCCCTTTCTGTCAGTTCCAGGTACATCTGAGATACCGATTTAATACCTAAACCAGATGAAAGGGATTTGCTGAAAAAGTTCTCGCATCTCACCATTATTTTCATGTTGCATTATTATAGGCCCTTGGCACTCTCCATAGGGTGTGTTTCAGCCTGTGGTGGGTAAAGGAAATGGGAAGAATAACCCTTTCCTTCCACCTTCAGTTGTGCACCAAATCATGCTGCCATTCTGCAACCAATGAGGGTGTGCAGCGCAAGGTTAAAGTACCTAAAATATGAACTTGGTGTGAGAAAGTTTGCACTCTGCGGCAAAGTGTGATGAAATGGCACGGAGGGCCAATAGACTTAGTCATCTATTATGGTTAGTAAACATTGCTATTATGGCCAGTAGTTATGCAACAATCGCTTTGCATCCATTTCTCAAACTGTGTGATTTTGGTGATTGAGTTGGCATGCATGTCACAGCCACAGTAGGACACATTGCACAGCTGCCCATGGGAAGTATAACGTTTACAGTGGCACAAAGTAAAATGTTTGGTTACCTTTCAACTGTGCTCACAAACTGTGGAAACAGCGGTAGGGTTTGTATGTATTTCGTTGTAAGATGCAGCGGCAATGCACATTGATCACTTCATCTTTATGCAAATAGAGCGACTAGTTATTTTAGTGTGCATGCTGGTGAATCTTCAGATTTCTCGTTTTTAGTGTAGCAGTTACACATGTTCATGTACTATAAGTATTCATGTATAAGTTACCTATTCATGTATAAGTTACGCCCCGCAACGGTGGTCTAGTGGTTATGGCACTCGGCTGTAGATCCGAAGGTCGCGGGATCGAATCCCGGCCGCTGCGGCTGCATTTCGATGGAGGTGATATGTTGAGGCCCGTGTGCTGTGCGATGTCAGTGCACGTTAAAGAACCCCAGGTGGTCGAAATTTCCGGAGACCTCTCAGAGCTGCTTTTGGGACTTAAACCCCATAACTCAATCAATCAATCAATCATGTATAAGTTACCTGTACTCCATGTATTATGTTCCTCTACTTGTGCATCTTTATGCGTTGTTGACGCAGTACTTGCTGCTGACCATAAGGTGTGTGTACTTGGTACTCCTGCACAGTGCTCAGCAATTGAAAATGTGATAACTGGCCTGCACGGCAGTTGGCACATTCTTATGTGGTGCGACCACATAAGCTTTGGAGGCCTAGTGCTTTCACAGTGCATCGTTAATTGAAACTTTGGCTTGAACTGTATACACATAAAATTGTAATTAAGTTGAAAGGAAAGCCCAAATTATTTTATTATACCCACTATTATATGCCAACAAGTTCCAAAAAGATTTAAACATGCAAAGAAGACGGCGTTACAGCCCATGTTAATGCATAGAGCCATGTATGCAATGAAACGTTATCAAACACTTTAAAAGAAAAACAAAAAAAAAAAAACATGGCATTGGCATTGTGTGATTCGGCATCTGGCGAGAAAAACCTTTGAGTACAGCTACATTCTGTTCCAATGTGATGATCTTTCACTTCCGTTTTGCGCTTGCCTCTTTAGGATTTCCATGAAACTGGTGAAACGGTGATGCTGTTGAACAGAGACAAGAATGAAAAAATGTTTGTAGTACTGCGCAGCATGTGGCGCCAAATCCAGTGCATTGTTGTCACCATTGATCCCGCTCGTCATGACACACAAGGTGTTGGCCAGTGAGCCTCACTGCACCGGCTTGGCTTGGCTGGTTTGTGGCCCCCAGGGCCACTCTGGCAGGAATGCAATCTCAGGGGCCATGTCTTGCCTCACAGCGCTCAGGAGTGTTCGTGGGCAGCTGTGACGAAAGAATTGGATGTGCTGGTCATTTCTCACTGCCGCAAGCGAGCATCAGCTCACCGTCACATTCCTCTTTCACCTCACTACTGCTGGGTGCTCCACTGTGTGGTCAGGTGTGTCCTCTGAGATTGCTGAAATGAAGTCTCGAAGAACATGCTTTGACAACGTCTAGCTGGGCCTGCGCGTCATGCAGCAGTAAGAGAGCAAGAGGGGGGTGTTCCTGAAGTCCCATTCTATGTTTTCCTCGACAATCACTCAGAAATCGCTCAACATGTACTGCCCCCCCTCCCCTCGCTTGTTTTCTGTCAACAATAGTGTAAAATAATGCAGTAATGCAAGATGACAGCAATAGCATAAAATAATGCAACATGACAAGCTCTTGCCCAGCACCTCCCATCTCAGTCAAGAGAAGTGGGAGCACCTTTTAAAATTTCACATCAAATAGGCAAGTGTATGTTACGGTGACTGTCACAGCAGCTTGCTGGCACTTATAAGGACACTGGACGTACTAAATGTTAGCTAATATTTTTTCATTACCATCTGGAAGCAGTTCTGTTGGGCTTCACTGACTTGTCACCTTATAGGAATGGGAGTTGACAAAATGTCTCTGAAAAGATTCTTGCTTCTCTTTTCTTTTGCTTTTTTTTTTGTGGCATAAAAAGTAGGTGTCGTGAAAAGTACTGTTTATTTGCTGTAATTGACCAGTGTCTCACTTCTTCCATTGTTCCATGTGTGCTTATCGGTGTGTGTGTGATAAAGTGTTTACAATTGGAACAAATATGGCAGCAAACACCTTTTTTTATGTATGCGTAACTGTATCAAAGTGTGCAGTACAGCTGCTTAGTAGCCAGTTTTGAAGCATGTAGTAGCCCCAAGCCTATTTTGTGCAGTCTCAATTAAGCATTAGAATATTACGTGAATTTTGCTTTAATTTGTGAGCTCTTGTCCCGTGAAGTGGCTCGGGAAAAATGACATGCAGAATTTGTTAATAACTGGTGCATGAAATTTTTTTTCTTTGCAGTCAAGGGGCCTCAACCTGGTGGAATGTCTAACATTCCTTTTCCAACTCAGTTTCCTCACACTTGGGAAGGTAAGGTGGCTTTTAGTTTGCTGTATCAAATTGCCTTCTTGAGGGAAAGTGAGATAACTTGGGAGATTGATTTGCACGGACACAGATACGTCATTTACAATATACTAGTGGTAAATACAGCCTGGAAAATATCTGAAATAAATTTCGAAATGGATATAGCACAACCAAGTGACAAACGAAGGACGCTGTGGCATCGATGTCTAACAAGCTTTTGTGTCACCACTTTGTGTTGGCAGTAGCTGCTGATGCTGTCGGTATGCCAGGCTCTTTGCTCAATGCATGTCTTCTCTTTATTTGTTAGTTCTTTTGTTGGAGGCTGCAAGGGCTGGGGAGGCACTATTGGAATAACAAAAGAGCGCATCCTTGTGCTACCCTCTTTTGCATTACAAATGAAGCACCCTTTGTGTCACGACAAATGATATTGAACAGTTTCGACACACACACCCACACATGTCTGCAATGAAAGTGTACGAGTAGGGATGAAGCACCTGTCTCTGAAAAAAGGAGGAAGAAGGCAAACCTTCTGTGCTACTGTGCTAATGGCCCTGGGAGTGGGGATGAAGCGATTTCGACAAAGGCGGCAGCCTTGTTGGCTATGCAGTGAAGATGTAGGCTAGTTGGTGCATACTCTTGAAGGAAACAGATGGCATAGAGGTAGGATAAGCAATGTCTTCTCAAAAGCCAGTTTCGTGCCTATCAAAAGAGGTAAAAGTGAGGTATTCTTTGCATCGCATAAATAGGAATGGTTGCTTCAACATCCTAAATAAATTTCACATGTGGAAAAATTGCCATTGGCAACAAGGTGGAATGGGGTGGCAGGGTGTCCCCCTTCCCTTGAATCCACTACTGTGTGACTCCCACATGCTCGCACTGCCAAGCACAACACATGCATCAAAGTTTTGTGCAGTTCTGTGGCCAGTGATGTTTACGGAAAAACCTATCTTTCTCAGGGCTCTTTGAAATTGAATGATCTTCTGGCCGTCATAAAAACGTCTCTAATGAAATAGTCGTCGTGTGCTGAAGCACAGGAGATTTTGATAAATGGGTCGTTTGGAACTTATTGCAACCAAAAAAACAAGACATGAAATTTCTGTGTCAGTATTCTTTCAAAATATGCTGCAATATACTACAGTTAAGCCTTGATATAACAATCTTCACAACAGTAGACTCTCACTAGTTCAAACTTGAGGGCACCCCAGAATCTTGTTTGAATTGTTGGAAGTTTGAATTAGCAGGTGCAAGCAGAAGTGTGGCTCAGTGCAACATACCAGTAAAAACAGACATGGCCAGTTATTGTGTGCATTGTCATTGGAGTGAGTGTTGGAGGGGTGTATGAATCCCTGACTAAACGCAGCAAGCTAATGAAAGTTACACTATAATGAGAAGTCTTGTAGCACATTGTGGTGTGTTTAGAATCACTGTTGTCTACAAGTAATGGCATGTTTCCTGTATTAACATTGTCATTCTGTGCCATAGCCGGCGAGGGTAGCAGCAGTTGAATTGCTTGCTTTTTCAGGACTACAGCACCGAAGGAATGTCGGAATCCCTCCTAGTGTTCCTGCAGCATCTCCGGGAGTTCGGACTTGTCTATCAAAGAAAGGTAAGCCTGGAATTGGTTATCCTGCTAGATTTTTTTAAGCTCCACTACATTGTAGCACAACCTGACAACTCAAGGAAGCATGGGTATGTTGCTGCATTAGAGTACACAAACCGTATTTACTCCTGCCTAGGCCACCCTCGATTGCAGGCCGACCCCCGAACAAAATTTGTTAATGGGGGGCGGGATGACACTTCCCTTGAATGCAGGCCAAATAAAAAAACAGCGCTGTTTCATCAGCAGAAAACCCATAATTTTTATTGCATAAGTGTACACTCCGTAGGCACGTACGTATAAAGTTTATTCGTCGTCTTCATCATTGTCCGCAGTATCGCTGTCCTCTTTGTTGCTGAGTTCATCCCAGAGGGCATCATCCTCGTCTCCATCCGTTGTGTTTGAAATACAACACTTTTTGATATCTAATGATAGTTTAATCTGCAATTTCGTTGCACGCAGTGGTGATCCAGTTCGCCTGCTTGCCAAGCAAAGCATGCTTGGTGCGCCCGGTTGCGGTGAGCTGATGTTCTTCTGACCTAAGCCAGTCAGTTTAGTGCTTGCGAAGTCTATCTTTCAAGAGCTTATTAATGCCGACATCAAGCCGTTGGAGTTGGCTGGTCATACCACAAGGGATTATAGCGATGTCTGCCCCAGCATGAGAAGGTGTGGTGTTCGAGCTGTCAGTCAGACGGCCATGGTAGAAGTGGAGGAGTGTAAGTGACTGCTTTCACAATGCGGCCCCTGGCCGTTGTGCAAGCAGATCGGTCCGTTGTTTGCGCCATCGTCGTGGATTCTTTTCTTCGTGCTTGTCCAACTTATGTGCGCTTGCAGGTTCGAAGTTTTCTCCACATGAAAAATGACCTTTCGCACAGGTGGCGCGGGTGTTTTGCGAGCACGCGGTGAAGGCACAACACTTTCAAAACTCTAGCAATGTGACTGTATTGAACGATTGCTTCCAGAAAACTGTCAACTCCACTCCCGTGCCACCGCACGCCACGCGAGATGTAGAGACGAGGGGGTGTCAAAAGTGCATGGCACTTGCCAGCGTCGTAATCACGTGACACGATCCATCTTTCCTTGCTGGCGTGAAAGCTCGCCAGCTTGACGACCCTCGCTGCATGAACGTGGGGCTACAAGATTTCAGAACAGTGGACAATACGAAGCAGATGACGTGGTTCACCTGTGTATCCATGGGGACCATTCTTGCGCTACTGAGCCTGGGTGACCACATTACCACGCATCTACCGTAGAACCGCTTGCACATGGCAGCCCGAGATCGGCGCGTGGCGAACCGTCAAGCCGCTAGCGCGGCTGCGCCTGTACAAATGTGGAGGCTGCAGTAAAACCATGGTACTTGAATCCTTGGACCTAAGCCGACCCCCCACTTTCGCACGTTGATTTTGATTTTTTGGAAAAACGTCGGCCTAGATTCGAATAAATACAGTATGTTAATATGAATTTGGAAGCAGATGCAGAACATCATGTCAAACTTGAAAAATAATTGACCTCTTTAAAACTTGGTGGTGCATGCTTTAAGAACAAAAAAAGATGCAACACACCAAGAAAAAAACCCAGGCGACAAAGGAAAAACCCTGTTGCCTGGGTTTTTTCCTGCTGTGTTGCATCATTTGTATTCTTAAAATATATGAATTTACCCTACATAAGTTTACCCTTCATAATTAACGTACCCGCCCAACTTTGCGTCTGTTTTTCGGGGATAAAAGTGTGTTCGTTACACGAGTGAATACAGTAATTACTATTCACTGTAACTTTGCCTCGAGCCAAAAAAGCCTAGTGTTCATATTCTCTTTGTATGCATTATTAACTAATAACTCTTGGAAGGAGCAAATTTTACTGAATATACAGCAGCTACTGTGTTTTGCACCTCTTTGCCTGTGTAGAGTGAAGTACGTTCTCTTACTGCATGTCATGTTTTGTGACATGAAGGTAAGCTGAGCTTCTCAGAAATAATACCTAAGCCAGATTTAATATTTGGAAATAAACAAGACTATGCATAAGCATTGCAATGCATCATAGCACAGCACTTTCAACTATTCAATTACATATCAATGCACCTGAACTCTGTTGACACAGAGAGATAATTCAGTTGTTATGGTGATGCAGTGTCCCAAAAGTGCCATAAGCATCATCTGGTGCTCTGCCACAACAACTCCCTTAGGTTCTAAATAATGTTTGGAGCCTGAAACTGTTTATTAAATAAACTGTCACATGTACAGTGCCGTCCACTCTTAGGGTGAACGCGCGAGCGCGTGGCCGCATTCCGCGGAGCGCCACTGCCGCCAGCGTGGCCGCGCATCGAAGCAAACCTGCGCCGGCGCGGCAGTGCCTGCGGGCATGGCTTCGTGTCATCTGCTGCATTTCTCGCGCTCTTGGGCGCGCCGAGCTTGCATTGCCGTGAAACAAACTTTGCTTGCCGTGTCATGTATTTGCGGCAGCGAACACAACCTTTCGTTTTAGTGTCGCAACGTGGAGACTGCCAGACTCCAAGCGAACTTCACTTTATTGACTCAAACAAAATTGTCCCTTTAATAAACAGGCACCTATATCACTTTTTGAGCTGGTTAAGATTACGAACACTTACGGCTTGTTCTCCTGATATTTTCAGGCTATCCGGCACTACGGATAAAATGTACTTGACCTTCTCGCTTCTCTTGGGGCGAGAGACGAGGAGGGGGGTGCAGTTGCACTATATAGACACATCGATGACGGGGAGTTGTCTTTGCTACAAACTGAAAAGAATGAAAACAAACGGGCATATATTCAGGTTGTCTTGAATCGGTGTATTAGCAAAGCGAGGGCTTCCAGAGGGCTTCCATTACATTTCCGATGTCCACGTGAGCGTAATAGACGCTCGCAATCGCATCTCTGCTGGGATATCGGCTATACAAATTCGTATGATGGTATTGCACTATGATCACGATCACACTTGTAACAATAATTGTTGGGGTTCTACGTCCCAAAATCAAGATATGATTATGAGGGATGCCGTATAGGGGAGGGCTCCGGAAATTTTGACCATCTGGTGTTCTTGAAAGTGCTCCTGAACCAAAGTATATGGGCTCCTAGCATTTCGTCTTCATCGAAATGTGGCCGCCGCGGCCATGCAAGATTCGGTCCCGCGACCGCTCGCAGTTGACCAACTCAAGGTGACAGATGCTGTGCGCCCTTAATCGCGTCACTGTAGTGCAAAGCAGAGCGTGCCACCGCGACACTATCATCCGAAACTATCCGATAAAAAATGATTTTTACACAGTTGTTTCTTCCCATGCTCTAGCGGTGATAAAAACGCGATTAGAGTTGAAGGACAGTTCATTTCCCTTCGAGCATTCTGGCGCAAGCTCGGCGCGCCCAAGAGCGCGAGCAATGCAGCAGACGACACGAAGCCACGCCCGCAGGCACTGCCGCGCCTGCGCAGGTTTGCTTCGATGCGCGGTCACGCTGGCGGCAGTGGCGCTCTGCGGAGCGCAGCCATGCGCTCGCGCGTTCACCCTAAGAGTGGACGGCACTGTACCTTATGCCTGTTCAGTGTTGCCACAGAATTTGTGAATTCCTGGATTTGGATATGCAAAACCTCAAGATTTCTACCGCATAAAGTTAGGAGCCCTACCCGCGTTACGTGGGCTCCTTGAGCAGCCATTATGTTTGCATGTTTCACAGTTCTCAAACTGTGTTGACGTAAAGGTATTGCTGCTGCACAAGAGCCTCAAGGGCAGTTCAAATATCAAACTGACAACAACCGCTTGACTGAAAGGTGGCCTTCCTTTAAAAAATAAGCATGCTAAGAGGCATGTTTATTTTGGCATATGTTTAGTGCAAAACATATGCAAAGAGCAATGGCACAGAATAAATACACTAGGTGTATATTGTTTACCAATGATATTTGTTTATTATCCAAATAGGGAAACAAAAATGCAGGGAAATAATCTACAAAAGAACAATGAGAAAATTGAAAAGTTAATGATGCAATGGTAATATTTGTTGCAGTACAAAAGAGATTGATTTCAGGGCAAGAATAATTAATGGCATATTATAACAGCATCAGTATACTAAAATAGTGGCGTGTACATTAAGTTGTCGTTGTCGAAATGTATTTCATAATGCCTAAATGGAGAGTTGTATGTATATGGTGCACTGTGTAAACAAGTTGCTGACTCTTATCAGTCAAGTTTGCATACGTCAAATGGTCCACTGCTTGAGGGCTTTTGGTATTTAATAATTGTCTAATTTATAGACTACTGGCTTGGTTTTCCTGAAAACTTGCAGTGTGACGGCACTTAATGGTGCAACCAATAGACTATCCATCGAAAGGCCTTTAAAGGGACTGACAACCGATTTTTAAGGACCCTTCTTTTTATGGCGCAATGGAAAGCTTGCCCCCTGTACTGTTTTCACCTGCAGCGGTTACTTCCAAAAGCGCGTGGATATTTCGCACGCAGAATTTTTCGATCTGAGAAGCCTCTAAAAAAGGCAGAGTGCGCACTCTAGCAACGTTGAAAAGTGATCGTGATGCCGATAATCCGCCTCACTTCCGGACGTCGTTCTGCTTTCGCAGGAGTGAGCGTAGCTGTGATTAATCACCCACACTTTGACCTGTTCGACTACTTTTTGAAATAAAAAGACGGTGCGACAGAGCTGGCATTGTTTGCCAGGCTGATCTTGTATTTGTAAGGCGTTCTGTCGCATGTCCGCGCCTACTTCATGAATGGCCGGGCTCCGGCGCCGCCACTCTGGCCATAGCCGAGCCAAGCCAGGCCAGCTAGATCGGAAACCACGCTTTCGCACGTGACAACAGAAGCATGCAGTAGCAACGCGCGCTACAAACGAAAGGTATTTGCCCATTGCAAGTGACAAAAAGCTTATAATATGAAAAGTTTCATGCGGTCCGATACTAATAAACAGATAAAATATTGCGTAAATTTGTAGAAGTTCACGTGACCGCACTCTAACTCTAGTTCGTATGTTTGCCGCTTGAGTTACCAAACGTCAGTTTTCGTGACTTTGAATGAAGAAATAAAGACATAAACCCGTGTTTATTGAGGAAAAGTGGCGTCGTTTGAGCCAATGCAACACACAATCTTTCCACAGTGGGGTCATCTCAATTCAAGTTTTGGGTGGTTGTCTGTCCCTTTAAGATGTGCATGTTACATTAGTATGATGCTCAAACTGCAGTCCCAGCGGTGCAGCTTCAGCATGAAGGCTGGCCTTTATTTTGATGCTGCAAATGTAGTCTTCTGTCAAAGAAACAGAGAGGAAGTGTTGAAATAACTCTTTGTGAGTATAATGAATGTTATCTACTTCTCTTTTGTAGCCCTTTACAGGTATGCAAAGTTACTAAGCCGAGTGGCCAGAAATGAATTTTGTGCAACCACTGATGCTTTAAAGAAATAATAAATTTCCTGAAGAACAAGCTGAACTGAATTTCTAATTCTGTTTGTGCTAATTATTATTAAAACAGAAGGTCCCTTTGTCCCAAGAACTTATTTCAAAAATTTTGATTTCACCTTTGTCAGCGGAGATCGGGTCGTTTCTACCCAACTCGGCTTGCCATCAACTTGGCATCCGGACTGAAGGAGACCACCCTGCGCAGTTATGAGGCAGGTTATATAATGGTTGAGACCAATTACAGGGTGTACGCATACACAAGTAAGTCCTGCTACATATCCACATATGTTCAGTGTTGACAGTGCATTTTTTTATTACGTCTGTGTGAAGTGGGAAAAAAAAAGATTGTTCTCTAATGGTAAGCAATACAAAAAAGCATGCTTTTTTCACAAAAAAGGATGACTTTAGAGAGTGTCACTTTTCATAATCTCCAAAAGCGCTTTGTTCCTTTGCTCCGTTCTCTTCCAACAACAAAGACTGTCGACGCAGTACTGTTTGCATTCTTTCTTGTGCGGTGTGGGCTCATCAGTAAATAAGTTTCAGTAAAACTTGTGTTTGGGCCAGTTGGTTCATACCATTAAGTTTTCAGCACCAGAGCAAGAAACACAAAAAAGGCACTGCACTCATCTTTTGTCCTTGTGCCTTCTTTGCCTTTGTTTCTTACATTGCTCTTTAAAAGTTACAGTAAATAAGTTTTATATGCATCACATCAATTTACTGGTTTTTTTATCCACCGAACCAGTGGAAGGTAAAACATGGCCAAGTGACGAATCGCTAAACTTTTGGCCTGTTGTGACAGTAAATTATTGATGGCATCTTTCAAGTGCAACCTGCAGAGAATAAAATTGCTTTTATCAATGGTGACATTTCTGCCGTCATCAAGGTTACTGTTGCAGAAAGTGGTAACTGTCGCATTATCATCCACCTCTGCCGTTCCTGTTAGATCACACCACACTGCTGTTAAACTGTAAATGTGTTTCATGTGGCAGCGCACGGTATCCATGCATAGATGCAGTTCTGCTTCCCATGTCAAATAGTAACTCCATATAAAGTGGGCTTTTGCCATGCAGTAAAGTTACACACGTAGATACATGGCTTTTAGATGTCTGCCATGCATCATTCGACTAGTTAAACAAATTTATTAGACAGAAAATGTAAAGAAAAGCAGCATGTGTGCTATGGGAAGAAATGTGTAGTGACAGAAGACGTCATGACAAACCCAGCAACACAAGATACGGACTTTTGAGATTGGTGGTGAGAACGCGCGCTTGGATCGACTGCGCCATGCATGGGCTGTGCACTCTTTCTTGCAGAGAAATAGGGGTGCTTAGATTCGCAAGCAAACTTTTTTTCCCATTTTTCTTTCTAGCGAAAACAGGAGGTGTGCTTAGATTTGGGGGTGGGTGAAGAGGGAATGCTTAGAATCCGAAAACGCAGTAGTGAAGCCTGCACTAGTGGCACAAGACTAGTGAAGCAAAGAAGTTGGTGGGCACTTGGCTTGTCCGGGTTTGTCTTTGGCACACCCCCATTTTGTTGTGGTCTGAAGTTTTGGGAAATGCATCACAACTTGCTGCGAGGGCCAGCGAACATTTCTCAAAGTTTGGCACCGAGCTCAGCGTAAAGACGTTCGCGTTGAACCACAGACGGTGGCAGACACGGCACACGTGGCTACGGCGCCGTCCCACCCTCTTTGCTGTACTAAACTGTGTACAGATGCATAGCTTTGCAAGACGATGTGCATTGGACAAATCAACACACACTGTCCTTGCCGTCTTTTTCTTCTGCTTGAACATGTGTGCCCGCCAGCTGCAGTTTTTCCAGTGTAGTAGTGGGCTGAGGTCATGCACGCAAGAGAAGAAAGAAGCACGCATGTGAACGCTGCACCGTCTACATAGTTTCTTTTTCTTTTTCTCCATTTTCCTTTTCTCTCGATTATTATTAATTAATTATTCTTTTTTATTCATCAAGTTGTGGTATTCACACAATATACCTACTAAAAGTTAAGCACATCAGGTCTTGGCCAATCCCCCGAAGTGGGCATGCGCCATATTTGAAGGATCATCATCATCATCATGAACGCTGCACATAAAGCATTGCGTAGAAGTGCATGTGCGCTCTTGGGGACTTGAAGTAATGATGATGATAGCTTTATGACACCACGCAATTCATGAGAGCTAGAAATCGTTCACATATGAAAAGTTGTAGCATGCGAGAACAATCTGTATTAAGTGACGTGATCCGAAACTCTGCACACAATTTGAGTGCAGAGAACTTGGTCCCTAAACCACCAGACCCAATAAGGTTATTTCTTTCTCTCCCTCTCTGATACGTTAGTATTGTTGTAGGTGTACGTGGCTGTGTACATTCTGCCCCAGTGTACTTAATTTGTGTAACAATTATGTAATAATTATAATTACGTACTGAAATATCACGTCTTTTTGAATTTCAGATTCTCAACTCCAGGTAGCCCTGCTAGCTCTATTTTGTGAGCTGTTGTACAGGTACAGTGTGCGATATAAATTTTCTGTCATGGTCAATTAGCATTAAACAGCAGTTGAACATGTCGTACTTTGTCATACACAGGTTCCCAAACCTTGTTGTTGCCCGACTTACAAGAGAGAGTGTCCGGCAAGCACTTCGTAGTGGCATTACATCAAACCAGGTAAAATACTCATGATTTCTGTTTGATGTAATGCGTTTCATGGAGAGCTGCCAGCTGGGATAGCTAGATTTTATTCATCCCAATAACAATGAGAAACTCTCAAACAGGTGGATACAAACATGTGATGGCTTAAGCTATGCTGGAAGCAGGAAGTTGTTTGTGCTCCATTGATCAATCCACTTGTTAGTTAATTTTAATCATGTAATGTTTCCTTTTATTTTTCACTATTTTCAGGGAATGTTTATTTAAGTAATTGACCAAAGTGAAAGCCAGGAAAGGGCCTCTGATATTTGTATTTCAACCAATAGCCTTGGTTCTGTGAGTGGGTATATATCCATGCCATGTGCCATCTCTGTTTATCACCTTATCCCACAATTTTCTTCTCTTGCTCAGTGAGCTAAGCTTTTGTATGCATTCATGGGTGCCGATCGTTCAGTTGCTCGCACGTAGTGAATGGAGAGGGCCCCTAACAGAGCTTGTCCCCTCATGGCTGCCTGTATCTTCTGCCTTTTGTGGGTGTTGTTTAATGCCTGTTGTTGTTGAGAGTAGCAACACATTGGGCCCAAGGCTCCTTGGAGCTGCCTGTTTGTTGCACATGGGAGACAACCCGTATGACCATGGTGTTGAGGTATCACACTTTGAGTCCCTCATTCTAAATTGCGTCATACAAATTGAACTCAAGCAACCTTCGTTCGCATGAACTTAGCATCTCAGTATCACTACTATATTTGCTACCCACACTACGCACCACACATTCACATGCACTCACATACTATGGATGATGTGCGGCCGTCTGTGTATTTTTCTTTTTCTGGTCGGCCAGACGCTAGGAGGCTGCTGTTAGCGAAGAGCTCGGGCACGCGCTTTCTTTTCAAGCATCTGTAGGACACAGTACCACATGTTGTCAGCTTGCCAATGCCTATTCCTCTCAATGGCGTTGGCGCGATGACACTATCGCTATTGTGCGGCATTGAACTGAGGGCTAGGACGTGGGTGCAAGAGTGGGCCCGCATTTCTCTTCAGTGTGATCCAAGACTTTTCTTTCTTTCTTCCTTCCTTTATCTCCTTCTATATTGCCCTTCGCATAATCACTATCATGTAGCAGTGGACTAAGGTGAAGGGCATGCGTAGTGGGTCAAGGACAAAAGTGGGTGCACTTTTCTCTTCTGAATGACAGGTGTCAACAGTAAACACTGCGAGCCCCTAAACAGCTGCGCTGTTAATAATGAATGAATGAATGATCATATAGTGCTGTGTCAAATAAAGTTTGTGATGTGGTAAGAACCAACTTAAATGTAGCACAAAACATCAGCAAGCCTTTAGATGATGTGAATTACAGTGTGAAGAAGGGAATATGTATGGCAAATACTGCTGCAGGTGTTTAATTTTCTTTGTTCTTTTAATTAGCTAAAACGAAGGTTTTATTGCATGGAATGATTTCATATGTGGTACAATTATTAAAACCAGTAACCATTCGTACAGGACTGGCTATATTGCGATCTTTTTCGGACTCCCATTTACCCTCCCATGGAACTCACTGTGTGCACATACAGCTTATTTACCTTTCTATAAGGACTAAAAGCAAAATAAAAGACACTGTGCGTGTGGTGCCTCGAGAATGCACAGGAAGTACGAGGATGTTATACTGGATGTCATTGGGAACAAAGACCACTCTAGTCATGTCAGCAGAGCATTAAACAGCAACGAATCAGCTGGCGGTTGGTGGTTAGTGGAACATATGCATCTCTTAGACAACTCACAGAGGACCTTGTACATGAGTTCTTTTATTTGGTATAGTGCAGTACCGTTTATAGTGCCTACGTTTACTGTTCCCCCGACTTACATTATAGGTAATCTGTACTATGCCATCATTGTCAGGCTTTGATGGTCTGTGTAAATGCTGTGTGCTCTCATTTTGAAGTGTGATGATGAGCATTTAGTGTGCCAACTTTTTTGCAGCACATTCACTAAAGCATAACACAAAGTTTTGGACTTGTTTTGTTCACTGTCTAAGTTATGCTTATGTGGCTGGAACATATAGTGAATTATTTGCTGTGACGTATTAGCTAAGTTTGAGGTTTTTGTAATGCCTAATCATTTTTTTGTTTATTTCTGTGGATTTTCTGTGGATGTTAAGGGCGTGAGGAATCCGTACTTAGACTGGGGTGGCCAAAGTGTCAGTTTGGGTGGTACACTTCCCACTTTTACTGCCCCCATTCCGCTGTTCCATCGCTTATGTTTGGTCATACTCTAGCCTGTCAAGACCTTGAGTTATTCTGATCTGCCTGTCCTATGGTTAAGGGTCCTAGCTTTCCGCGATTCCCTGACAAATCGCGGAATTTACGTTTTTATAGTGAATATTAAAATTATATAGGAAGCCTAATTTTTGGAAACAATGGACGAACGCTGTTTCCCCCATTCTCTAGCACAGGTTTCGAGCATGCAAAGAGTTGACACAGCTATCTTCCACATGTAAAATAACTAGAAAATGTGCGACTATCTGAAACACCGAAAATGATTAAATTGTCTTATTTATAACGCAATCAATTTAAAATACGTATATTCGGATGTTCTCAAACATTCATGTGTGTATGTTCCCAGCATGAGTGTCGAATATTCAGATGATCTGTGATAAGCATTATGTTCTCAGTGGTACATCATTAATACTAGGCTTGTGTAAATGTTTCAATGAATATTACATTATTTTAGTTCTGTTCAAGATGAACATCATTGCCAAACTTTTGAACCATTCAAAATGAACGAAGCATCTTGCTGCATGTAAATCGCCTGTAGAGGTAGTTTCACTGCAATATGGGTATGTATGCTGTGAAACAGCCTTTTTAGGAGGAATCTGCACTGATGTGAAGACTCACTTCATGGGGAAATGAGCATATTACCTGTACCCGATTAAATTTTCTTATCGCCTTGGAGGGAATAACATAGGTTTATATTGAGTAATTACAGTACACTGTAAAACATAGCATGTTTTACTGCTATTGTTAAAAATTCTTTTAATTTGATTATATAATTACAGTTCCCTGTAACTCTGCCTCAAACCAAAAAAAGCCTAATCTTTAGATTCTCTTTTTATGTTGTATTAGTTCTTGGAAGAGAAAATTTTACTGAATGTACAGCAGCTACTGTATGTTGCACCTTTTTGCCTGTGTAGAGTGAAGTACGTTCTCTTACTGCATGTCACATTTTGTGACTTGAAGGTAAGTTGAAAGTAAAATTTAATGTTCGGAAATAAACAAGACCATGCGTGAGCATTACAGTGCATCTTAGCACAACACTTTCAAGTACCCTTAAGTACTTATGTACGCACATGAGCTGTTGAACAGAGAGATCATTTAGTTATGGTGATGATATGTCCCAAAAGTGCCATAAGCATCATCTGGTGCACTGACACAACAGCTCCCTTTAGTTTTAAATAATGCAGGCACGTTTGGAGCCTGAAACTGTGTATTAAATAAACTGTCACATGTACCTTATGCCTGTTCAGTGTTGCCGCAGAATTTTGCTGATTCTTCAGTCTGGATTTGCACAGTTTTAAAATTTCCACTGTATGAAATTAGGGGCCTTACATATGGTGCTCGATAAAATATCTCTTGGGTGTTGTGGTACCACCCTCTGGTGGCAACTGTTCCTCTTTTTTTTTTTTTTGAAAAGCATCATTTAAAAGGTAATCAAACACATTGCATAGGTGAAGTTTCTCGCTGCGGACAACTGGCAGTGTTTTTCATCCAACAAATGGTGCTGCCGAGGGAAGGACATCTATTTGGTTATTTCTCTTGTAAAGGATTGGGAAGTTGTTCATGCAGCATCATTTACCGTATTTACTCGCGTAATTTGCGCACTTTATTTCGCGATTTTCGAGCTCCGAAAAGGGGGTGCGCAAATTATGCGGATATTTCGCGAACACGTTTGAAATAACGCGTAATATAATGCAACTAGCGCGGTAACTCTTTTGGATACGATCTCACGTAACACTGCAAATCGTTGGTCTAAGAGAATACTGCTGCTCCAGGGTCGATGGCGGGTGTCCGGATCAGGGTGATGTTATCACATCCGCCCTCTCCGAACGAAGATAGGCTGGGCTTTGATCTCTGCTTTGGCCGTTTTCTTCGCCCCCACTCGCATGCTTTTTATTCTAGCGACGGTACTTTGGGCTTCGGGGGCTTCCGGAGAAAAGAATCGGAAAAGGGGGCACCACACTCGCAGCCCCTTTTGCGTATAACTACGCTCGCCTGCGCAGCGGGGGGCGCGGCTGTTGGTCCGTGCGTACGCGCCGGCGAGCTGGGAACGGGGAGCGCAAAATATGCGAGGATTTTTTTTTTTTTTTGCAAAGCTGGCTAAATATTAGGGGTGCGCAAATTATGCGAGGGCGCAAATTATGCGGGTAAATACGGTAGCTTTAGAGAGGAGGGGGGGCAAAACGAGAATGAAAGAGAGAGTTCGAATCATAATAAGCCAAACCAACATTTGCCCTACCACGGTGGTCTAGTGGCTACGGTGCTCAGCTGTTGATCCGAGGGTTGCAGGATTGAATCCCGGCCGCGGCGGCTGCATTTCGATGGAGGCAAAATGTTGAGGCCCGTGTGCTGTGCGATGTCAGTGCACGTTAAAGAACCGCAGGTGGTCTAAATTTCCGGAGGCCTTCACTACGGCGTCTCTCATAATCAGAGCTGGTTTTGGGACGTTAAACCCCACAGATCAATCAAATCCAACTCCAACATTCACTTCTGAATATTGGCTTTAGGTAGGTTACCTATATTTTCAACTCCTGTGCAAGTATGCATTGATGCCATTAACTAGGTAACTGACAAAAGATTGTTGGGAGCAGGCGTGACGTTATTGTAGCAACAGTCATTTGTGTTTTTCTAGATTCGGTGTAAAGTGGATCTGTCCCTTCTGGAGGGGGAAAAAATACTCATTTGTCAATATCCTTTTATTTATGGGTTACTAAGAAGCATCTAATTTCTGACAAAAGCATTATTTACTTTTCCAGATCATAAAGTTTCTTCGAATGTATGCACATCCTGAGGCCCTTAAGCAGGCAAGTATTCATCGGCTGGTTCAGTGGGTATATCTGCACCAGGTTACGGTGTCTGGTTTCACAGACCATGCTTAATTAAACCTCTGTTGCTGCAGACACCTGTGATCCCAGCAACAATCATGGATCAACTTCGGCTCTGGGAAATGGAGAGAGACCGGTTTGTGTTCCGTGAAGGAGTTCTTTACAGTCAGTTCATCTCACAAAGTGACTTTCAACTTCTCAGGAACTACGCATCGGCAAGTCCCTTGATTCCCATACTCTTAGATGATAGGCTCTCACAAGAAACAGTGAGGGTTGGGGAAGGAAATATGAAGTTAGCTGTAGCTAACTCTCCTAGATGAAAATTGCAGTAGCAGTACAGTTGGAGTGTCATTCAGAACATGAGATAACACTGCTGGTGGAAATATCATGTCTTGTAATAACTGAATCGAGGGCTGTTGTTCTCGTTAAACAAGTTTTATTTTTAACACTTTGGAATAAACTTCAAAAACGATGCTTTGTGGCCAGCAGACCTATAACGTGATAGTGTAAAACAGAATGGCTTGTCACGACTTCGTGTGTGACAGCCACTAAGTTGCTACAAGAAAAAGAAAAGGGCATATCAGCCGTGCCCGTTTTCTTTGCAATGCTTGCTGGTCATTGTGGCACTCTAGAATGGGATACGGACTGCTCTTTTTCGCCTGCTTCATGGCCCATTTCTACAAAATGGCATCAGTTGTGTCGGTCAGGGCATTTGATGTAAAATGATCAAGGAAAACCTGGAAAAGCCAGGGAATCTCAGTTGTGCAGTTTGCTAGACACCTTGGCTGTAACAGTATCTGGATTATATATTCTTCTTTTGTCATGGTTCACTTTGCCAGAGTTTACGAAGTTGGTTCAGCTTACCAAAGTATGTAGGTAATCATTCTGGGATTTTGTAGTTGTCTGTGAAAATTGCTGCATAGTACTATCATTTTATTAGTAGTTTTGTCTAAGCCAGTTTTTGTTTAACAAGGGTCCACTCTACATCAGCATGTACAGTGCTCACGAAGTGAAATTTAATATGTAAAAATTGGACTACTATAAAAACTGGTATGTCCAGTTGTTTGGTACAGCATCACATCACTGCAACTACTATAGCCACTAAAGGTGGTGTAGGCTTTGACGTAAATGTATGGGCCAATATTAATCTAGTACAGCACAAACTGAAGGTGGTGGAAATGAAATTATGTGCACCACATAGCACTAAATAGCATCACTGTGAGCACTGTACCTGACTTTTTTGTGAGAGCATGTTCTATTTTTACTAATTTGATATGTCTTGTCACTGCATTTTACTTGTTTCAGTGGATTGTGTAGCAACTTATTGCTGTACCGTTTTTTTTTGAAAATTTAGCAAGGTTTTCATAAACTGTTTCCGAAAGCTCTTGCAATATTTAAATGTTATGCAATACCATATTGCTGCCGTTGAGTTTACATATGAGAATTCTGATTGCTAATGTGTAAGTGTGTGTCTGCAGTATGAACCAGCATTGTTGTTATGCTAGATTATTAGGTGTTTTAAATAAATTTGCTGAACAAGATATGTTTTCTACCTATCTTGCAGGAGCTGGGTGTCCTTATCTGGGATAATCCAAGCAAGCGTGTCATGGTTGTAAACCGTAATGGCCATGACGAAGTTAAGAAGTTTTGGAAACGCCATCGGCAAGACCATTGACCCTTTTATATTCATCATCGTATGATAAATAAATTAGTTAATCACATTTTCTTATTACAGTATGTCAGTCTGAAGTCTTTCATTAAGTCTCTGTCATAATTCACTTGAGACATTAGCCAGTGCTTGTATTGCCAGTGTGGCTTTAAGAAAGAAAAGATAGCATATTGTAGTTCTAGGAATGCGGAGCAATGCTTTTTATTTATTGGTGTCTTATTTGAAACGGGGTGACAACAGATGGTCACCTAGAATATACCTGCTGACTCCCCCGAATTGGCTGGGAGCCTCCCGAATTTCAATCTAATCTCTCAAATGTGTGGACATGAACTCAAATCTAGAAAAGTGGCCACCATGCCAAAGTGTCTAGTTTTTTTATGCCGTATTTCTATAATTATCTTACATGTAAATAACTATGCTGTACAAAACAGTTATTCACTAGCACGCGTCATGAATCGAGCCAGCAGGCACCTCTGGTTTGTGCTTTTTTTTTACAGACTAGTGATTATAATAACACCACGGCCACTCACTAAAAAGCACCTCATGTGTTTCCTATCGAGCGGTCTTGCTAACGCTATTCCGGGTGTGACAGGTTCTTTAAGTTTCAGTTTGCTTTGTTAGGTTGATTGAAGTGCGGAATGCAGAACTACTCTTCGCGTTCCTCCGGGTTTTGCTGCAACCATAGATGGTGCTTTCAACCATGGATGGTCACTGGAAAAATTTTTAGAGTATTGCATCTGTTTTCTGCTCCTCGCTGGCGCTTCAATTGGCCCACTTGCGTCACGTGACCTCTCCCCTCTGTATCCCTTCCAGGCGCTGTACATGCAAATGCACAGCGCTGGTGAACCTTTAGTAGCACTTCGTTGCTTCGCGCTATCAGCCGAATGAAATCTAAGGAGGTGTCTTCTCCTCGTCCCTCCCCCACACCCCGGCTTCTTGAAAGGCAAGTAATAATGGCTTCATATATTGAGTTCACCGCAGAGACCTAGCACTAAGTTTTGGCAGCCGCACACAAGAAGTTTATTTGTAAAGCTCATGGACCGTGTTACTCGTGGCGGAAATCATTTTAACACTGTGCTCTGGCACATTTCATAACCTCCTTATTGTTAAGCCGATTGTCTGCATAAAACCACGAATCGGTCTGGTGTGCAGGGTAGACGGCATGGCTTGTTAAGCATAAGGTTCTCGGCTTCCTCTCCACATGGTAATGACTGAACCTGAGGTCCTTTGAATACGATCAGCTGGAGCACCTACTGATCCTCACCATGGAAGGGGCAACTATGCATCATTCCCCAACAGTGAAGGAGCGACATTTGTGGAAATGTGATGCACATGCGTGAGCAAGTTTGTTTTCCAACCAAAATAACCTCGACCACAGGCTAACCATTCACCCCACTTATCACCCGTTCCAACCTTTCTTTCATTTCTGCACCTCTCTTTATACATCGGAGAGCTCGCTATGAGAGGGCAGTGTCCCCAGAAAGATTTTGAAAATCTTTCGTGCTCCTTGTGCACCCTTGCTGGAGTGTGTAGGTGCAAATGCGCTTAAAGCAAAAAAGCAATCTGGGGACGAGGCCTTTTTTAGGGAAAGCGAACGTACAGATTTCTGCAGATGGTCAGTTTGTCACGCTTTTTTTTATGTGCTAATGCGGAAAGCAAAGAGCCACAATCACAGCAGTTTCTTCAAAGGGTCTACGCCCTGCATTAAGAACGGGACTAGGGTTTCATAAAATCCAATAATTTTTAAAAGCTCTTAGTTGCTATACTCGGGTATGGTTCAAGAAAAGAGCGGCTTCTGCCCGTTAAAGGACCCCCCCTCCAGCCAATTCGTGCCACTCTATCAACGTGACGTCGCGGTAGACCCTCTCCGTGCCGCACTCAGATTTCTCTCTTGAGCACGGCGCAGAGGTGGTCGGCCGTGACGTCACGTTGACAGAGCAGCACCATTGATTGGAGGGTGGTCTTCTGACAGGCAGAAGCCGCTTTTTTCTTTACCCATGCCCAAGTATAGCGTGGTGACATTTCTCGGAACACAGTAGCATAACTGAAATACGCCGGAAAACTGAAGACAATAAGACAACACTGTTACTATAATGAGCACACATTTACTTTTATCTGCTTACACAAACGTACTGTGTAACTTGTGAATGAAATGCTGCTAGCCCTTTGTTGAATGTCTTATTCCTTGGTGGATAGTAAGAGAATGCTCCTCCTCCTCTTCTGATGATGGGGGAGAGTGTGCAAAGCTTCCTAGTTTGTATGCTAACATATTTATTATCTTCAGCTAGTATACGGAAGTGGCACCTGTACTCGGCTGAATCCACAGACGCTGGATACCATAATGGTTAACTTTGCTACCAGTGGATTATGCAAAGTGATGTACTTCTGTGTGTGATTTTGGCACTGTGGCCAGGTAAAGTGCTTCCTTGACACGAAAAGGGTGTTCCGTCTTCTTGCAGGAATTGCAAGGTCTTATGCACAGTTCACTCACTTGATAAGTTGCCTACATAATTTCAATGCAATACATGTGTGCCATGCTTGGCAGTTTACATTTCCCACAAATGACGTTTTATCCGTTGCACAACGCATGTATTTGAAAGGTGATTGCACAGCGGGGTGTATACCCCATGTTACCCCACCTTGCAGGGTGAAGTCATTTGCCATATCCCTGTCCATTTGTGTTGAGTTGTCGATGGATTTTCCCTCGCATTGTCAATTTCTAGCCTCCTGATTAGGTTAATTGGCAGAGCGAGCACACTTGACAGGTGTTTGTCTCGGGTTTAAACCTCGGACCTGGACGAATTTTGCACCAACTAAGAAGCTTTCATTTCTGAGAAATCCGTATGCAGCTTTGCACTATAAAAGGATGAGTGTTAATTTTTTCTTTCAGACATTGTGCTTGTGCAAAAGAACCGTGCTGTTGTGAAGTTCAGTATTGTTCACCCTGTCTTCTTCTAATCATGAAGCGGTTTTGCAGTACACCAGTTTGTATGCTCAGTACTTGCGGTAGGTTGCCCTAAAAGAGTGTACAACAGCCTTATGGAATGCTGCACTCCAAGCTTAAACTGTGATGATGCTGCTTTTTCTGCGCAGGCCTAGAGTTCTTTTTTCTTCTTCACAACCTTCCTTGATTATGTTTGATGTTCCTTGATAATGTTTGTCACTCATCCCGTCCTGTTTCGCTTGGAACCTGGCCTTGTATATGTGTGTTGCCCCCACTGCTCTATTTACTTCATGGCTCGTGTGCTGTGCCTGTGTTGGCATTGTAATGCAGTACTTTAATTTTACCTTAGGTGAAGCAAAACACTTAAGTGAAAGCTTGGAAAAATTGCCAATATACTTGCTTTGTTTGCATGAACATACACTTGGCCTCTGTTTTCATACTGTCGTTGCACTGATTCATATAGTTTGCCAAATTTGTCTGCTGACATGAAGTAACAAATGCTGGCCACTAAGATTTGCTTCTCTGAGCATTTTCAGCATATATGCTGCTGCTTGGCATGACCATGAATATGATATCCTATATCCTGCCAAATTGAGGTGCTCAAATATGTGTCACCCTCTAGGGCTTATTTCTTTATATATTATAGGTTCTTTTAATTAGTTACTTAAAATGTAGTCATTCAGTGGCAAAACTACCAAGAGATGTAATTCATTGCTGCTGTTTTGATATGGGCAAGTCGATTCATCCAGTGCGTAAAGTAAACATCTGCAGGTGTGCTGTGAGTCTGTCCTGTACTTAATAGTGACTTCTGTGCTGTTCCAGATGTGTCCATTCCTTTTACGAAGCATCCAAGGAGTTGCGTGAAATGCTAGGACTTAATGGCACCAGCTTTAGAAATCATCTCCCAGTCTGTGTCGTTGCTTGAATCATTGTTATGACTGTGATGCTAATGAGACCACGTTTACTGGATGATTGGTGTTCTTGAGAGAAGTAAAATTGGACATTCTCTTCTTTGCGACAATTTAATTTGCGATAAATAACAGGTTGTGTTAGTGTTTAATGTTTCAAGCATTGGCATTATGTAATTGTTTTCATGTTTGCAAAGCATTTATTCAAGCATAGTTGGTATCACACTCTCTTGATTTTGCAAGACTCTCCAGTTATGCATGTTTATGCCAGTGTTAATGAGACAAACAATTTTATAACTACTTTGTAGTATTACCTTTTGCAGTTCAGTATGCTGTAATTTCGAACTACCAGTTCATAGTGGAAATATTTTCCTACTTTATTATGCATTTGATGCTGTAATTATTTATATTTCCCTTGTATTGTTTTTCAGATAAAGAGAACAACAACCACTTGAAATCATTAATTTTTTCAATCTACAGTGCTGCTGTTCATTCAGAAATCATTTTCTAAACAAATATTAGTGTGTATTTATTCACTTTGGCTATAACAAGTCTCATTATTTTCACTTTGAATATTTTTCTATACCTTTGTATTACATTTCGTTGTCTTTCTTCTGTTGATATATTGATTGATGCATTTCATACACTCATGACATGGATACCTTCATGGCTAGAATAGCCGTAGTGCATTGTATTACATGTAATGTGAAGTTGTACTGATTTATATTCCACTGCTGATGTGCGTGGCTTGTCTCTGCAACATCTCTGGTGAATAAGGCACCCTTACGTGGGATCCTTAAGCTTTCATTGATGCAGTAGAAACAGGTTAGCAGAAAACTGTGATTATAGATCCTATGTAGAAAGAGTACCTTGACAAATGTGCACTTATTTTCTGACTATAGAAAGTGCGGCGCCATTATAGCCTTCGTAAATGGTGTATTTCTTTTTTCTTTTTCTGAATATCTTGTCGTTTGTCTTATGTTGAGCTTTTTCACTGGTAATTTATCTCATATGTTTCGTATGTTCAAATATGAAGTGCTTGCTTTTTTCCATTGCATAGTCTTGTACAGAGAAAATAAGATCGCCAGTGCTTAAGCGGATGCTAAAGTGAAAAGCAATTTTTTCTTGCAATAGTGTGTCATGTTTTGACAATGTATAGAGCACCATTCTCGTGTGGGGAAGGTCTCTGGTAAGGTGAAAAACGTGAAAAAAGTAGATATTGCTGGCAATGAAGTGCTGAGGATTCTGAAATACTAGTAAACATGTCATCATAGGTCCTTCACTGTGTCTCTGAAGGTTTGCATAATTATTCATTAGTAAGAAAAGATGTGTACTGTGTTTTAAGGAAAACAGGGAGTTGACAGTTTGGACCAGTAAATTTGGTCAGGCCAATTTTATGAAAGTACAAAAGGAAAGGAATGTGGTTCGTGATGCCGCAAGCCCCGTGTTTGGACGAAAACTAAGAGGAATCTTTTACAGTTAAACCTGCTTATAACGAACCTCCTTATAACGAATTCTTCGATATAGCAAAGTTTTTCTATTCGCCGCCATTACTCCATAGAAGTACATGTATTTGAGACCTCTACTTAACGAAGTGGCAGCGGGAGACCCCCCAAAATAACGAACTTTTTCTGCCGACAACCTAGAAATTTTGTCACTTTTGCGTGAGGAGCAACCAGAAGCACGTTCTCCGCCATGACAGAATGCGAAGCGGCGGCGGCACGCTTGGCGTGCTCGAAGGCAACGGCGACTGCGAATCAAGAGCAAGCGCATGTGTGCGTACTTGCGAGCGTGTGCAAGGCGGGCCTGCATCCCACAACCCGGCGATCTTGCCGCCACGGGCCTGTCCCCCTCACTTCAAACCTGATGCCGCCGCTTGCTGGAGCAGGCCTAGCCCACCAAGCCGGCACCCTCCTTTTCCAGTTGATGTCGAGCCGCGCTGGCTTAAGAGGGAAAGAGGGAAAAAAATTACTTTTTTTTTTTTTCAACGTGCTGGCAACGTCACTCAGTCTGCGTTTCACTTCACTAACCTGACACTATGTGGCAGTGCTTGTTAGGACTAGCTCGCGGGTTCGTGGGTGCCGCACCTCACGGGAAGTTTGCCCTTGACAACAAAGGGATCGGGTGCACAGAAAATCGCGCTCACGGGGTGATTGAAGGGCGGCGCGCATGAAATAATTTAAAGAAGGAATGTGGTAAAGTGGACACCGGCGCACGTTACGTGTGGAGCTTTCGCGGCTGACAAACGGCCGTAGCAGCATTCTCCGTCGCCTTGGAAATCCTGTTGCAGAAGGCGCGCACGCGACGCGCTGCTTAAAGTCCCTTTAGCGCTGCTGCCGCGGCCTTTTTTTTTTCTTCCCTCCGCTCATTGTTCGTCCGTTCTGCGCTCCTTCCTCCTCCGTGGAGATTCCTGCGCTCATTTCGGGCGGTGCACTTCCTTTGTCGAGACTGCTCGCTACCTCGGTTGTCCCCGGGATTTCCCGGCAGCCGCATTATAGCCGGTGCTTCACTATAAGTGGTTACGTTAAAATACTCTGAGCTGTAAATGTTTTCTTACCCAAAATAAATGTTTTCGGTGAGCTCAGCCGTCTTTTACCTTTTTGCTTACTTAAGCGTTTCTTTTTCGAATTTTCGTGCCGAACCTGCATATAACGAAATCCTCTTTACAACAAAGTTTTTCGGGAATTTGTCAATTTCATTATATCCAGGTTTAACTGTACATGCATTTTCTCTTGTAATATTGAGCGTAAAATGGTGGAGTGAACAAAAACAGACTTCACGAAGCACAATTTATCAGTATAACACTTCAATGCTTCACTTGAGCGTTACTTTAATCTGGTGGGACATATGGAAAAGAACTCACACATTTCAATAAGTAAAACCTCGTTATAACGAAGTTGAAGGGGGAGTTGTAATTACTTCTTCACAACTCTTAGTTTCTTATAGCCAATATTGATATAATCTATCTCTATGGGGATTTCAAAGGGAATTATGATTGTTTTGTTATATCTATTAGTTAATTATATCCCACTTCATTGTAATGATGTTCTAAGATACACTATAGGAGTTTGAGCCAAACTGAATTTTACGCCTCTAGTTTTTAGATGTAACACTCTTAAAGATAGTATTTACGTAAAGATCGGAACTTGTGCCAAGCATGTAGTGTTACTTCTTCATTAATAATTAACATGTTTTGGAAGGCATATTATCGTTTGCTTCCCTAAAAAATGCAGAAAGGATTCCTTCGTGCCTTGTACTGTGGTGCAGCTTTATGCAGTGTGAGACACATCGTTCGCATCGCCTTACTATGTTCTCTGTGGGTTACCAGGTTCCTCATCTTTGGCGTCCAAGGAGCAGTACCACTCAGTGGTGTACGTACAAGGCAAGGCGCACTCCTGTCGGCTGTGCAACTATGTGACCAAGGATAAGGCAAAGATCAAAAGACACCTTCGAACGCACACTGGCGAGCGCCCCTTCCAGTGTCACATGTGTCCAGCTGCATTCGCTCTGCACGAAGTCCTCAAGAACCACGTACGCACCCACACAGGAGAGCGTCCCTTTTCCTGTGTCCAGTGCAATGCATCCTTTTCGCAGAAGGCCCACCTGGGCAGGCACATGCGCACCCACACTGGAGAACGGCCCTTTTCCTGTGTCCACTGCAATGCGCGCTTTTCACAGAGAGGCACCCTCATTCGCCACATATCTAGTCTTCATGCATAGGAGGAGCCATGAAGGTCAGGAGTGTGCAGGGTTCTCTTTATGTTTAATACCCCCGTCATATGTCGTATGTAAACGTCATTTGCAGCAAATACCATAACTATTGTCATTGTGGTTTCGCGTTCCTCGTCTATATGGTTTATAAAATTGTGATATCTATGTGTGATATCTATCAGTGATATCTATATCTATCAGTGATATCTATGTTTACCTGCGGGATACTAGGATAACAAGATGTTACAGATTATGCCTCTTATTTACATATTTTCTCTTTATTGCTAGAAACACAGTAGTAAACATTGGCAGGCTATGTGAAAATATATCTCAATACGATACGGCAGCTTTAATAGACAAGAAATCTGTGCAAGTATCGAAAGCAGACTAGCCCAAAGCCGCTTCGATTTCTTCCGCAGTCGACGGTATCGTGGACCGTGCTTGCATTCCCGTAACCGTGATGGATGACGGTCAGTGCAAACAAACGTTAATTGCTCCCCTGGTGTTCACAACAAAGCGCCAAAACCGGTTGAAGTGGCTCAAGCAAAAAATTTGCATTTGTAAACATGGCTGACAAGAAGCGTTGGAGTAAACTTGGGAGTCTGGGAACAAGAATATAGTTGCACAGCTTGCATCAACTGTCGTGATACACGTCAGAAAGTTATCAAAGGGCCACAAGAGCAGCTAGTAGGAGCCATATGTTCTTTACATTTCACTCTTTCTTATGAATTTTCCGTTTTATTCGAAGCCCCTGTTGCCAAGATTACGCAGGTCGCGACTGCTTGAGTTCGGCGAATTCTTTCAGTGGGGTGAATGCCGTCAGGTGTGAATGTAATTCGCTACGCCTGTGTAGCAGCAACAAAAATGACATTAACACATAATCACATTCGCTGCGAATGTGATTACATGTGCCATGTGACAGGGGTATATGTCTTTGGGTGGAGGGGGGAGCGTTCGTTGATCGTAGGTGAGTGCATTTGAGAAAGCAGGTCAAGTAGGGTGCACAAAGGCTTGCCTCTCCTTCTCCACCTCGTTGCTCCTAGCTTCTCCTGCTGCCTGTTGGGGACATGGTTTTAGGGAAAGAAAGTTTGAAATACTCTGTGCGGCACAGGCCTTTCATTTCAGCTCTTTTTTTTTTTTTCTCTCTCTCTTTTGCACCCCTTCCTTCTAGGACAATGCACCATGCTTTAACCTTGGGCTACAAGAACTGGTGCCCTCAAACCGCAACCACACCTTTTTCTGTCTTTTGAACTATCGTCAATGAGCCGTTTGCATGTGAACAAGATTTCTATTGAAGGTGAAAAATCTTTAAGCCTTTTGTTTTTGGTTTGTGTCGTTTATGCATTTCTCAGTTTCAGCATGCCTCCTCTCAATGAGTGGGATTGTCATCAAAACATCAACATAGTACCTCACATTCTTTCTTTCCTGCTGTGCGTCGTGTGTTGGTTGCATCATCTTTGTGTCATAAAAGACATCGGTCGTGTAATTAATTCTCTGCTATCAACGTCATAGATTCAGGTGCCAACATGAAACCGAGATAAACGTATTCCACACCCATCTGTTTGTCCAGTATCGGTTAGTGTATGTCACCTATCTTCGTACCAAAAGAACATTGCAACGTGCAGTGCTGTGTGCTGGTGAAGTCTTCGACTCATCCCATCTGCTGAATTACTTGCCTAAACTGACTGGTCCTGGTCTTTATTGCATCATGCTTTTAAACTGTGCTGTCTAAAGCAATCTCAGCAGCACTAGCAGTGTTTCTTTTTGTTCGTTTGTTTTGTTAGAATTTGCACACTTTCTGTGTTGTGTACCTATTACTAACACACTGTTTCACAGCATGAATGTCTGCGCTTGCGGTACAGTAGTACTGTTTTTAGTTTATTTCTTAATTCATGTTCTGTCTACATGAGATACTGGAATAAGGCTTGTCCCTTGAATTGTTTTTTTTTCCATGCATGTGCAGTATGATTTTTTTATTTGTTAGCTTGTTAAAATGTTACTTGAATTTTAGTATGCTGTATGCCTCCGTCTATTTGATACCCTCTCGCATAAAGAATTTGGGGTACAGATCGAATAATATAGTAAACTAAATTCTAAGAGACATCTTCGTGAGCAATTTGAAAATCCAAGTTCGGTCTCTTGAGGCCCTGTCTGCAGCACTTGTATTACTTACTGAAAATAGAATCGGCTTGTAGCTGGTGCTTTTCTCACAAGTGCATTCTCTACAAGTGACATCATGTTCCAACACAGACTACAATTCTATTGCGTTTTTGGCCCACTTTCAGTCGACTTTTACCATCCATAAATAGTCTGTGCGTTAATGGTTTTTTACGATGTTCTGGTATGTTGTGCATCCACAGCATTGAATGCAATAACTAAACTGCACCAACACCAAAATACCTTTATGCAAAATTTAGTTTGACTTGCCATAAGTGAACCTAATCTGCAGTTGCCTGAATTTCCTTTCATCTTGGATCTTATGGGTCGACGGGCGGAGAAAAAAAAAGACGCGCTCAGTTCTTCCTAGCTTTTGCCGACAGTTAGTTCTCTGCGTGATGTGAAGCACATAGTATGTGAAGCACATGGCTAATTGTATTGGATGCCGTGGATTTCGTTGAATGCACAAAAACATTCATTTTCTGATGTTCCTGTCTAAAAATTGCGGGCAGCTTGCACTAAGGATGTAAGGCTAGGTGACAGTGGAGCTAGTGGCCTGCCCTTCATCTTTTCTCCATCCTCACCTCCATTTCCATTTCTCACCTGCTTACTATACTGGGTATCTTGTGCTTTACTCTCTCCCCATTCTTGCTTCACTTCCCACCCTCACCACTATTTCCCACCCTCATGTTACGCTGTACTGCAGCACTGGTGGCCTTACACACCTCCTTTCCCATCTACTCACCTGCACTCCCCTTCCGCACCTCCTTGCTACACCACATTATACATGGGTATGCTGTGATATGCCCTTTCCCCTCATTTCCTTCTTCCCCACCCTCAATTTCCTTTCTTAACCCCTTGCTATACTATACTATGCTATGCTTTACTCTCTGCCCTCCTCCTTTTCCTCCTCCCAAGCCTCATTTCTCTTTCCGATCACCTTACTGTATTATAGTATACATGGCTACACTGTCACCACATTGGGGGGCTTCCCCCCCCCCGAAGAGTCTGCCACTGGCGTGGCTCTTTGATAAACACCCGCCTGGCATGCAGACTGCCTGGGTTCGATTCCTACTAGAACCGAGCTACCGTTCCTGCAATGTTAGCATAAAGGACTCGAAGAAATCATAACGTATGGAATGCTTGTTCCACATCAGCACGATGCATCTAACTACGAGCTGAGCGCCACCTACGCCACTCATGAAACGGTGGATGGGCTTTCGCACATTGTGCCACCTCGCCCCTCTAGCCACTATTGGCCTTGAGATCGACATGTGGATGGCAGCACCATCACCGCATGAGAGAGGATGGGCTTTTGCCGACGCACATTGAAATTTACACAGTGGCGCTCTGTTGTGAGTGGCTTGAGGAAGTTTTATAGCTAAATAAAAGTGTAAATTACAGTCAAATGGTAATACATCCGTCTTTTAATCTCACTTAGTGCAGGAAGCATGCAAAACATTTCTATTGCGTGTGAAGAAAGCGTGATATGCCATTCAACAGGGCACTTACATCACCGAGCCTCGCAGTTTGACTTCCTCGGTGGTTCTCTCCATTTATTTTTCTTTCACCATACTTAAGTTCATTGCTGTTATGTGACTCAAAGAGTTTAGTATTGTGTTCTCGCTCATGCAATCTTTTTCTAATGGCTACAACAACAAAAAAGGGCTGTTACTTTGCATTGAGTTGAAGTAGCAGCTTGTGTACTCCGCTTATCACACGCATAACTGCGTTTAAATGCCTTGCATGTCATGTTCCATGAAATGCAAGACAGTTAACTGGCTCAATTAGTCAAGCTATGTGACTGTATACGCCGCTTGAGCACTATACCACGATATTTGACATACGGCTATACTGAGTAAATGTTTTAATACTCAAACGCATCACTTTCTTCTCATGATTACTTGTGTGACCGTGACAAAAAAGGTCTTTTTTGCGCACATGAAAAAAAGATGTATTCTTCAAGCGAGAAATGTCTGATATTTTCTGTCATGCTCACAGTCGCATGTCGCGAGACGATATCGCTGCAGCACTGCATGTACACGTTCATGTTTCCCGCTTAAGTTATTCAGAAGGACGATAAGTGCACTTTGCACAGCAGCAGCCGAACTGCAATAATTGTGCCGAAGCGGAGGTATGACAATGAGCACGCTCGCGACACAGGCGCTCACGGATTTTAATAAAGAGCGAACACTGTAGCGCAAAGCCAAATAGTATAACTAATACCGTTATCCTTGGACAAGAATACATGAAAGCATTCATCACTGTATCGGCTCAGGGAACAAACATATTGGAGGATATGTGTGGCGAACGCACACATGTAAAAGCATATTGTCTTGCAGACAACGTAAGGAGCTATCCACTCTTAGGAGCTTCGTCCACTCTCCACTAGGCACCGGCTGTGTTAGTCTTCGAGGCCAATATACTGTCGTTCCCACGGTCACCACACGGGGCGCTACATGCTATCCTGGACTAGAGTCACTGTACAGTAACTCTATCCTGGACATCCTGTTTATCCTGTGATGCATCTGGGACGAGATCTTTGCAGAGAACCGTGTAAGGTATGTGGAACATGTAGGATCAGGTGTTTGGATGGGTTTGGGGTTGCTACTATAGTCGGATAGAATTCAAATCTGTAGTGAAGCTCCTCCCACGTCTGCCACTGCTACTCCGCGAAGCTCCAAAGAGTTCGTTCTTCGAACGTTCCACGTTTCCAAAATAAAGCAAGGATGATAATAATGCACAGGTGCATACGTTATTAAGCTTTCATTTGTTTGTAAGAGTTGAACATGGAAAGGATGGTTCTTTATTCAGCAAAAATCAAGCGCTTCAATGCAAGAACCCCGCGCGCCACAAGCATCGCCATCGGAGTTTTTCAACTCACTCTGAAGTTTCACGCATAAAACGGGCTCGGAAGCGTAATGAACTGTACCGCGGCCATTTGCAAATGTAAACATTTAGACTCCACATATTTTTGTCCATGCATCTCGAGCACCTCGTGGCTTACACCGATGAAACGACCCCAGGACAGCAGACGCTGCGCGGGTACCGAAGGCATAAACGTGGTGCCATTTTGGAAAGGTGGCATGACGACGATATCGTTTGCCTCTGTGATTGGTTGGCGGAGTAACACCGACGCGCGCGGTCCGTCGGCTCATGTTGCCAACTGCCGTTTTTGAAGTATCCTACTATAGTTTCGATTTCGCTATAGCTAGTACGAGCTTTCAAGATAAATGGATGGATGTTACGAGGACGGGGCGGTAGAATGTGGCCCACCAAGCTCTACCCTTATTTCATCCTCTACAAACGTTTGTTTTCTTGAATCACAAATGTTTTCGCAACAAATCTTTCTCTGTGCCTACCTATGTTGGCTATTATAGTAGGATACAACTTAAACAGCACATGACAACACGAGCCAACAGACCGCGCGCGTCGGTGTTACTCCGCCAGCCAATCAAAAGCAAACAAAATCGTCGTCATGCGACCTTTTCAAAATGGCGCCGTGTTTATGCCCTCGGTACCCGCGGACCGTTTGCTGTTCTCGAGTCCTTTCATCTCTATAAGCCATGAAGTGCTCGAGGTGTATGGACAAAAATGTGTTGATTCTCAGCTTTTCCATCTGCAGAAGGCCGCGGCGCAGTTCATTGCTCTTCCGAGCCCGTTCTACGCGTGAAACTTCACTGAAATGAGTTGAAAAACACGGGTGGCTGAGCTTGTGACGCGCCGCGCTTTTGCATTGCAAGCGATTGATTTCAGCTCAGTAAAGAATTATCCTTTCCATGTTCCACTCTAATAAACAAATCAAAACGTAACAATTTATGCATCTGTCCATTATTATTGCCACCGTCGATTTATTTTGATAATATGGAAAGTTCAAAGAAGGAACTGTTTGAAGCTTCGCGGAGGTACAGTGGCTGGTGGTTATATGGAAGTGGCAGGGGCTTCACTGCACACTTGAGATGTATCCGACTATAGTGTTGTGAGGTAACAAAATAATTCGAACTACCTTGGGTTTCTGTTTGCGCCATACCTTTCCACCACCAATTGTCTAAGCGCTATTTATATCCATCGCCGACATGTTCAGCTTTCTCGTGCTATCCCCGAAACACATGGCTTAATTAATTCCTCTTGGCTTCCTTTCAGTTGAGGTGTCCTCACTGAGAGACAGTTACGGTCTCTCTCCTCTTGGGCAGTGTGCACACATACACCTGGATGGATATCTGTACATTCAATCAAAACATATGTCGTTTCCCTAGCTTTTCCACGGCATGTATCTCCTCCTTCGCAGAAATTCGCTGTGCAACTTCGTGTTCTCAGGCCACCTGACCTTGCTTCAAAGAGCAAAGCGCTTCCCGTTCATGCACTTTTCCTCTTGATTTCGTCTTTCTCTTTTCTGTAGTTGTTCAATGCCGGTTTCACCTCCATTGCTGCTGTCCAGTCCGACTTCGCCAGTGATGTTCTGTCCTGCGCCGAAAAATTCTCTTTTCGACGCTTGGAAATTCCCTATTTCAGGCATTTCCCCCAGCATGGATCGCTAAAAGTTTCCACATCTTTCCCTGCACAAAGACAATAATATAAGATACATACCTTGTGCTCCTACAAAACGCGAAGCATTGCCTCCGAGATTTGCTTTTAATACTACGAGGAGCTACTTTCTACATGCAGGCTACTTTCTACATATGCGGAAGGAAGGCTGTACATAACTCGCTTGTGTGGCCGCTGAATAAAAAGAAAAGTTTGTTGTTATTGGGGGGGGGGTGTTACTGAGAGCTTTTTGGCTTGTTGCGCACATAGTTAACTGTGCTACGATGTTGATGTACAATCTATGAGCTCATGTGCTGTAAATACAGTCCGCATATGTGTATTTCGAGCCTAATGCCCGGAGTGAACAAAGAGACGCTGCGTGTAAACAAAAGAACCGAATCTCCAAAGCTATGATTTTGCTTGCTGCATACGCTGGAAACTACTGGAAAATACGAAAGCGCCTCGCCGGCCTCGCATCCGCAGTGTTTCGAGCATTGTAAGGATATTTCTCCACCCCCAAAATTTCCTGCAATATCGCGAAGATTCCCTTTTTTCCTTTCGTCCAGAGTGGCGAAAAAAGATTTCCTGATGTTCCATGCACAGAACATCACTCTTCGCCGCTCTGACCAGATTTGTCGACTGCAGCGCTGCCACCGCAGATGCCGGCCAGAGTGTGCATCAGAAAGAGCGGCCCGTGGCCTCCGCGATCGGCAGCGGCGCTGCAGCCGATCGCGGAGGCCACGAGCGGCCATTTTATTTTAGTAGCAAACTCTATGGGAGCAGCGCGGTTGTGTACTCTATGAGAATGCAGGCGCCGGCGCGCTTGCTTGGAAGATGCTTGGAAGCATGTAAGTACGGCCAATGCTGGCATGCATACGGTCGATGTCTTATATTGCATCACGAGTCAGGTAATCAGGTGTCATTGTCCTGTACATTATGCGAGTAAATTTCCGACCTCCGAAGGCAACGTACACACGTTTTGTCTGTGGAGGTGGTGTTAGTATCTGGTGCCGTATGCCATTGGAATATAGGATAGAATGTGATGAATCGCGAATGAATTCTCCAGCACTAAGTTACGAGGCTAGGTACTTGGATGACAACCTATACCTGCTGTTTTACGCTTAAAAATGCTTGCGTACAAATGAAACACGAAGGTGGTATTTTCAGAGCTTGTTGCCTGGCGTGACGCAGAATCTTGCGTGCCAATGGCGAGGCGACTCTTCGCACGCCCTTCCTCGACCAGCCATTGAGCGCCCACCAACGGGACCCCTTTGGCCACGGCCGCTCGACGGAAACGCACGTGCTTTGGCGATGTAGCTGAAGGAGCCGGAGTGTCCCCTTTGGTGCACGCTGGATGGCTGGTCAAGGAGATCACGCACAGATGGCGCAAATCATTGGCAACTTTATTGTGCGAAAATATTGCACTCTGGGCGGATGGGGCAGTGCTGCCACACCGGATGTGCATGCCTGTAATGATGAAGGCGCTCGAACCACACCATCGTTAACGTTTGGGCTCTACGCGCTCCGCGTTTCATGTGACGCTGCGCCAGCACCACAACCAGCAGTGGAGTCGAACAGTTATATCGACAGTACCTTCGTCATTTGTTGAAACGGCCCTTAATTGCTTCCTACGTTCCATCTAGCTGATCCTGGGGTGCGCATGTCACCTTGGTTATGTAGTCAGTGTGCCCTACTGCCTTGACATGATGATGATGATGTGATGCCGTTCCCTTTGTAACGGGTCGCTGCATATAGCAGCTTGGCAAAAATAAAATACCAAAAAAGAGAGAAAATTGAAGAAAAAACTCAAGAAAAAAATCACAAATGAACAAGAAAAAAAACAGGAAAGCAAAAGAATGACACCAAGGGAACAAGAGTCACGAGGGGAAATAAAAATTGGAGAAAAAGGGGGGAACATGCATGCATCAAGGCACCAAGCACACCTTGTAGGGACGGGGCGGTCTGCTAACTCGTGCACTTCTGCAGCGATGCAGCTCTCCACCTTTCCAGGTACCGCTTAGTACACTCTATCGCTCCCCTGTTTATCTCCCCACCATCTCCCTCGAATCCCAGTGCGACATGCAGGGCTATGTCTCCTCTACAGTGGGGTTCGACTGCCCTGCACTGTATCACTATGTGCTGCATAGTTTGAACAGCACCGTGACAGGCACGGCACATCACATCCCCGAGCTCACTGTTTATAGCCTTCTGGCGTTCCAGTGTACGCAGAGCACCCGCTCACGCCTCGAAGAGTAGACTGCTCCCAGGGCTGTTGTTGTATATCGATACCGTGCCAATGGGCCGCTTGTGCTGTCCATAGAGGGTCAGTGAGCACTTGTCCCTCATCCCTTGCAGCCACAGCTCTTCTTCCTTTTCTTGGACACGGTCGCACACCGCCTGGGCGTACTGCTGCATTGTGTCCGCCTGTAGTGGCACCGTGAAGAAACCATATTTCTTCTCTTCACTTGAATCAGCGCCTGCATTTCGTGCTTCAACTTCAAGTAATACTTCCACTTGTGGCTACAGACCTCAGGGTCTTTTGTCTTGACTGCACGGCGATGGGCACGGTCTGCCTCTCGGTGTGCCTGCCACGCCTGAGCTACTTCTTTGTTCCACCATGGTTTGCGTGTGTGGCGTGTAGGGTTCTTGTATCGGGTCATGTGTCGGTGCATGATGCTGCGCAATGTGGCAATGTATTCTTCGTATATATTTGCCTCTCGCTGCTGTTGACTGTCCTCAAATTCAGCAGCCACCCTCTGGATGGCTTTTTCCGAGAGGTGCATTTCGGATCCATTGCAACGCCTCGGTAATTTTAGGTGTTGCGTTCGGGAAAAGTCGACTCGCATGTGATTGTGATCACTCCCTGCGCTGTAATTTCCTTCCTCTTCAATATGCAGGGAGTTGAGTAGGCGAGTAAGTCTATGCGAAACGAGGACAAAGTCTATAGATGTTGCACTGCCTCAAGCACACCATGTGTACTTTTCCTCACATCTGGGATCAAGATTGGCAATGTTCAGCTGTAGGCGTTCCGCCAACCGCAGCAAGAGGTTACCATTTGCGTCTGTGTATTCATCCAGCTCTGATATATGCCTGTTAAAGTCTGCAAGAATCAAAACTTCCCGGTCACTGGTCACGCACTCAGAGTCCTGGCACACACACTCTATCAACGCCTCGTTGGCCTCAAGCAGAGTACCACTGACTGCCATATATATTACACACACCGCGACAGTCCCCATGATGTCTCCTGTTAGCCACATATGGTCCATGCCCTTCCTTCCCACACTTTGCCACTGTGTGTCCCGCCGCCACAGAAAAATGACGCTCCCTCCTTTGCGGTTAGATCCGGATCTGTTGTTGCCCACCCAGCACCAATCCTTATGTATAGGTGGTTCTTCAAGGTCCCTCAAGTGGGTTTCCATAACTGCATACAGCGAAATCCCCTCAGCCCTCAGCATACAATATACTTCTTCCCATTTGTCCACTCGACGAGCCCCATTAATGTTCAAGCATGCCACTCTAAAGACATTTTGCTTCTTTCGTCGGGGGTCGTGGGCAGACTTTCCTAGCGCACTTTACTGGAGCCAGGGAGAAGTTTGCAGAATCAGATGTTGGCGAACCAAGTTTCCCACAACGTGGAAAAGGGCGGTGCAGGTGTTTGGGCTGGGGTGCGGATATTGTTGATAACTCTGTTGATACGGCTGAAAAACAGGGTGTGGTAGCAGGTTGCTGCAGGCAATTCTGTGCATCTGCCCTTCGACCATCTCCTGGGGCTGAGGCGGTTTCATTGAGCTGCTCTCCAAGCTATTCACCGCACCCCGATTGTTCCAAGGGTGTACATGAGTTGGAGGGTTTGCAAATAGGGGGGGCACTTCCCTTGCCAACTCAGTAGGTTGCGAGTAATGGACAGCCTCCTCTTTCACCGGCATGCGTTCCTGCTAGTCACTGTGCTGGCCATCTCGCCCTCTTGGCCTCCACCCTAGCCCTAAAAAAGGTCTCATATGCTCTGCCAGCTTATCTGCTACACACCTTCCTGTTTCAGCACGGAAGTGTATGCCATCCCTAGCCAGGCTCCCCTCCTCTTCCAGGGTTTTCAATAGGTTGACAAACTTTACCCCTACTGTTAGCACATAGCTTCTTCAGTGTGGTGTTCAGCAACACTGCTCGCGCTTGAACCTCTTTTCCTTTGATGGAAATCTCGGGTACGGAACATCTCAAGAATCCCGGTCTGTGGCGTGGAATCTCTTCATGGATGCTTGTCAGGGCTGCCTCTGTCTGTACATTCCTAATTGACAACGCTCGTAGACTCGCGCCACCAAGCGGTTGTCAGGAGAACCCCTGTGAGGAGGGGGATAGCAGACGAACCCCTGTGAGGAGGGGGATAGCAGACGACAAAGTCTCTTGTGTGACTGTATTAGCGTGATTGTTAACTCTGAAAAAAGAGCTACACTAATCTGACTATTTGTGCATCATTGGCCAGACCCTTTCATGCGAGATGCGAAGTTCATGTAAAAATGTGGTGAAGCACCCTGCATGGGCAATTCATGCTGCCAGTGATGACCCACAGCATACAAGGTTTTCTGAAGCCACCAAGATAAGTGAAGTGCATTTTATTGTGTGACAGTTTATCATAAAGTTCACACTGTTTCATTCATTTTCGCAGTGCATGAAACCCATAACATTGTACCATGTGGGGAGTCGTGCGAGCTCACAATGTCCTTCCCCTTTTATAACTGAAGGATATGGGTGTCTTCACAATAGATACCTGGTGCTTCAAAATTGGATGCTTCATTTTTCGTCAGAAAGGTGCTGTTATAAATTGATGTGGGTCAGCGTTCAGACACTTGGGGCTGTGTCTGCTCCATGGCTAGTGTGAACTACGGCCAAGTACAGGCCGTGTCGCAAGGCCATTGTCCTCAACAGCCGCCCTCCAATGGCGATTAACTGCGCTTTACCAGCGAAATTCATTGATACCCACGTCAGCCTATTTTCACATCCACAGCCGGCACTGCTGTGGCCACCATGGGAGAGGCCAAAGTGTGCAGTGGAATAGAACACTGTATCGATCAGTCCTTCAGCGGCTGACACTGCACCAACTGCCTAGAATGCTGCTGCCCCAGTTAGCCTTACAACGGTGCGCTCATTTCTGTACCTAGTTGACATGTGGCAGAACACTATCAAACTGCTTTCTTGTTGTTTAGCTTTGTTGACACCAGATGGAGGTATAGATCCATACTCTTTATTGTCGTATAAAGTCAAAAAAAGAGGAGGGTGAGTGGGGCAACAGGCACATTTTGCACTATGCAATTTCCTTACTTCAACTAAAGGAAGCCAACAGCTAATAAAAAGCCAAATAATGAGATAGCCACAGGATTATTATTACTTTTTCTTCTTTCAGCATTTTTCGCAATGTTCTTGACAGGGCTCTACACGGCCAAGAAGCCATTCTGCAATGCAGTGCACATAGAAGTTAAATGGCAAACTGAGTAAACCAGCACATAATACAGTGAGCTGAATGACAAATTGAATAAACCAACGCATAATATAGTCTTCAGCAAAGTTCGCTCGCACGCTCTTATTTTAGCCAGTTTTGTTGCCCTCTATGGTGATAAGGGTTCTGACATGTCAACCGGCCTGCGGTCGCGCAAAACCATTAATATAGAACTCTGCATGCACCTGAGTATAAAGTAGAGCAGAACATCTTATGCTTCCTGTGGGTCTCGCCAAACGATAAATGTGAAAAGCACCCCTTGATTGCAATGACAACTTAAACAGAACCATTGAAAGTATACATTGGACTCGTTGGAAATGAAAGTGGAGATGTGATGGGGTTGAGGTCGGCTTCGTGGGAGGAGGGGTGTTACAGCTCCCGAAATCCACCTCGCCGGTGCACCACTGAAAAACAAAATTTCCTCAGCCCAGCTAGTGTTCTCTTGCTGTAAACACGGTAATGTCAATTTGAGTTATCTGTAAGGGGAGAGGAGATTATTCTGACAGCGACACTAAAGGTAGTCATGTCGAGGACAGGGATTGCGAGAAGTGCAGGGATTGCGAGAGTGCGAGAAGTGCATTGCTGCATTGCAAGTCCCCTGTTTTATGAAAGTGAAAATTAGCAGTCCACCCGTGTTGTAGCACAAGGCTACAAGGAAGTCCATACGGATTTCCAAGAAATGAAAGCTTCCTAGTTGTCGAAAAATTCGTCCTGGTCGGGGGTGTGAACTGAAGTGACGCAACGAAGTAGCAACACGAACTGAACTGTTTATTGCTTGGCACTTGACCTTTTTATAGACGGAAAACCACGTGAGTCTCGACACGTAGTTGTGGCCGAGTACATCGGGGCTTGCGAACCAGTGATAAGGAAACGTGCGGGTGATAGCGGTTTATCGACGACGCTGCATCTCTTCCCCCTTCAAAAGCCCAGTCATTCTGGGTGGCGTCTTGTTCACGTTGAACGGCGGAGTAGAGTTGGGACTACTTCCGGCGCCCCGGTTTCTCGCGTTGCGACGGGTGACTGAGGGGTCGCTGGACTGGAGTTCAATGTTGCTCTGTCTTCTCGAGCGTCTGTGTCCGGCTGAGTTTCCGCTAAACTGGTGCTGTTCCTCGATGTGTTCTTTTCCGGCGTGGTTGACGTCAGCCGTGCCCTCAGCTGATCAACATGCCGACGCTGGGTTCCCAGGGTGGTCTCCACCTTCACCATCCGATTGCCTTCCGTTGCTATTACTGTCCCTGGCAGCCATTTCTGCCCTTGTTGAAATTGGCGGGACCAGATAGGCTTTCCGGGTGGGAAAAGCGGTGGCGTCTTGGCCGACGAAGGTTCTCGGGTAGCCTCGGCCTCTGCAGGCGCTTCCCCTGCTGGAAAGTGGGCGGACAACCTTGTCCGGGGCTCGAATCCCAGCAGCAGTTGTGCTGGTGATTTGCCACTCTCGAGAGGCGTAGATCTGTAACGGAACAGAAAACGAGACAATCTTTCTTGCAATGTGCCGCGCTTGTTTTTCTTGAGGCCCTCTTTTATTGTTCGCACCGCTCGCTCCGCTAGTCCATTTGATTGCGGGTGGTACGGCGCAGTCCTGGCATGGCGTATGCGATTTTCACGCATGAACTTTGCCATCGTTGCGCTCGAAAACTGGGGGCCGTTGTCAGAAACCACACAGTGCGGGATACCAAAACGAGCAAAGATTTCCCTAAGCAAGTGAATAGTTGTGTCTGTGGTAGCTGTTTTCAGCGGCATTGCCTCTATCCACTTTGTTTCCGCGTCAGCTAGGACAAAGATTAGGTACCCGTCAACAGGACCTGCAAAATCCATGTGAACTCGAGACCACCGCTTTCCTGTCTTAGGCCACGGTGATGGTACTTGCGCCGCAGGCATGGACCACCCTTGCACACATTGGGGACAGTTTTGCACCAACCTTTCAATATCTTTGTCTAATCCAGGGTACCAGAACAGCGTACGAGCGAGCCTCTTCATGGCCCCAACACCTGGGTGCGTGTCGTGCAGCTCGTTGAGTAGGCACTGCCGGGCTGCCTCTGGCACGACCACACGATGACCCCAGTACACGAGGCTATGGCTCACGACGAGTTCATGTCTGCGGGTGAAGTACGGTTGCAGATGTTGTTGCTGCCCTGTAAGACGTGATGGCCAGCCCTGCTCGATCCACTCCCGGATTTGCCGAAGTGTGCTGTCCTCCTGGGTCAAAGAAATCATTTGGTTAGACGGAAGTGCACTTGCGTCCAAACCCTGCGTATACAGTACGTATTCGGTCACTTCTTGACTTCCACGTTCATGGTCCCCTGGCAAAGGCAAGCGACTGAGGGCATCTGCGTTACCGTTGTGCGTTCCCTTGCGGTATTCCAGATTGTACTGGTAAGCTGATAGAAGGAGCGCCCAACGCTGAATTCGAGCTGCCGCCATGTGCAGGATGGGCTTGTTGGGGTGGAAAAGCCCGGTGAGTGGCTTATGATCTGTCACCAACGTGAAACGATTTCCCAGCAAGAAATCGCGGAATTTGCAAATTCCAAACACCAAGGCCAGCGCTTCTTTCTCTATTTGGGAATAATTGCGTTCTGCTGACGTCAGCGTTCGCGAACGAAATGCAATCGGGTGATCCACCCCATCAATGCGATGCGATAATACTGCCCCTAAACCATCTGATGAAGCATCACACTCCAGCCGCAACTCTTTCTACGGATCGTAGTGAACCAGAAAATTCGCCCTCAACAAGGCGCGCTTCGCTTCCTCGAAAGCTCTTTGATGCTCTTTTTTCCAGTGCCAGCATTCTCCCTTGACCAGTAAACGATAGAGCGGAGCCAAGATCATGGCCAAATTCGGCAAGAATTTCGAGTAATAGGTTATGAGCCCCAGAAAGGACTTGAGTTGACTTACCGATTCTGGCCTTGGAGCATCTGTTACGGCTTCGAGGTTGTCGCAAAGTGGGTGAAGGCCGGTCGCATCAATCTTGTGCCCCAGAAACTGCACTTGTTTTTCACGGAACCGACATTTGGCCTTGTTCAGTTGGAGGCCACTGTCACGAAGTCTCTGGAAAACTTTTCGAAGCGTGGACGTGTCCTGTTCTTTCTCGGCGATTATGATGTCGTCTAGGTATACACGTACTCTTGGCAAGTCCCGTAATAACGACTCAATGCAGCGCTGGAACAGTGCGGGAGCCGACGAGATGCCGAAGGGTAATCGGTTGTATGAGTACAAGCCCTGGTGCGTATTGATGACAGTCATCGTCTTCGCCTCTTCGTCAAGGGGGAGCTGGTTATAGGCATTTCTCAAATCCAGTGTAGTGAATACTTCTCCCCCGTAAAGCACGGCAAAAATATCATCCACCTTAGGCAAAGGGTACTGTTCCAGGTGAGTGGCCGGATTCACGGTGAGCTTAAAATCACCGCACAATCTGATGTCTCCATTTTTCTTCACCACTGGTCCGACAGGAGCAGCCCATTCGGAAACGCTCACCGGAGATAAGACGCCTTGCTGCACGAGGCGGTCGATTTCAGCTGAGACTGCTTTGCGAAGCGCGAAGGGCACCGGGCGGGCCTTCAAGAACCGTGGCACGGCCCCTTCTTTCTTGTACAGCTTGACGGGCGGACCTTTGCAACAGCCAAGCCGATCTTCAAATAAGTCTGAGAACTCTTCCTGCAGCCCTCTTAATCCAACTTCAGCCTGCAGCGCATAGACACTAGGAAGAGCCCTGTCTTCTAAAAGTGACACGCCAGCTTCACGAAAAGCTTGAATAGTGTTTCGGCCGCACAGTGGTGGTCCGTCACAATCCACTACCACGAGCGAACTATTCACTCGCGTCTTGTCGTGTTCGACGCTCATGACGACTCTTCCAACCACGGGAAGAGGACCGAGGAAGCAAGATAGCCGAAGTGGCGTTTTTTCTAGTCTGGGCCACCACTTACGGTTCTTCTTGAAGACGTTTGCTGGAATCACGCTAACTGATGAACCCGTGTCGATCAGCATCCGCAGTGTCCTGCCGCCCCAGACAAGGCTCCGTTCGATGGGCCGCGTTCTTACCTGGTCAACGCTATTCTGGGCGGATAAGGCGAAAAGCATTTCCTCGTTACTGTTCTCTCCGTCCGAAAGCTCTCGGAGCGCGTACGATCCCTGCCGGCTACTGCGCCTGCGCTGGCACATCCTAGCCAAGTGTCCTTTAGTGCCGCAATTGCGGCACACCTTCCTGACATGCTGACATTCGTGTTCCGAGTCGTTGGAGCCGCATCTCCAGCACGATTTACGCGGTGTTCCTGTGTCGTACCCGCTGCCTATTCTTTGTCCGCTGCTACGACGCCTTTGAACCAGGTGCACGTTACCCGCGTCGTTCTCGCCGTCTGCATTTTTCATGGACCGGACGTTACGGTCAGCTGTTTCTGACGATATGGCGAATTCCTCAGCTTCCTGCACAGTCAGCTTACTTCGGGTCAGCAGGAACCGCCTGGCCTCGTCGTCCCGTATGCCGCACACTATACGGTCACGTAACATTCTGTCCAGAAAGTTGCCGAAGTTGCAGTCTTTTGCAAGACGTCGCAAGTCCGCGACAAAATCCTTGACCGTCTCGTAGTCTCCTTGCCTCCGCACAAAAAATGCGTGACTTGCCGCAGTCTCGTTCACCTGCGGGCTGTAGTGTTCTTCCAACACCTTTGCGACGTCTTCGTACGTTAGGCTATTCACGGGCGTCGATGGGCATCGTCCCTCAATGACTCGAACCACGCTGTCGCTGAGTGATGCTACCAAGAGTGCCCGACGCTTTGAGGAGTCCGTGATATCGTTGCCCTCAAAGTAGGCCTCGAGACGCACCCGGTAGGCATCCCAGCTGCTCGCCGTCTCGTCAAACTCCGGCGGCCTCGATCCCATCTTCGTCGCCACTGAAGTGACGCAACGAAGTAGCAACACGAACTGAACTGTTTATTGCTTGGCACTTGACCTTTTTATAGACGGAAAACCACGTGAGTCTCGACACGTAGTTGTGGCCGAGTACATTGGGGCTTGCGAACCAGTGATAAGGAAACGTGCGGGTGATAGCGGTTTATCGACGACGCTGCATGAACCCGGCACCAACACCTGTCCGGGGCGCTCGCTCTGCCAATTGAGCTAACCAGGAGGCTCGCGATTGACAGCGTGAGGGCGAATCCATCAACTCGAAGCACATGGGCGTGAATGTAGGCAAATGAGTTCTGCGGAAACCCGTAAGGTGGAGTAACGTTTATGAAAGGGAAAGTTAACGTCCACCCATTTTGTAGCAAAAGGCTACAAGGAAAACCATACAGATTTCTCAGAAATGAAACCTTCCTAGTTGGCAAAAGATTCGTCCTGGTCCGGGGTTCGAACGCCAAACCAGGACGAATTTCCTTGTAGCCTTGTAACCATGTCTTCTGACTGCTGCCTCTGATTGGATACATTAATGATGTGAATGAACTCTGATATTTGCATTTTCCCCAGTTCATCTTCTAAGACTGTAACGAAATGAATGGACCTCGCTACATTGTGTATTAAGCTTGTCATTAGCATAAGGGAGTTGTGCTTTTCTTGACAAAGCTTTGGTTCAGACTAGCCTGTAACAGGTACTCTTGTCTTTGAAAAGAACAGGCGGGCAAAACACGGACACAAGGGGAAGAAGTGGACAACATGTTCGTGTTGTCCATTTCTACACCTTGTGTCCGTGTCCGTGTTTTGCATGCCCGTACTATGGACTCTTTACCAACTTGTTCATCTTTCTGTCCTTTTGTACTCTTGTCTTCACAAGTTAGTTGAACAACGCGCATATTTATGTAAGCAGCTGACAGAAACAATTTCGTAGGCAAGTCTGCAACAACACCTTGTATAGGTAGGGGAGGATTGCTTTCAGGATTCAGTTTATATTAGCACTGATTCTTAAATAATTTCCCAGTAAGTAGCTTGTGTTGCTTCATTATGTGTATAGCCCTGAAGTTCATTGATTTCTTGTTTTGTTATTTGAAACCAGCACATTGTGTAAGCTAGCGTACCTATTGGTATCTAGATAAGAACCAGATAACCATCTTTCTGAAGAATGACTTTTGATCGCTTTTTTGTTGCACATTGTGATAATTTGCTGGGATCTTTTTTTTTTTTTTTTTTTGACATGAGTTTCATGTTAGCATTTCTTTATTGTGCATGCCTCGTTGTAACGTGTTACCTGTAAAGCCACAAATTGTCGTGTTCACCTGTGGTGGTTCTGTCACCTCTCCGACTATTTCGTCCTTTTTTTTTCCTTTTATTTTTTTTTTCTTCTTCAGGGCTGTGAGCTAGTTAAGCTGCTGTAAAGACGGCTTCTTGTCACAGTCCTTCTTTCTGTACACTCGGAAAGAAAATAAACTTGACTTGCCACATTGACCAACTAACTTAAGTTCTCTTATTCTTACTAACTCCTATACAACCTTGGAATAATCTTCTTTCCCAAGTTCACTTAAGTGTTGCCATATTGTCTTTTTAGCACTGGAAGCTCTGAACCACTTTCACTGTGGTGAATCTTTTCTGTTATGCATTGCATATTGTGTGAGGTTCAGTTCACTGACATTCTTTTTGTGTTTATGTGTCTGTTAGCACATTTGGTATGCTTCGTGATATGAAAACCGTGATGCTTAAATTTGTGCAGTGCTTCCTTGAGTTGGTGGATGCAATGTGGCCCATTCAGGGTACCTTGATATTCTTTATCATTGCAGAATGGACACCTCAAATGTTGCTTCATTGTATCACCAATGTTTCCCTTCACGATAATAAGTTATATACATAAAGTCATCAAAATGAATAAATACTTATGTGTATGGTTATGGTTAAGTCACAGAGATGATTAAGTTACTTGTAATATTCAATGACATCATAGTGCTTTCTTTGAAGCAGCATCAAAGCGATTTCTGGAAATTAGTAAACCACGTTAAAACAAATCGAGAAGTAGTGCTGAATAATGCACTGATTACTGCCTGTGTTCTTCACCACAAAGGCTGGGATGCTGTTCTCAGTCTAGTTAATGTCTTATTTCTTTCTCCTTATGTTCAAGTTTGTGTTGTATCACCTCTCTCACTGAAATTTCTTTCTTTCTTATGGTGGATTATGGAATTCCCCATTATTTCTTATGTGTTCACGTATAAATTCGTACTACTTCTTCACTGCATGATGTAGCTGCCTCTGTAGGAAACAGAATTGCCAAAGTTTGTTTGATCGATTTGTTCATTATGCAGTGTTACACAAAGAAAGAAACAGGAATCCTTAGTTGCAGCATTCAAACTCCATCCAAATCACGACCTCATGTACTTGCAGAAAGTGTTTACCATATTATGCGCTGTATTGGGCAACCTGTCTGAAATGGGAGCCTATGCAAAGTGTAGTGTTAATCTAATCTGTTTACAACTATGCACTGCTACAGGCCATTTGTGTAGGCCACTATTATCACGTGTTACATCTCTAAGTTCAGCAAGCCTGCATAGTTGCCTTTTGTAGAACTCCAGTTTTATGGTTTGCACTGCCTTCACGTGCACCCTTTGGCTTTGCAGGTTCCTCGTCTTCGACATCACAGGACCAGTACAGTTCGCTAGTATCCATAAAAGGGCGAATGCACTGCTGCCGACAGTGCGACTATGTGTCCGACAAGAAGGAATCAATGAAGAGACACGTTCGCACACACACGGGCGAGCGCCCCTATCAGTGTCACCTCTGTCCGGCTGCGTTTTCTCAAATAGGGAAGCTGAAGGGACACGTGCGTGGTCACAGAGGAGAGCGCCCCTTTTCCTGTGACCACTGCAGTTCATCCTTTACGCTGAAATCTAGCCTTCTACAGCACATGCGCGCCCACACTGGAGAACGTCCCTTTTCCTGTGACCAGTGCAATGCAACGTTTTCGAGGAGAAGCAACCTCATCAGGCACATGCGCACCCACACAGGAGAGCGTCCCTTTTCCTGTGTCCACTGCAGTTCATCCTTTACGCTGAAATCTGCCCTTGTAGACCACATTCGCACGCACAGTGGAGAACTTCCCTTTTCCTGTGTCCAGTGCAATGCAACGTTTTCGAGGAGAGGCAACCTCATCAGGCACATGCGCACCCACACAGGAGAGCGTCCCTTTTCCTGTGACCACTGCAGTTCATCCTTTACGCTGAAATCTACCCTTCTACGCCACATGCGCGCCCACACTGGAGAACGTCCCTTTTCCTGTGTCCAGTGCAATGCAACGTTTTCGAGGAGAGGCAACCTCATCAGGCACATGCGCACCCACACAGGAGAGCGTCCCTTTTCCTGTGTCCAGTGCAATGCAGCATTTTCACGGAAAGGCCACCTCATTATCCACGTGCGCACCCACACAGGAGAGCGTCCCTTTTCCTGTGTCCACTGTAATGCAGCATTTTCACGGAATGACCACCTCAAGGCCCACATGCGCACGCACACACGAAAGCATCCCTCTTCCTGTGCCCACTGAAGTTCATACTTTACGCTGCAACGTCACCTTGTAGACCACAGTTGCACTCACACTGGAGAGCACCCTTTTTCATGCATCCGCTGCCACGCATCCTTTGCAAACAGAACTAGCCTTCAGTTGACACGTCCTTGCGCCATCCCAGCAAGAACCCCTAAAGGCCAGTGTCGCACTGGCTGTTTTTGGTGGACATTGATTGATCGATATTTTTTTTATGGTAAAAAGGAGACTTCGGAAGTGCTTCTGTGGTTTTTGGGATCTCTTAGTCATTAAATTGCTTATATTGTGCAACTTAGAATTCTGTCATTCTTTATGAGAACTTCATGAAAGGCACCTTTGGGTGGCTTTGTAGCTATACTGTGATGTCAAAGTTTCAGCTGCCATTGTATGCGAATGGAGCAGTGCTGTACTGCAGTGATAAGCTCAGGAATCAAGTTTGTGTGTGAGATAGCTCATCATTGCACGTTGGTTGATCCGATATAACATGACTTATTTGCTTGTACAATGTTAAGAAGGAATATTGTGCAGGTGATTGATTGCCTTCCGGTGTTTGACATGTATAGCGAAACTATATAATTCATTAGATCACTGTATCCAGTGGAACTTCTGTCCTCTAACTGAGCCTGTCACATTTGAGCCTAATTATGAACTTGACATTTTCTTGCACTCGGCCAATTAAGTAAATGATAGACTCGGGCGGAAAAGTCAAGATGTGAATTTATTGAGCAGTAACATATGCATAGCATGAAAAAGAAGAGAGGGAAACATAGAAAGGATGTCGACTTATGCAAATGGGTATGAAGAAGATGGACAAAAAAAAACCTGCAGATTCCACACATTGTGGGAATCTGTATCATGCAATGCAGTAAGGATTGGCACTTGCATTAGTTCACAGTTTTGTCGAAGTACACGGTACATTTAGCTTGTGTGCACATCATAGGCATTGTTCGTTGAATTATTCCCACGGAGGCGAGCTAAGGGTTGGACAAAAGCAGGCCGTGTGATAGTAAAACACAAGTATTGTTATTGCATTGCAGTGATAGAGCTTAACACACACTACAAGTGCAATTGACGTTACAGAAATGCCATCGTAACAACTGTCAGTGCAGCAGGTTTATTTACTCTAATGTACTCTGTTGGAGGAGCCACCGTAGCCTAGTGGTAGCATGCTTGCTTGCCACCTCGGGAGTCCAGATTTGATTCCTGTCCTCCTTGGTAAAGATTTTGCCTTAGGGAATTGCAGTGCATTCGTCTGTGTGCGTGCTTGCTTTTGCATTCCAGTTGCAAGCTGCAACAAACGGTTTGCCTTCTTGGTTTTGAGTGTATTTCACTGATATGTGTAATGTCTATTTTTGTTGGTCTTTGATTGACATAAGCTGTATAAAAGTGAAACACCTGTGGCACATTCTCGTGTGCTGTGGGGTGAGCACAGTGGGCGCTAGATGATTGCAGTATTGTTAACAGAGTCATACATGGTATGTCATGTTAGTGATGTAATTGCAGGTCATTCATGTACATCATACATTTACATCCTACCATCCAAGTATGTGTGTCTATCAGGTGAATGAGAAGAGCAGGAGAGCACCGAGACATAGGCGGCTAGATAGATAGGTAGATAGATATATACTGTAAACGTGATTTAAGGTCTCCAAGTGCTTCGGTTTTAATAAAAGGAACATGGTTTTGAGACAGATAGATAAATATGGTAAAAGTGACTGAAGTTCTCTAAGAGAAGTGGTTCGCTTTGAATAAAAACAACATGGTTTTGATAAGTGGTGCAGATATCTGTACTCAGTTTCTGTTAGGGTGAGTGAAAAGTCACCGACACTTCATATGCCTTTGCACATCATCATGTACGTTTTATAAATTTCATGTGCGCAATTATTCTTTTATCTGTGCAGAACCTTGGCCCGCTTTAGTAATAGGGAGCACCCACAGTTGGTGCAGTCCATAGCTAAGTCGCAACTACTCTTGTTCTTTCCAGGTAGCACGCAAGACCAAAAAGACGTCTTATTCGGGGATTGACATCTTAGTTCACAAGGTTGACGTCTCAAAGGCATCAGCCACGCAAGCTAAGCAGGGGCGACATCAAAGGGACGATGAATCAGTCTCCGAAACGTCTACCCGAGACGGAAAGTAAACATGGGATACTGCGCACCCCCTACCCTCCTCACCGGAGATAAAAACGCAGGGCATGGCTCAAAGCGTCGGCGGGCGTCAGCACAGTGCACGGCGCCGAAATGTCACCAGCTGCCATGTGCCCGAGAGGGAGGCGCCAGAATGTCTGGCTCCTCCTCCCGCCGGTCGCCGGGGGCAAGAGGCGAGAGGGCGCATTCGGGTAGCAACGCCAGTGAAGCCCGTACGGGTGGTTGGCGGTGGAGTCAGTGTGTACACTTTTTGGCGGTTGGCTCTTCCTTTGTTTCTGGAGAAAATTCCGTTACCGTACTGTAACTGCTGCGTGTGTTTGTGTAGTGGTGGAATTTTGTTGTTTCTACTCTCCATGCGTTAACCCTGGTTCAATCCTGGCACTTCTGTGACTGGATCCTGTAACATCAATAACTAAGTGTCGCCGAAAATAAATGTAAGTACCACATTTGAATGGCTTAGCAGGATGCCTGTGAAATCACTCATGTTTTCCGCGGATATGGCAAATCGGTCTGTAGCAGATACAATGAGCATTAATGCTGTGTAAGCTCTAAGATAGTTGACGCATTAAACGCAAAGCAATGCATCTGTGGTTTTATTATTCAGATAACCGTGTGTGAATGCATCCTGAAACTTTCTCAGTTCTATGCGCATGTTTAGCCGCCCTATTAGTGAATAAGGAGTGCATTGGCTTCGTTCCCGGCCGCCATCCTGTCATTTGGTCGTTACGAGTAGTGAGTGCAGCGCCTGTACAACTATGTGAGTTAGTAATTTACTCGTGTCTTACAAAGACGAATACATATGCATGTGATATCGCGTGTTGTAGAGTAACTGTTGCCGCGCGTTTGTTCACTGTGGCATTGCAGTCGTGAGATTTCAGTTCGTGCGCGTTCTTGGTCACATGTGTTCTGTGTTTAAACTTTATCACACGCATGTGACTCATTTGCGAATGTTCGTTATTATACTATTTCTGATTGACCACGCTGTTGCGGTTTTCTGCATTTTGGGTTCGTCATTCTTGCAGACCGCAAATACCAAAACTATTACACGACCTGTTATCTGGTTGTATAGTATTGTTACAGGAACGCTGTTGTGCGCAGTAGACTTCTGGTGTGCCAAGCTACGGCCACTGGATAAAAAGTTGCTAATCGAGCGGCCGTGGCCAAGCTGTCCAGTGTTTCACGTGGTGCGGACTGAAGAGTGAAGACTTGAACCAGCTAGCTAGTTGCTAGGCTGATAATGCAGGACAGAGGTGAAAAGGGGATGAACAACGAACTAAATTAGTACGTCAGGCTATGGTTGAGCGGTGTGTTACGACAACCTATACATGAACGTTTGGGCGTGTTTTGTTTTATATTTATATTACGGACGCCGCCAGCTTGTCTGGTACCAGGATTTAGCGGTGCATGCCTACACCCATATCGTCAAATCAAAGCCGCGGTGCTATTCAGCAGTTTTCTGCGGAACGTTTCACATTTTTCTCCTACCCCGCAACATACTCTCTACCCCAAGTGAGCCATATTTCGTTGCATTGTACTAACTTCACTGTTACCTAGCCATAAAAGGCAGTTTGTGCAGGCAAAATCGAAGCCACAGTGAAAATTTGTTGGCGCTATGCACGTTTGTGGTGCGCAGTCTTTGTATACCGTGCCCGTCGATCGCGTGAGTTTGAAGGTCTCATTTACTAAAGGAGCCTTTCAACAATCGGAATCTCGATAGCAAACGATACCGAACAGTCGCGGAGGTTATTGTGAACGTGTGAGCCAAATATTGTTGAGCTACGTGCACCAGGGAATTCTTTATTTGGTTTTAAACAGAGCTGTAATTCACCTGTGCTTGGTTCCAACCAGCGCAGGCACTGTTCCAACAAATGCCACTAGGCCGCCGACTACTTTGCTCAAGGCAGATATAGCATTGGCTGAACTTATGATCATGGAAAGGTAGTCTGGAATTACATATTTGTTCATTTTGCATTAAAAATATAAAGACCTGTCTTTAAGAAGACTGAAGTGAGCGAAGCAACCAAGGCGTTGGCGCCAATGACGTTACTTGTTGGAGGAAGAGCAGGGAACTTGTGGGTTGATGCTGCTAGTGACGTCACTTGTTGGAACAATAGCAGGCGATTGCATGATGTATTTAAAATGAAACTGCAAATCCACTGCTGCTTGCAGCGCAATGACATTTGGTTCACATGTTCACAGAAGCCCCAACGACTGAATGGCACTGTTTGTTCAGTGTGTTCAAAAAGTGTTGCAGGGTCCCTTTCATAACGAGTGCGCAGTGAGCACGTAAGCACGCCTCGAAGAATATTCTCACCCTCTAACTGTGAAGCATGTGTGTCACTTGATTTCTCATGCTGTGCATGGGAATGCATCCAAAATAAACTACGAATCAGTAATGTGCAGTTTAACGTTCACGAGTGACATACTGTTCGGCAGTGGTAACATCAGCAGATGCATCAAGTTTCCTGCGGAGACGGCCCAAACACCACTGTATATTGTAAAGGAGAAAGACATAGGCACAGTACCTTTGCCGCAGGCCGGCTGTTGTATCCTGACTTCTTTCTTCTCTTCCTTTTCTTCACTGGGCACCTAGCACGAGCGTCCAAGCTTCGGTGGAGCTCGCTGACCTTCTTATATATACACATAGATATATGTACATACAATTCCTTGGAGTGTTAGATCGTATGTGCATATATACCCGATAAAAGGGATGGGGGGGGACGACCGCCTTCGTAGCTCAGCGGTAGAGCATCGGATGCCTTATCCGAAGGCCGTGGGTTCGGTCCCAACAGAACGCAGGTTTGTCTTTTCGTCCACTTAAATTCCTTTCTACTTACTCCACAATTATAATATTACAATTAAGAACCTCAATAACTTCTGCTATGCTTTCCTAGGCTTCATAGTTTGTTGGTTCGGTAAATTTATCTCTCTCTCTCTCTCTTTCTCTGTATGTATATATATATATATATATGTGTGTGTGTGTGTGTGTTGCAAGCAGCAGTTCCGAAGAACCAGACACTCGAAAATTCATTGTGAGTGTTTATCTATTGCAAGTTGCAGAATATTATGAGCTCTTCCTGCAAAGGGCGCACTCTATGACAGAGGTGCATTTCAAGTTTCATTCCTCAAAACACTGTTGTAGAACAGCTTTATAGGAAATAACAGCGTCATTTTCTTTTTCCTTTGCAGGAATACATGCAATTTGATCGACTGTATGGATAACCTGATAGTGCACCAACTGCGTTCTACCACGGCCCTACCGATCTACATTGAAAGCATTTCTGTGACGGCAGTTTCAGCATGTCATATGATGCCAGTAGGATCGTATTCAGTAATAATAACCAGATCAAAATATTGGTGGGTGCGCCCCGTTCCCGAGCACGATCCCTGCCTCTTTTACGGCTAACGTTTCAGGAACAGCTTTTTGATGACGTCTTTGACAAGTCTTTAAACGGATTCAGAAATCCCGGTGAATGGGATTATTGGAGTCTTCCTTAAGACGTCAAAAAGACCAGCTTTTTGATCACGTTTCGAAGACGTTAAGGAACGTCTCTTTTATGTGCAACAAAAATGCCACACAATAGACGAGATATACGACGCATCCTTCTTAAGCATGCCGTTTCTGCGACATCGTTAACGTCTCGGATATCTGTTTCGAAGACGTCATGAATTTTTTGTGTGCTAGCTGGGTTGTTATTCTTTGCGTGCTCTCTCAGATCGCCTTTAAAACATCATCCGGACTTCCCGACGCGTGTTATGCCGCACGTCGTAGGAATTTCACATACTACTTCCTTTTATACACTGCACAAAGGGGATAGCGTGGTTGTTTTGACTGGATCTATTGTCGGAGTGACATCCAGTTTGTAAACCTGCAGAAGGACACAAGTTTTTACAGGGCTGAAAACAAAACATGCACCCCTGCTTTACCAGCTGCTTTTTGATGCAATCAGACACAGCATAAGCATGGGATATCACAGCTAGTGCAGATTTATTGAGTTTATGTCATTGATTTGCCTTGAGGCACCTTCAGAACTCCAGTTCAAGTGGTCAGGAAAACATTCTGATGAAGGAACACATTGTCAGCACACATCTTTGCTGGTCCAACCATTTGCATCCTATATGGTCCTGAATGTCATTACCAGAACTGTTCTGCTGCAAAATAGAGGCACGTGGAGGCACAGACATCCATCTGTTCTGATTGAGTGCGGGAAGTGCAATGCTGCAATGCACGGCACCTGGTCCTTGGAAATATTTGACACTCTTGAGTCACTTTTAGCTAATTTTATGTGTATCAATTGCTTGAGTGTTAATTGCTTTAAAGTGCTAAGATGTGCGGCACTTCCACATGCTGTGCTGCCGTGTTAGCGAATGAACTTCGCCTGTACCATCCAAATGGCATTGTTGAGGAACCCTAAAAGTTGCAACGAGCATGTGCTTGCATGCGTCCGACTGGGAATTTGAATACTACAAATTGATGCTTCTGTTCTCTTGAAGAAATCATTCCGTTTTCTTGACCGTACACTTATGATCACGGTGGTGCAACATGTCTTGAAACCATTGCCACATTACACGTGCAGTCCCATGCAGCAGTACAATGACTTTGCTAGCTGCCCATTACTGCGTTGATTTTATCAGGCAGGCTTAATTAGTCTGTGTACCTCAGAGTGCCATCCCTCTCATGCATCAGTGCCAGTTTGGGCAATTTTCTGTAGCAGTGACAGGTTGTCACAGAGTGTCGTTTATGCCCAGTGATGGAGCTGATGCATTACCCTTCACACAGTGGAAAGCAATGAGGCGGCAATCATTTAGCCCTTTCTATGATTTGAGCCAGTTTCTTGTTCTTATATATGTTTCAACGCAGTTCATAACCTCATCCAGTGAACTTCACACAGTGGAAAGTAATGAGGCGGCAAGCATTTAGCTTTTTCTGTGGTTTGATCGAGGTTTTTGTTCTTGTATACATTTCAGTGCAGTTCATGACTTCATCTCATGAAAGCAGCATGTAGCATGCATCTGAGCACCCCATCTCTTCATATTATTGCACACGAACTGATCCTCCTCCGGACAGCTGTCCTGGATTGCCTACAATAGTCACCGGTGGTTCGTGGGCATCACGAATACCAGCAAGGGCTCATGCGGACAGCTGTTCATTTAGCGCCAAGAACCAGTTCTGGGAAAGCCGAGGGGTGCAATGGTATAGTAGCGTAGCAGCAGCCAATGAAGCTCCTCCACAGCTGTTCCCCAGGATCGAACATGAAGGCTTAGCTCCTACCATCACGCCACCCTCCTTTTTACATCTTTTGTTTCATCGTTCTTTTCTTCTAGTCCTGCCACCTAAACCACATCATCCTCACTGTCTTCCTGGCTACGTCTATGTGTTTTATCTTCCTCTTCTTTAATTTCACGTTCCCTTAGCCCTCTTGTATGTGACACTGTCACAACTGTGATGTTCGCACAGGGCAAGTGTCTCTTAGGGCATCCTCTACAGCCCCTTGCATGCTGCTCACATTCTCTGAGAAACATACGTGAAAATTTGTCTCAGTCACTTTTTATTGTTTCATTGCAAAAACACCTGCATCAAGACTATCGTTGTGCCTGCAGCAAAGAAGGTTGGTGTTGCGATAAAGGAACACTGTAGTGAAAGACTGTTCTTCTCGCATTAATAGATTAGCTTTTAACAGTACCAAAAACATCTATCTTGCGAGGAGATATAAGCTAGAAAGACATAGAAAACATAAGCTAGAAAATGTGCAAAATGAAAATACGGATGGCAATGCCGCTTTGTAGTTCTAGCACTAATACACTTGCCATCTCAGAGCTGTGATGGTGTTTGCTAAGGTCTACATTACTATGTATTGGCAAAAAAGACATTGTGTTCTAAGGAAGCCAGAGACTTTTCAGTGCCCACTGATCTTGACGAAAATTTCCATATATGTTCTCCTCGATACTGTAATAACATATGCCAGTCCAGGTTGTTGCAAGTCATTAATTTCTTTGAAAATGAACTCTAAAAATTTTTAGCGGACTCCCACGTGGGCCACCCTGTGTTTCTAACGTCATTAGCTTCGACGCTGCCTACCAGCAGGCAAAGCAAGGATTTGAGCGCTGGAGTATCACAACTCAAACCATTGCTGTCAAGTTTAGATAAGTTGGCATAACTCATTACACCATCGGAGAACAGCAAAGCTTTCATTTTTTGTGCCACTAGTCCCATATTTCTGATGGCAGGGAGGCTACATCGTCACAATATGCTGCATGAAGCGTCTGCCTGTTTCAGTTTCGGTTTAAATTATTGGTGAGTTACTCAACAGATTAAACTACCCTGCCAGCTACATGACTATCATTGCCATTAAAGAATAATGATATTATAATATGGTAAAAGAACTGCTAGAGTTCTTCAACACAGGGAGTTTCGCAAAATTTGATGGAGTGAATTGACAAGAATATGAAAAAAAACTTGACCAATGTGGCTTGACTAATGTAGTTAAAGAAAAAAAAAGTTGATAATAATAATAATAATAATAATCTTTATTGCACTGGGAAAAGCGGAGGGAACCGGGTGGAGAACTACAGAGAGAGGAACTACCCTGGGTGACGTGCTAGGCGTGGCAGATAGGTGAAAACCCGTACGCGGAGCGCCTGCCAGCCATCCACCCAGGAAGGGGGGAGAGAGGTGATAAGAGGGGGTGAAGTTAGCTAAGGCATCTTGCTATGGCTCTGCACAGCACCCTAGACGCCTCACGGTCAGCGGGGAGGGGTGATCGCACCTTTAGAGGAGCAGAAAGAAAGTCTCGCACTGCTGCTGGAATGAGAAGAGTTCTGGTGGTGCAGAGTCCTCGCATAGCTTCAGGTTGACCCGTTCGCTTGTTACATCGCACAGTTGCACAGATGTTGACCGAGTTGACCTTCTGACATCACAAGGGCAAAGTCCCAGTGCTAATTTCAGTAGCAAGACATTTACATGCCTTTTTTTCTCTTAATACAGAATGTAATATTGCAAGACTAAAGATGATAGAGTTTCGAAAGTATCAGTTGTCATTCTAAACCACTTCAGATTTTCACTTTATTGCCCTCTTTAAAGTGCAACTCCGGCGGTTTTTTTCACCATGTTTCGATATCAATGTTTTCAAGTGGTACTGATAGTCCTGTAACCGCCAGGGTGGTTCAGTTTGCTCAGAAACGCGCCAATAATTTTAAATAATCAACTGAATGTCGTCTTCAAACCGAAACCGAAACGGGTAGATGCTTCGTGGATCGTGTGCGGTGACGTCACAACCTTCCCGTCACAAGAAATATGGAAATGGCGCCAAAGAAATGCCAATGGCGAGGTCATCCGACGATATATTGAGTTATGCCAGCTTACCTGATCTTGACAGCGACGATTTGAGCGCTGAAGTATCGCCGTTTTTGCTTTTTAAGGCCCGCTGGTTCGGGTAGCAGTGCAGAGGTCATGACGTCAAAAACACAGGGGTGCCCACGTGAGAATCCGCTAAAAATTTTTAAAATTCATCTACAGGAAAACTAAATGACCTACATCCGCCCCGCTTGGCATATATTATTACTGTACCGAGGAGAACACATATTGAAAATTGCATGAAGATCAGTGGACACCGAAAAATCGCCAGAGCAGTTTTTTCACCATGTTCTGGTATCAATGTTTTCGAATAGTACTGATAGTCCTGTAGCAGCCAGGGTGGTTCAATTTGCTCAGAAACGCACCAATAATTTTAAATAACCGACCGAAAGGCGTGTTCAAACCGAAACGGGTAGACGCTTCTCGCAGCGTATGCCATGACGTCACAACCTTCCCGCCATCAGATATATGGAGAAAAATGACAGTGGCGAGGCCATCCGATGATGTATTGAGTTATGCCAGCTTATATGAACTTGACAGCGACGATTTGAACGCTGATGTACCGCCGTTTTGCTTTTGATGTCCCGCAAGCTCGGGTAGGCAGCGTTGAAGGTGATGACGTCAAAAACGCAGGGTGGCCCGCAGGGGAATCCGCTAAAAATTTTTAAAATTCGTTTCCAGGAAAACTAAACGACTTGCAACCGCCTGGTTTGGCATATATTATTACAGTGCCGAGGAGAATACATATTGAAAATTTCATTAAGATCAGTGGACACTGAAAAATCGCCGGAGTTGCCCTTTAATGCGATGCATGCATGATTGTATTTACTCAACGCTTTAATTGTCGTGCTTGTGCACCCTTTTGAGTGGCAGCACTTGACTTTGCTTGGCCTCAAAGGAAATACTACCGATAAGTTAGGGGAAGAAGACGAAAATTATCAGTACGTCGACTCCCGATAATTCGAAGTTGCTTAATTGGAATTTTCGGTTAATTGGAAGTGAAGTCGGGGTCCCGTCAGTTTTTCATGCAAGCCAATAGAAAAAAAATGCTCGGTGATTCGAAGTTAGAAGCATAAGGTATCGGTTAATTAGAAGTTACTCAATTTTATAGCTCAAGATGATCATAATGTTTGAATAATTCCGTATTATTACAGTGAAAAAGAGCTTTGCGTGCTGAATTCACATCGCTAGCATCGCAGCTGACTAGAGCGCCACAGCTCATGAAGCGTCAATGTTAGGTACTGGCGGCATCGCAGCTGACGACAGCGCCAAAAGTGATGAGGCGGCAGGCTTAGCTCATCCGTCCAGCGCACGGAGGAAGGAAAAAAGAGGAGAGGGCCTGCCCAACCCGCGTGCTGGCAGAGAAGTGTGGAGGAAGTGACGCATTAGCGGCCATTACTACGGGGAAAAATGGCGGCCTTGTGGCCATGTGCGCGCGGCGTATTTGTGTTGTTGCGGCGTATGTGGTTCTGTGGATCCCGTACCGTGCTGTGCCGTGGCGAACTGCAAGTGTTCGACAGTGTGCAGTCTTCGTGCCGCATTTAAAACTGCGCAGCGTTCTCCCGCTGGTTGCTGCAGCCAGCGGGTCTGAGCTAGAGAGCGTCTAACGAGAGAGCATCGACGGACTGTACGGCGAGTGAAGGATGTTTGAAATGCTCAGCGAAGTCATTTCAAAGCGGCGTCACAGAAGGAGACATTGTTAAGTAATTTGTACGGCGAACGCCTGGCAGGTCAGTGACAGTTGTGCAGCGTTTCTGCTCTGGGCATCGCACAGCAAGACATTAAAGCATGCTTTCGTAGTAAATGTGTATTTGTTGTTTGTAGCTACGAACTGCGCTTGTGCATGTTATAAGCACTTTGTTTTTGTTTGTTTACGATTACGATGCTCGCTCTTCGCAGTGCGTACGGCATGAGAGCACTAAGCGTGGTTCTCACAGAGCGAACTTCACCAAGGGAGGTCGCGCGTCTTAAAACATAGCGAGACGCGCCGGCGCGTTCCCGCCGCAGCACGCTAGCACGACCGTCGGCCGGTGCCGGCCAGCAACGACAGACTTTGGAGACGCTGGCTTCGAGGGGACGACGGCGCGATAAAGCACCGCTGTCCGCCGTTATTCGCGCGATGTTCATAGTGCACTACACACATACTACATTGCGGTACTGTTCGCAGCAGCTCACCCCGTGCGGTCTGTGAAGTGGTGCCGGCGGTCGCCGCACGCTCGACACAGTAGAGAGTTTTAGTGCAGCTTAAGTTGCGGCCCGCTAAACGCTAAAATTTAGCGGGGTCAGACTGCGCATGCGTCCGCACGCTATTCCAGCTTTGCGTTTAGCGATCGCTCGCTATTTTCCGAATTTAGCGGAGACGCAAAACGCTCGCTAAGTTTGTTTAGCGCGAAGAACATGGCGGCTCCCTACAACCAGCCTACAACTGACGGCTGCCCGTTTCGCATTTATCGTGTCGTCTTGCTGCGTTGTGGGGCTAGCTGATTCACAATAAATCGTGTTGCTGGTTTTCGCTTCGACAAGACAACAATCTTTTCGCTGTGGATTCTAGTTTGACCACATTACACATGAACAACGAAAGCGAAACTCTGCCTCGTCACACTACAGCAACACTTGTGCAGTTATTATTGCACGATGTTCTTTTTAATAAATCTTTTTGCGCTTGCGTTGCTTTTTAAGTTACTAACAACGGCCGACGGTTTTGACGCTTTCACTGTTCGCGTTTAGGTGGCGCAGCGAAGGTTTGCGTGCCTTGCGTTTTGCGGCGCGTCGTCGTCTCGCGCTATACTAAAGAGCTATCGAACGCTATCGAATAGCACTCCGCAAAAATTTAGCGAGCGTGACTCGCAAGCGCTAACGCAAAAATTTTCCGCAATACTAAATCTACCTGCTTCGCGTGATCGACACAGATGACGGGCGCGTGCGCCTAAATTTCTGGCTCGTGCCAACGCGCGACCGCCGCCGTACGAAGTTCGCTTTCTCGAAGCTGAAAATTCGTGGTATAACGGTCGCCTTTGACGCGTTTGGTATCGTCCACGATCGCAGCCGCTCGCAACCATTCCCAGCGAGAAGCGGAGCGTTGGTTTAGGATAGCGCAGTGCGCATGCGCCGCGCCCCGTTGACATGGCTGAAATCGGTACATTGCCGATCTCGAAGGCTCTAACGCTGGCTTCACAAAAAGTGACGGCACGGCCTCTCCTCAGTTTTCCTTCCTCCGTGGTCCAGCGCAATCGCATCGCATGGTCGCGTTGACGTACTAGGTGGATTTGTATGTTTCCTTTGCACAGTCGCGGCAACGACAACTCGCGGATGTTATCGTATCGTGTTATCGTTTGGCGACGAAAGATTAAAGGCAGTTGAGGACGGAGGCACCGCCAAACGGGACATCGCACGGAAGTACGGCATCAAGCGCTCTTTCGAACATTAAGAACAAGCGCTCGATACTCGAAGGATTTGGGAACGCAAGAGAATGCGCACCGGTGCGCACCCTTGCTTATTTCGATTAGGGAGGCCCGGAGCAACCAACTTCCGTTCAGTGGCGATATCGTAGCAGCAAAAGTCTTATCGCTAGACAATGAAAATTTTTCTTCGTCCGATGGATGGCTGTACCGAAAGCACCTTCTCGAGCGGATGCTTTTGTGCATGGATAACTCCACGCCGTGCGAGGTGAGCCTCCTCAGTGCTATCCACATGCTAGAACTGCTTCAGGACCTGCGGTTTTAGTGCAAGTGGCTCGAGAGATGGAGGTGGTGGTTCTTCTCCAGCGGGGGAAGCGCACACAAGCGAACTTGGCGACGATATAGTCTTCGACCAGCTCGTCCCTTCTGGAAAATACGTTGCCGTTGACAGTCAAGCTGAAACTTGTGGTGTGCTGACGGACACCGAAATACTCGGGATCGTTCGGCCCAACAAGGCTGCTGACGAAAGTGACTTGGACGACGACGTTTCAAGCGAGCCGCAACCTACGGCTGCTGATGTAGCTGCGGGCCTCGCCCCTCGCGCAGCGGTTTTTTGCTGCAGAGAGCAACGCCGGGGAAGCACTCGGCCACGTCTACAGCCTGGAGAACTTGCTCTCCGCGGCAAGATGCCGCAAGCAGATTTCTTTTCCAAATGAATTAATAAAAAATGTCCGTTTCTGCCCGCTTTGGTTAATTGGAAGTTCGGTTAATTCGAAGTTTTTCGCGGTCCCCGTCAACTTCGTATTAACGGGAGCCGACTGCACTTGATTTTTTTTTTTTTTGGGCATCAACATCCAATGTAACCGATGTTGTCAATCCTCAGAAGCACCGTTTATAACACGTTTCAAACGGGGACAGTCAGGGTGAGGAAGCAAATCTCTAGCAGATGGCTTGATTTCTTTTTAATGTTCGTTTTCCGTACACTGCCACGTTACGAAGAATGGTGCTGTAGCATGTAATCCTCACCAAACACCAGTGTAGAACTTTGCGTCACCCACTAGAATTTTTAATCTTGTGAGCATTTAGATGTAATCAATAACTAAAGAATAATCATTGTATTACAAACCTATCAAGAAATTATTGGTAACCAGTAAACAGTGACTTGTAGCATGGTTGATGCTGAATGTAGAACACTGTACGTGTGTACCGTGTGTCAGTGCTGTCTTTAACATTGACCTTTGCGCTGTTGCAGAGACGTCCATCCGTCGACAGAGAAGACCAGGTGCTGCGTGCTTTGGACCAGTACAAGAAATACGTCCTAGCAATCTCTTAGAAACGCATATTTTGCCTATTTGAATGCAGTTTTATAATTTAGTTACTTGAGATTGTGATACCATTGTTACCATGTCTTCTGACTGCTGCCTCTGATTGGTTGCATTAATGATGTGAATGAAGTGTTACATTGGCATTTTCTCTAGTTCATCTTCTGAAATTGTAATGAAATGAATGTACCTGGCTGCATTGTGTACTAAGCTTGTCGTTAGCATAAGGGAGTTGTGCTTTTCTTGACAAAGCTTTGGTTCAGACTAGCTGGTAACAGGTATTCATGCCTTTGAAAAGAACAGGCGTGCAAAACATGGACACAAGGGAAGAAGTGGACAACATGTTCGCGTTGTCCACTTCTTCCACTTGTGTCCTTGTTTTGCATGCCCATTCTTTTCACTATGGACCCTTACCAACTTACTCATATTTCTGACCTTCTGAACTCTTGTTTTCACAAGTTAGTTCAACAACACACATATTTATGTAAGCAGCTGACAGAAACAATTTCATGGACAAGTCCCCAGCACCTTTTAGTGGTAGTAGAGGATTGCTTTCAGGATGCAGTTTATATTAGCACTGATTCTGAAATAAGTTTCTAGTAAGAAGCTTGTGTCGCTTCATTATGTGTATAGCCTTGTAGTTCTTCGTGTTCTTGTGTTGTGATTTGAAACCAACACTTTATGTAAGCTAGCGTACATATCTGTATCCAGATAAGAATCAGATAACCATGTTTCTGAAGAATGATTTGTGATCACTTTTTTGTTGCACATTGTCATAATTCAGTAGAGATCTCTTTTTTTTGTAACTTTTAGCTGAATATGAGTTTCACATTAGCATTTCTATATTGGTCATGCCTGGTTGTAACATATTACCTGTAAAGCCACGAATTGTCATGTTCACCTGCCGTGGTGCTGTCACCTCTCAGACTGTCTGGTCCTTTTTTTTTTCTTCTTCTTTTTTTCTTCCACAGGGCTGTGAGCTAGTTAAGCTGCTGTAAAGGCAGCTTCTTGTCACAGTCATTCTATCTGTGCAAAAGAAAGAAAATAAACTTGACTTGCCACATTGACCAACTAAATTAAGTCCTCTGAGTCTTAACTCCTGTACCACCTTGTAATAATCTTCTTTCCCAGGTTAACTTAAATGTTGCCATATTGTTTTTTTAGCACCGAAGTTTTTCTGTTATGCATTTTGTATTGTGTCAGGTTCAGTTCACAGACATTCTTTTTATGTTTATGTGTGTGTTAGCACGTTTGGTGGTCTTTATGGCATGGAAACTATGATATGCGTGCAGTGCTTGGTTGAGTTGGTGAATGCAGTGTTGCACATACAGAGTACTTTGATAGTTTTCATCATTACAGAATGACACTTCAAATGTTGCTTCATTTTATGACGAGTGTTGCCCTTCTTGATGAGGAGTTATATATATATATAATAATCAAATTGAGTAATTACTTCTGTGTATGGTTATGTAAGTCACAAATATTATTTACTTGTAATATTAAATAACATCATTGTGCTTTCTTTGAAGCAGCATGAAAGCAATTTCAGGAAATCAGTAAACCACCTTAAAACAAATGGAGAAGTAGTGGTGCGTAATGCACTAATTACTGCTTGTGTTTTTCACCACCGAAGGCTGGGATGCTGTTCTCAACCTAGTTAATGTCTTCTTCCTTTCTTCTTATGTTCTAGTTTGTTTTGTATCACCTCTCTCACTGAAATTTCTTTCTTTCTTATGGTGGATTATGGAATTCCCCATTACGTTCTATGTGTTCGAGTACAAATTCGTACTATTTCTGCGCTGCATTATGTAGCTGCCTCTCTAGGAAACAGAAGTGCTCAACTTGTTTGGTGGATTTGTTCATTATGCAATGCTACACAAACAAAAGAACAGGAACCCTTAGTTACAGGATTCAAACTCCGTCCAAATTGCAACCTCGTGTACTTGCAGTTTATTGTATTATGCTTTTATTGTATTAAAGTGTTTATTGTATTATGCGTTTATTGTATTAAGGTGTTTATTGTATTATGCGCTGTATTGGGCAACCTGTCTGAAATGGCAACCAATGCGAAGTGTAGTATTAATCTAATCGGTTTACAACTATGCACTGCTACAAGCCATTTGTGTAGGCCACTGTTATCGCCTGTTACAGCTGCAAGTTCAGCAAGCCTTCAGAGATGTCTTTTGTAGCACTCCAGTTTTATGGTTTTCACTGCCTTAACGCGCACCCTTTGGCTTTGCAGGTTCCTCGTCTTCGGCGTCACAGGACCAGTACAGTTTGCTAGTATCCATACAAGGGCGAATGCATTGCTGCCGGCAGTGCGGCTATATGTCCGACACGAAGGAATCAATGAATAGACACGTTCGCACGCACACGGGCGAGCGCCCCTATCGGTGTCACCTCTGTCCGGCTGCATTTTCTCAGATAGGGAGGCTGAAGGGACATGTGCGTGGTCACAGAGGAGAGCGCCCCTTTTCCTGTGACCGCTGCAGTTCATCCTTTACGCTGAAAGGTAACCTTCTAGACCACATGCGCACCCACACAGGAGAACGTCCCTTTTCCTGTGACCAGTGCAACGCAACCTTTTCGAAGAGAGCCAACCTCATCAACCACATGCGCACCCACACAGGAGAGCGTCCCTTTTCCTGTGTGCATTGCAGTGCATCATTTACACGGAAAGAGAGCCTGAACGCCCACATGCGCACCCACACAGGAGAGCGTCCCTTTGCCTGTGTGCACTGCAATGCAACATTTTCACGGAAAGACAGGCTGAAAGCCCACATGCGCACCCACACACGAAACCGTCCCTCTTCTGAAGGTCATACTTGACGCTGCAACGTCACCTTGTAGACCACATTTGCATGTACACTGGAGAGCGCCCTTTTTCATGTGTCCGCTGCAATGCATCCTTTGCGAACTGAACTAGCCTTCACTTGACGCATGTCCTCGCGCCATCCCAGCAAGAAGCCCTAAAGGCCATTGTGGCACTGGCTATTTGTGTGGACATTAATTGATCGATATTTTTTTTTATGGTAAAAAGGTGACTTCAGAAGTGCTTCCGTGGTTTTTTGAATTTCTTAGTCATTAAATTGCTTATGTTGTGTAACTTAGAGTTCTGTCATTCTTTATGAAAACTTTGTGAAAGGCTCCTTTGGGTGGCTTTACAGCGGTGCTGTTATGTCAGTTTCACCTGCCACATTACGAGAATGAAGCAGTGCTGCGCTGCAACGATAAGCACAGGAACAAGTTTGTGTATGACACACGAGGGTGGTCTGAAAAGTTCTTGGCCTTATGTAGAAAAAAGCTTTTTGTACCTTCAAAGTTATTTTTATTTTTTAACATTATCTCCTCTCAAGACTACACACTTGGTCCGTCGATCTTCCAGAGCCAGGATTCCGTCCTTAAAATGACTTTGTGGCAGTTCTGAAAAGTACTCATCCACAGCAGCAATCACTTCATTTGTTGAAAAACGTTGCCCACCAAGAAGGATTTTGAGTTTTGGGAACAGGTGGTAGTCCGACGGGGCCAAGTCTGGAGAATAGAAGGGGTGCTCCAACAATTCGTATTTCAAATCATGCAATTTAGCCATTGAAAGATACCCTTTGTGCACCGGTGAATTGTCTTGATGAAAGATGATTTTCTTCTTTTGCAAACCCGGTCTTACGGATTTTCTGATCCATTTGAGTTAAAAGGTCAGAATAATACTCTGCAGTTATGGTTGTACCCTTTTCAATATAATCCACAAGCAGAACGCCTTCAGCGTCCCAAAATACAGAGGTCATCACCTTTCCTGCGGAGGGAACTGATTTGGCTTTCTTTGGTGCAGATGACCCGGTTTCAGTTCCCTGCTTTGATTGTTGTTTCTATTCCATCGTGTAATGGTGAATCCAAGTTTCATCCATTATTGTAAATCTGCACAAAAAATCCACTGGATTTTTGTTATAGAGCTCCAAAGCATGCTGTGACATCGTCATGCGGTTGCATTTTTGCTCAGCAGTAAGGATGCGCGGCACCCATTTTGCACAGTGCTTGCTCATGTGTAGTTTGTTACACAAAATGTGACCTATATATTCCACTGAGATACCAACAGCCTCGGCAATTTCATGCAACTTCACTCTCCTGTCTTCCAAGACCATATCGTGTGCACGGTAAATCAATTCAGGAGTTGTTGCACTTTTTGGGTGCCCTTCGCGTAAGTCATCTTCAATGCTCTCTCTCCCCCGCTTATACTCAACAGCTAATTTCTTGACTGTAGAGTATGAAGATGAACCTTGCTTGTAAACATTAACAAACCTTTGGTGAAGTTCATTCGGAGATAAACCTTCTTTTACAAAGAGCTTTATCACAGCACGGTGCTCATGCTTCTCCATGTCTTACGGTGCTGTACACTACACCCACTGTGATGGACTGTCACGGCCAAACTGCTAATCGGCACTAGATGGCATTTCATCTGAGACTTGGAGAGACTTGTGTGAACCTGCACATGAGCGCTGAAAGTTCTAGCTCGCATGATTCTTACTGAAGCCGAGAACTTTTCAGACCACCCTCCCAGCTCATCCTTGCATGTTGGTTGACCCAACATAACATGACTTATTTGCTTCTACAATGTTAAGCAGGAATATTTTGCAGGTGAGTTTCTTCCGGTGATGAGATGTATAGCGAAACCATACAATTCATTAGATCACTGTATCCAACGGAAGTTTTGTCCTCTAACTGAGCCTTTCACATTTGAACGTAATTATGAAATAGACATTTTCTTGTACTCGGCCAATTAAGTAAATGATAGACTCGGGGGAAAAGACAAGATGTGGATTTATTGAGCAGTAACATATGCATAGCGTAGAAAAGAAGAGTAGGAAACATAAAAAGGATCATGACTCATGCACATGGGTATGAAGATAAAAAAAAAAAAAAAACCCTGCAGATTCCACCGTCACCTAGGCTGGAGTGCTTGTGGCCCTACCCCAACACAATCGCCAGACCTATTTATGAATTAAAGTTTTCTCTCTCGCTCTGCAGATTCCACACATTGTGGGGATCAGCTTCATGCAAAGCAGTAGGCATTGGCACTTGCATTAGTTCACAGTTTTGTTGAAGTACACGGTACGTTGCGCTTGTGTGCCCATCGTAGGCATGGATTCGTAGGCTGGATTGCCTGCAAGTTAGCGGTACTTCATGGGGATCACGAATACCTGCAAGGCCTCATGCTGACAACTGTTCATTTGGTGCCAAGAACCAACCGTTCTGGTAAAGCCGTGGGGTCACCACAATTGCAGAGCAGCAGCCAGCAATGTTCCCCAAACACAAAGGCTTAGCTCCTACCGTGACGCCACTCGCATTTTTATATCCGTTGCTTCGTCATCCTCTTCTAGTCCTGCCGCCTAAACCATATCATCCTCACTGTCTTCCTGGCCACGTCCTTGTGTTTCATCTTCCTCTTCTTTAATTTCATGTTCCCTTAGCCCTCTTGTATGTGGCACAGTCCCAACCGTGATGTTCCCACGGGGCAAGTGGTTTATTCTGCATCTCTCAATGCATCCTCTACAGCCCTTTGTGTGCTGCTCACATTCTGTGACAAATGCACTTGAAAATTTGTGTTGGTCACTTTTTCTTGTTTCATTGCAAAAACATCTGCATCAAGACTTTATCGTTGTGCCTGTAGCGAAGGGTGGTGCGTTAAAGGGACACTATAGTGAAAAACATTGTTTCTTGCATTAGTAGGTTGGCTTTTCACAGTATGAAAAACATCACTCTGGCAAGGAGGTGTAAGCTAGAAAGACATAGAAAACATAAGCTAGAAAATGCGCAAGAAGAAAGTACGGTTGACGATGCCGCTTTGTAGTTCTAGCATTAATACACGTAACATCTCGGAGCTATGGTGGTGTTTGCTAAGGCTTACATTATCATCTATTTGTAAGAAAGACATACATTGTGTTCTAAGGAAGCCAGAGACTTTTGAGCACCCACTGATCTCGACCAAAATTTCAATATGTTCTCTTCAATGCTGTCATAATATATGCAAGGCCAAGTTGTTGCAAGTGATTTAGTTTTTTTGAAAATGAACGCTAAAGATTTTTAGCGGATTCTCGTAGGGGCTGCCCTGTGTTTTTAACGTCATTACCTTCGACGCTGCCTACTCAAGTGGGCTGGTGGTCAAAAGCAAGGATTGGAGTGCTGAAGTATCGGCACTCAAATCATTGCTGTCAAGTTCAGATAAGTTTGCATAACTCATTACACCATCAGAGTTCCACACAGCTTTCATTTTTCATGGCATTAGTTCCATATTTCTGATGGCAGGGAGGTTGTGACATCGTCACATATGCTGCACGAAGCATCTACCCGTTTCAGTTTCATTTTAAACACCTCATTCAATTGGTTATTTAAAATTATTGATGAGCTACTCAACAGATTAAGCTGCCCTGCCTGCTACAGGACCATCAGTACCATTGAAGAATAATGATATAATATGGTAAAAGAACTGCTAGAGATCTCCTTTAACACAGCGAGTTTCGGAAAATTTGATGAAGTGAATTCGGCAAGAATACGAAAAAAAGAAATTGACCTTCTGACTTCACAAGGGTGAAGTTTCGATGCGAATTTCATTGCGAAGAAATTTACTTTACTTTTGTCATTTAATATAGAACATAATATTGCAAAATTAACGACGATCGAGTTTTCAAAATATAAGTTGTCATTCTAAACCACTTCACATTTTCACTTTATTGTCCCCTTAATACGATACATACATGATTGTACTTACCCAATGCTTTTATTGTTGCACTTGTGCTGGCTTTTTAATGACAGCACTCGACTTTGCTTGGGCTCAAGGGAAATACTTCCGATAAGTTAGGGAAAGAAATGAGGAACATTATCAGTACTTGATTTCATGGCATCAACATCCAATGTAACCATTGTTGTCAAGCCTCGGCAGCACCAGTTAAAACGTCTGCAAATGGGGGCAGCCTGGGTGAGGAAGCAAATCTTGAGCAGATGGTTTGCTTTTCTGAATGTTCGTTTTCCATATGCTCCCTCATGTCACAATCAGAGGTGCTCTAGCACATAGTCCTCACCAAACACCAGTGTTGGACTTTGTGTCGCCCAGACAGACAGACAGACAGACAGTGAACTTTAATTAATCCTGAGGAGCTACGTAAGGACTCCCTAGCGGGAGGCCATTGTAACCGCTGGCCGCACCGACGAGGAGGAGAGAACGCCATGACGCTCCGCCCTTTCGTGGGCCCTCTGGATAGCTTGGGCTTGCTTTTGGAGCACCAGGCTTGTGATGGCCTCCTCCCATTCAGCTTCGCTGGAGAGAACGTCATTAGGCAATGCGGGACATCGCCAGAGCATGTGAGCCATAGAACAAAAAGTTTCACTGCAGTCAGGACAGCCAGGGTCCACGTCCGAGTATAGCTTACTGAGGAAGCCCTGGGATGGGAAAGAACCCGTCTGCAACACTTGAAGAGTAACTGAGTGACCTCTGCTGTGCTTCGGATGAGGAAGAGGGTAGACTCTCCGGCCAAGTTGGTATAGTTTAGTAATTTCATTGAATTTGAGAAGTGAGTCGTTCTGCTGAGCCTCTTCCTGCCCCTCCAGAGCCGCCAGACCGCCGCGGCGCGTGAGTTCTCGTGCACGGTCGTGAGCCAGCTCATTGAGGTTTGGGAAGCCCTCAAGAACGTTCGTCCTCATGTGTGCGGGGAACCACGTAATATAATGAGAACCGGGGCAAGCCCTCTTCTCTAGAATTTTTTTTCTTCAATCTTGTGAGAAGTTCGATGTAGTCAGTAATCAAATAATCATCCTATCAAGAAATTATTGGTAACCAGTAAACAGTGACTTGCAACCTGGTTGATGCGGAAGGTGTAGACCATATGTGTGTACCATGTGTTAGTGCTGTATTTAACATTGACCTTTGTGCTGTTGCAGATATGTCCATCCGTCGACAGCGCAGACCCCGTGTTGCATGCTTGGCACAGTACAAGAAATAAGTCCTAGCATTCTCTTCTTAGAAATCATTTGAGTATTTTGCCTGTTTGAATGCAGTTTTATAATTGAGCAACTTGAGATTCTGACACCATTGTGACCATGTCTTCTGACTACTACCTCTGACTGGTTACATTAATGAGGTGAATGAGCTCTGACATTTGCATTTTCCCCAGTTCATCCGTTGAAATTGCAATGAAATGAATGGACCTCACTGCAATGTGTACTAAGTTCGTCATTAGCGTAAGGGAGTTGGGGTTTTCTTGTCTGTGTCGTATGCCACAGTGTACGCGATTTGGCTGATGACAACGCCTGGATGATTCGCAGGACATTTGCTTCCTTCATGCCCCCGCGCCTGTTGATGATTCTCTTGGTCGGTCACATATCCTCTCAGAAACTTTCGCTTAGAATTTGTGAATAACTTGTCCGTTGGTGCCATGCTTTCTATGATCATCCCTAATAGCCTCATCTTGCCAATTTTGTGTGTGGGTTGTTCGTTTTCGGTCTTGGGTTGTACATTTGTGTAGGTTTTTGTGTTGTGGTTCTGGCAAGGTTTCCCCTTTAGCAGTGGTCTCTATGGCAACAGCTCAGATTTTTGGGCCAAGCATGTAGGATTGGGGCTTTTTGAGTACTATATTGATGGTATGAACTGCATCTTGTAGTTTCTGTGCAATTGATCCATCACTGCCATTGTTTATCCATAGTGTGATGTCGTCTGCATAGGTTCTATTTAGGCTGTGTTCCAATTCTGGACAGCATCGTAGACAGCCTACCTTGACAGCTTCAAGGACAGCTTCGCGTGCTTGCCGTCCGAGTAATGGAACGCGCCCAGATGACGTATACATGACGAGGCGCCATCTCGCGTCGACAAAAGAAAGTTGAAAAGAACGCTCCCAATTTTCGTTCATTTTGCTTATTTCGTGTTCCAATCTACGAAAAACTCAATGCAGCTCACATAAATTGCGTAAGAAAGCGCCTATTAATTTGGTAGAAACACCAATCAGAGCCAGGGCGATCCCTGCGGTGTAAAGCTTGCACTGCTGATAGGCACTTCCTTGGATATGAGGTTTTGCCATTGCAACTTTTGCTTCTCTGTATACATTGCTCACCCACTCCATGGTTGTTGATTTGGCTCAGTATGGCTCCGTGGTGACATTATTAAGCCAGCCTGAGGATGGCTTGAGCAACCGGGTTCTGTGTTGGGTGTGCTACGATATGTTGATCTACGATCTCTGAGCTCATGTGCTGTAAATACATTCCGCATATGTGTATTTCGAGCCTAATGCCCGGAGTGAACAAAGAGACGCTCCGTGTAAACAAAAGGAACGAATTTCAAAAGCTATGATTTTGCGTGATGCATGCGTTGGAAATTGCTGGAGAATACGAAAGCGCCCCGTATCCACAGTGTTTCGAGCATTATAAGGATATTTCTCCACCCCCAAAATTTGCTGCAATATCGCGAAGATTCCCTTTCGTCCAGAATGCCGATAAAAAATTTCCTGAAAAGGAGAAAGTTCCATGCGCGGAACATCACTCTTCGCCGCTCTGCTCTGACCAGATTTGTCGACTGCAGCGCTGCCACCGCAGATGCCGGCCAGAGTGTGCATCAGAAAGAGCGGCCATTTTATTTTAGTAGCAAACTCTATGGGAGCAGTGCGGTTGTGTACTCTATGAGAATGCAGGCGCCGGCGCGCTCGCTTGGAAGATGTTTGGAAGCATGTAAGTACGGCCAATGCTGGCATGCATACGGTCGATGTGTTATATTGCATCACGAGTCAGGTAATCAGGTGTCATTGTCCTGTACATTATGCGAGTAAATTTCCGACCTCCGAAGGCAACGTACACACGTTTTGTCTGTGGAGGTGGTGTTAGTATCTGGTGCCGTATGCCATTGGAATATAGGATAGAATGTGATGAATCGCGAATGAATTCTCCAGCACTAAGTTACGAGGCTAGGTACTTGGATGACAACCTATACCTGCTGTTTTACGCTTAAAAATGCTTGCGTACAAATGAAACACGAAGGTGGTATTTTCAGAGCTTGTTGCCTGGCGTGACGCAGAATCTTGCGTGCCAATGGCGAGGCGACTCTTCGCACGCCCTTCCTCGACCAGCCATTGAGCGCCCACCAACGGGACCCCTTTGGCCACGGCCGCTCGACGGAAACGCACGTGCTTTGGCGATGTAGCTGAAGGAGCCGGAGTGTCCCCTTTGGTGCACGCTGGATGGCTGGTCAAGGAGATCACGCACAGATGGCGCAAATCATTGGCAACTTTATTGTGCGAAAATATTGCACTCTGGGCGGATGGGGCAGTGCTGCCACACCGGATGTGCATGCCTGTAATGATGAAGGCGCTCGCACTACACCATCGTTAACGTTTGGGCCACGCGCTCCGCGTTTCATGTGACGCTGAGCCAGCACCACAACCAGCAGTGGAGTCGTACAGTTATATCGACAGTCCCTTCGTCATTTGTTGAAACGGCCCTTAATTGCTTCCTACGTTCCATCTAGCTGATCCTGGGGTGCGCATGTCACCTTGGTTATGTAGTCAGTGTGCCCTACTACCTTGACATGATGATGATGATGATGATGTGTGGCCAACTACCCTTTGTACCGGGTGGATGCCTTCTTGGTGTTCCATCCTAATAAAAATAAATAATAATTATAATTATAGCCACAGCGAGAAAGGCACACAAGTTTAGCACTGTGAATGTATCTTGTGCCCTTGCACCACAACCTGTTTCCACAGTGCCCTTTGTGTCCGGCATAGTAGTTACTGCCGTGTTTCGAGCCACCATTTGCGCAGTCTCTCCTTGGATGTTGACGCTACATCCACCATGTCAATGGTGGCTCGTAGACTCGCGCCACCAAGTGGTTGACAGGAGAACCCATGTGAGGGAGGGGGGGGGGATAGTAGACGACAAAGTCTCTTGTGTGACTGTATTAGCGTGATTGTTAACTCGGAAAAAAAAGCTACACTAATCTCACGTTTTGTGCTTCATTGGCCGGACCCTTTCATGCGATATGCGAAGTTCGTGTAAAAATGTGGTGAAGCACCCTGCAATTCATGCTGCCAGTGATGACCCACAGCATACAAGGTTTTCTGAAGCCACCGAGATAAGTGAAGTGCATGTTATTGTGTGACACCTTCTCATAATGTTCACACTGTTTCATTCATTTTCACAGTGCATGAAACCCATAACATTGTACCATGTGGGGAGTCGTGCGAGCTCACAATGTCCTTCCCCTTTTATAACTGAAGGATATGAGTGTCTTCACAATAGATACCCGGTGCTTCAAAATCGGATGCTTCACTTTTCCTCAGAAAGGTGCTGTTATAAATTGATGTGGGTCAGTGTTCAGACACTTGGGGCTGCGTCTGCTCCATGGCTAGTGTGAACTACAGCCAAGTAGAGGCGTTGTCGCAAGGCCAGTGTCCTCAGCAGCCGCCCTCTGATGGTGATTAACTGTGCTTTACCAGTGAAATTCATTGATACCCACATCAGCCTATTTTCACATCCACAGCCGGCACTGCTGTGGCCACCATGGGAGAGGCCAAAGTGTGCAGTGGAATAGAACACTGTATTGATCAGTCCTTCAGTGGCTGGCACTGCACCAACTGCCTAGAATGCTGATACCCCAGTTAGCCTAATAGTAGAGGGCTCATTTCTGTACCTAGTTGACATGTGTCAGCACACTATCAAACTGTTTTCTTGATGTTTAGCTCTGTTGACACCAGATGGAGGTATAGATCTATACTCTTTTCTTGTCGTATAAAACTTTATACGACAAGAAGAGTGGAGGGTGAGTGGGGCAACAGGCACATTCTGCAGTATGCAATTGCCTTACCTCATCTAAAGGAAACCAACAGCTAATAAAAAGTCGGGTAATTAAGTAGCTACAGTATTATTATTTCTTTTTGTTTCAGCATTTTACCCAATGTTCTTGACGGGGCTTGACATGGCCAAGAAGCCATTCTGCAATGCAGTGCACATAGACGCTAAATGACAAACTGAATAAACCAGCACATAATACTGTGGGCTGAATGACAAATTGAATAAACCAACGCACAGTATAGTCTTCAGCAAAGCTCGCTGGCATGCTCTTATTTTAGCCAATTTTGTTGTCCTGTATGGTGATAAGGGTTCTGACATGTCAACCGGCCTGCGGTCGTGCAAAACCATTAATATAGAACTCTGCATGCACCTGAGTATAAAGTATCAGAGCAGAACATCTTATGCTTCCTGTGGGTCTCGCCAAACGATAAATGTGAAAACCAGCCCTTGATTGAAATGACAACTTAAACAGAACCATTGAAAGTATACATTGGACTCGGTGGAAATGAAAGTGGAGATGTGATGGGGTGGAGGTCGGCCTCGTGGGAGGAGGGGTGTTACAGCTCCCGAAACCCACCCCGCTGGTGCACCACTGAAAAACAAAATTTCCTCAGCCCGACTAGTTTTCTCTTGCTGTAAACACGGTAATGTCAGTTTGAGTTATCTGTAAGGGGAGAGGAGATTATTCTGACAGCGACACTAAAAGTGGTCATGTCGAGGACAGATTTTTTTTCTAGACATATCGAGGCACGTGGAGGTGCAGACAGCCAGCTGTTTTGGTTGAGTGTGAGAAGTGCAATGCTGCATTGCAAGTCCCCTGGTTTATGAAAGTTAAAATTAGCATCCACCCGTTTTGCAGCACAAGGCTACAAGGAAAACCATACAGATTTCTCAGAAATGAAAGCTTCCTAGTTGTCGAAAAATTCGTCGTGATCTATGGTTCGAACCCGGGAGCAGTGCCTGTCCAGGGCGCTTGCTCTGCCAATTCAGCTAACCAGGACGCTAGTGATTGACACCGTGAGGGCGAATGCACCGCTAACTCAAAGCAAATGGACGTGAATTAGTTTTGCGGAAACACGCAAGGTGGAGTAACGTTTACAAAAGGGAAAATTAGCGTCCACCCGTGTTGTAGCATAAAGCTACAAGGAAGTCCGTATGGATTTCTCAGAAATGAAACCTTCCTAGTTGTTGAAAAATCCGTCCTGGTCTTGGGATTGAACCCGGCACCAACGCCTGTCCAGGGAACTCACTCTGCCAATTGAGCTAACCAGGAGGCTAGCGATTGACAGTGTGAGGGCGAATCCATCGACAACTCGAAGCACATGGGCGTGAATATAGGCAAATGAGTTCTGCGGAAACCCGCAAGGTGGAGTAACGTTCTTGATAGGGGCATCAACCCGTTTTTTAGCAAAAGGCTACAAGGAAAACCATACAGATTTCTCAGAAATGAAACCTTCCTAGTCGGCAAACGATTCGTTCTGATCCGGGGTTCGAACGCCAAACCAGGACGAATTTCCTTGTAGCCTTGTGACCATGTCTTCTCACTGCTGCCTCTGATTGGATACATTAATGATGTGAGTGAACTCTGATATTTGTATTTTCCCCAGTTCATCTATTGAAATTGCAACGAAATGAATGGACCTCACTGCAGTGTGTACTAAGTTTGTCATTAGCAAAAGGGAGACAAAGCATTGGTTCAGACTAGCCTGTAACAGGTATTCATGCCTTTGAAAAGAACAGGCGGGCAAAACACGGACACAAGGGGAAGAAGTGGACAACATGTTCGCGTTGTCCATTTCTACGCCTTGTGTCCGTGTTTTGCATGCCCGTTCTTTTCCACTATGGACCCTCACCAACTAGCTCATCTTTCTGTCCTTTTGTACTCTTGTCTTCACAAGTTAGTTCAACAACACACATATTTATATAAGCAGCTGACAGAAACAATTTCGTAGGCAAGTTTTCAAGAACACCTTGTATAGGTAGTGGAGGATTGCTTTCAGGATGCAGTTTATATTAGCACCGATTCTTAAATAATTTTCTAGTGAGTAGCTTGTGTTGCTTCATTATGTGTATAGCCCTGTAGTTCATTGATTTCTTATTTTGTTACTTGAAACCAGCACATTGTGTAAGCTAGCATACCTATTGGTATCCAGATAAGAATCAGATAACCATGTTTCTGGAGAATGATTTGTGATCGCTTTTTGTTGCACGTTGTGATAATTTGCTGGGATCTTTTTTTGTAACTTGTAGCTAGATAAGAGTTTGATGTTAGCATTTCTATATTGGGCATGTCTTGTTGTAATGTGTTACCTGTAAAGCCACCAACTGTCATGTTCACCTGTCGTGGTACTGTCACCCCTCCGACTACTTGGTCTTTTCTTTTTTCTTTTCTTTTTTCTTCCACAGGGCTGTGAGCTAGTTAAGCTGCTGTAAAGACAGCTTCTTGTCACAGTCCTTCTTTCTGTACAACAGAAAGAGAATAAAGTTGACTTGCCACATTGACCAACTAACTTAAGTTCTTTTATTCTTACTAACTCCTATACCACCTTGGAATAATCTTCTTTCCCAAGTTGACTTAAGTGTTGCCATATTGTCTTTTTAGCACTGAAAGCTATGAACCACTTTCACTGGGATGAATCTTTTTTGTTATGCATTTCATATTGTCAAGTTCAGTTCACTGACATTCTTTTTGTGTTTATGTGTCTGTTAGCACATTTGGTGTGCTTCATGATATGAAAACCGTGATGCTTAAATTTGTGCAGTCCTTCCTTGAGTTGGTGGATGCAATGTGGCCCATTCAGGGTACTTTGATATTTTTTATCATTGCAGAATGGACACTTCCAATGTTGCTTCATTGTATCACCAATGTCTCCTTTGGTGATAAGCAGTTATATATATATAATCATCAAATTGAATAAATGCTTATGTGTATGGTTATGTAAGTCACAGTGATTATTAAGTTACTTGTAATATTCGATGACATCATAGTGCTTTCCTTGAAGCCTCATCAAAGCGATTTCGGGAAATTAGTAAACCACATTAAAGGAAATGGAGAAATAGTGCTGCATAATGCACTAATTACTGCCTGTATTTTTCACCACCGAAGGCTGGGATGCTGTTCTAAACCTAGTTCATGTCTTATTTATTTCTCCTTATGTTCTAGTTTGTGTTGTATCACCTCTCTCACTGAAATTTCTTTCTTATGGTGGATTATGGAATTCCCCATTATTTTTTATGTGTTCACTATAAATTTGTACTATTGCTGCGTTGCATTATGTAGCTGCCTCTGTAGTTCCACAGTTTCTTTGATAGATTTGTTCATTTTACAATGCTACGCAAACAAAAAGCAGGAACCCTTAGTTGCAGCATTCACACTCCGTCTAAATCGCAAGCTCATGTACTTGCAGAAAGCGTTTATTGTATTATGCGCTGTATTGGGCAACGTGTCTGAAATGGCAGCCTATGCGAAGTGTAGTATAAAGCTAATCTGTTTACAACTATGCACTGCTACAAGCAATTTGTGTAGGCCACTATTGTCACGTGTTATACCTGCAAGTTCAGCAAGCCTGCATAGTTGCCTTTTGTAGAACTCCACCTTTATTGTTTTCACTGCCTTAATGCGCACCCTTTGGCTTTGCAGCTTCCTCGTCTTCGGCATCACAGGACGAGTACAATTCGCTAGTATCCATACAAGGGCGAATGCATTGCTGCCGGCAGTGCGACTATGTGTCCGACAGGAAGGAATCAATGAAGACACACATTCGCACGCACACGGGCGAGCGCCCCTATCAGTGTCATCTCTGTCCGGCTGCATTTTCTCAGATAGGGAGGCTGAAGGGACACGTGCGTGGTCACAGAGGAGAGCGCCCCTTTTCCTGTGACCACTGCAGTTCATCCTTTACGCTGAAATCTACCCTTCTACACCACATGCGCGCCCACACTGGAGAACGTCCTTTTTCCTGTGTCCAGTGCAATGCAACATTTCCACGGAATTGCAGCCTCAAGGTACACATGCGCACCCACACTGGAGAACGTCCCTTTTCCTGTGCCCAGTGCAATGCAACATTTTCACGGAATGCCAGCCTCAAGGGCCACATGCGCACCCACACTGGAGAACGTCCCTTTTCCTGTGTCCACTGTAATGCAGCATTTTCGTGGAAACACCACCTCAAGGCCCACATGCGCACCCACACAGGAGAGCGTCCCTTTTCCTGTGTCCACTGTAACGCAGCATTTTCACAGAAAGCCCACCTCAGCGCCCACATGTGCAGACACACAGGAAAGCGTCCCTTTTCCTGTGTCCAGTGCAATGCAGCATTTTCACGGAAAGACAGCCTCAAGAACCACATGCGCACCCACACAGCAGAGCGTCCCTTTTCCTGTGTCCACTGCAATGCAGCATTTTCACGGAAAGACAGCCTCAAGGCCCACATATACTACCACACAGGAAAGCATCCCTTTTCCTGTGTCCAGTGCAATGCAGCATTTTCACGGAAAGACAGGCTGAAGGCCCACATGTGCACCCACACAGGAGAGCTTCCCTTTGCCTGTGCCCACTGTAATGCAGCATTTTCACGGAAAGACAGCCTCAACGTCCACATGCGTACCCACACAGGAGAGCGTCCCTTTTCCTGTGTGCATTGCAGTGCATCATTTACACGGAAAGAGAGCCTGAACGCCCACATGCGCACCCACGCAGGAAAGACTCCCTTTTCCTGTGTCCACTGCAATGCAGCATTTTCACGGAAAGACAGGCTGAGGGCCCACATGCGCACCCACACATGAAATCGTCCCTCTTCCTGTGCCCACTGAAGGTCATACTTGACGCTGCAACGTCACCTTGTAGACCACATTTGCACTCACACTGGAGAGCGCCCTTTTTCATGTGTCTGCTGCCATGCATCCTTTGCAAACAGAACTAGCCTTGTCTGACACATGTCCTCCGTCAATCCCGCAAGAATCCCTAAAGGCCATTGTGGCACTGGCTATTTGTGTGGACATTGATTGATCGATATTTTTTTATGGTAAGAAGGCGACTTCAAAAGTGCTTCCGTGTTTTTTTGGATCTCTTAATCATTAAATTGCTTACGTTGTGTAACTTAGAATTCTGCCAGTCATTATGAGAACTTTATGAAAGGCACCTTTGGGTGGCTTTGTAGCTATACTGTGATGTCAAAGTTTCGGCTGCCATTGTATGAGAATGAAGCAGCGCTGTGCTGCAGTGAACAGCACAGGAATCAAGTTTGTGTGAGATAGCTCATCCTTGCATGTTGGTTGATCCGACATAACATGACTTATTTGCTTCTACAATGTTAGCAGGAATGTTTTGCCGGTGATTGTCTTCCAGTGTTTGAACATGTATAGCAAAACTATACATTTCATTAGGGGGATCACGGTATCCAGTGGAAGTTTGGTCCTCTAACTGAGCCTTTCACATTTGAACCTAATTATGAAATTGACATTTTCTTGCACTCGGCGAATTAAGTGAATGATCGACTGGAGGGAAAAGTCAAGATGTGGATTTATTGAGCAGTAACATATGTATATCATGAAAAAGAGGAGAGGGAAACATAGAAAGGAAGTTGACTCATGCAAATGGGTATGAAGATGAACAAAAAAAACCTGGAGATTCCACACATTGTGGGAATCGGTATCAAGCAAAGCAGTAAGCATTGGCACTAGCATGAGTTAACAGTTGTGTCGAAGTACACGGTACATTGAGCTTGTGTGCACATCATAGGCATTGTTCGTTGAATTATTCCAATGGAGGTGAGATAAGGGTTGGGCAAAAGCATGTCGTGTGATAGTAAAACACAAGTATTGTTTATTGCATTGCAGTGATAGAGCTTAACACACACTAGAAGTGTAATTTACGTTACAGAAGCACCATCGTCACAACTGCCAGTGCAACAGGTTTATTTACTCTAATGTACTGTGTGGGAGGAGCCACTGTAGCCTAGTGGTACCATGCTTGCTTGGCACCTCGGGGGTCTAAATTCGATTCCTGTCCTCCTACCGCTTGGTAAAGATTGCCTTCGGGAATTGCAGTGCATTCATCTGTGTGCGTGCTTGCTTTTGCATTCCAGTTGCAAGCTGAAACAAACGGTTTGCCTTCTTGGTTTTTTTTAGTGTATTTCACTGATATGTGAAACGGCTATTTTAGTTGGTCTTTGATTGATATAGGCTGTATAAAAGTGAAACACCCGTGGTACATTCTCGTGTACTGTGGGGTGAGCACAGTGGATGCTAGCTATACATGATAGCAGTATTGTTAACAGAGTCATACACAATGAGTATGTCATGTTAGTGCAGTAATTATAGGTAATTCATGTACATCATACATTTACATCCTACCATCCAAGTATGTGCGTCTACCAGGCGAAGGAGAAGAGCAGGAGAGCACCGAGACGTAGGCGGCTAGATAGGTAGATAGATAGGTACTATAAATGTGATTTAAGTTCTCCAAGAAGTGCTTTGGTTTTAATAAAATGAACATGCTTTTGAGACAGATAGATAGAAATGGTAAAAGTGACTGAAGTTCTTGAAGAAGTGCTTCGCTTTGAATAAAAACTACATGGTTTTGATTAGTGGTGCCAATATCTGTACTCGGTTTCTGTTAGGGTGAGTGAAGAGGGCACGGACACTTGATATGCCTTTGAACATCATCATACACGTTTTATAAATTACATGTGTGCAATTATTCTTTTATCTGTGTAGGACCTTGGCCCACTGTCGTAATAGGGAGCACCGACAGTTGGTGCAGTCCATAGCTAAGTCGCAACCACTCTTGTCCTTGATGTTGTTTGCCTGCTCTCTCACATAGCCATTCAGACATCGTCCTGGGTTCCTGATTAACGTTGGGCCGCACATCGTAGGACTTTCACATACTACTTCCTTTTACACTGGGTATTACGTGGTTGTTTTTGCTAGATCTATTGTCCGTGCGACATACAGTTGTCGGTGCGTCATACGTACCAAAAAGAGTATCATGCTGCCTCGCAAGGCAATGAATATATTTTTAATACGGCTTCTTTAAAAGCCCACTTTCGGTTTCCATTTCGAGTGGTCTGTTTCCTAGTGACGGTATCAACATATTAGGATGTACGTCTGAGTCACGTAGACACAGCAATTCGTGATAGCATCGGTGCAACTCTGTCTGTGGTCATCTGAACGTGGGGCACGTGAAGAACCACAATATCACAGTCGTCCAGTCACTCTGACCGCGATTTCGGCGATTTTTAAGAGACTGTGCTCATACATCATCGTAGTGTCCATTGCGCAGGGTGTGGCTTGCAGTGCTGGGTGACGAAAACTTTAAACTAAACTAAAATATTTGGTATTTGTTTCCTGGCTTCCGTGTGCAGAGGGCGTTAACAATACATGGCTAGAAAAAGGAAAAATGTAGATTTTGAGCCGCCTCAAAATCGTCTCAGTAGTCTTTTAAGTCACTTTTGCGAATTTTATGTCCATTGTTTGGGTGATGCTTTAAAGTGCTATAACGAGCAGTACTTCCACATGCTCTGCTGCCGAGTTGGCGAATGAACTTCGCCTGTACCATCCAAATGGCATTGTTGAGGAATCCTAAAAGTTGCAACGAGCATGTGTTTGCATGCGTCCGACTGGGAATTTGAATACTACAAATTGATGCTTCTGTTCTCTTGAAGAAATCATTCCGTTTTCTTGACCGTACACTTATGATCACGGTGGTGCAACATGTCTTGAAACCATTGCCACATTACACATGCAGTCCCATGCAGCAATGCAATGACATTGCTAGCTACCCATTACTGCGATGATTTTATCAGGCAGGCTTAATTAGTCCATGTACCTCGGAGTGCCGTCCTGCTCTTGCATCAATGTCAGTTTGGGCAATTTTCTGCAATTACAGGATGTCGCAGAGTGTCATTTATGCACAGTGATGGAGCTGATGCATTACCCTTCACACAGTGGAAAGTAATGAGGTGGCAAGCATTTACCTCTTTCTATGATTTGAGCCAGTTTCTTGTTCTTGTATATGTTTCAACGCAGTTCATAACTTCATCCAGTGAAAGCGGCATGGAGGATGCATCTGAGCATCCCATCTTTTTGTATCGTAGCACATGAACTGATCCTCCTCCGGACAGCTATCCTTGATTGCCTACAAGCCGCCGGTACTTTGTGGGAATCACGAATACCAGCAAGGCCTCATGCTGACAACTGTTCATTTGGTGGCAAGAGCCAAACGTTCTGGTAAAGCCGTGGGGTCACCGCAATTGTGGAGCAGCAGCCAACAACGCTCCTCCGCAACTGTTCCCCAGAATTGAACACAAAGGCTTAGCTCCTACCGTGACGCCACTCACATTTTTATATCTGTTGCTTCATCGTCCTCTTCTAGTCCTGCCGCCTAAACCACATCATCCTCATATGTCTTGCTGGCCACGTCTATGTGTTTCATCTACCTCTTCTTTAATTTCACATTCCCTTTGCCCTCTTGTATGTGGCACAGTCCCAACCGTGATGTTCCCACAGAGCAAGTGGGTTATCCTGTGTCTCTCGGTGCATCCTCTACAGCCCTTTGTGTGCTGCTCACATTCTGTGACAAATGCAGTTGAAAATTTGTGTTGGTCACTTTTTCTTGTTTCATTGCGAAAACACCTGCATGAAGATTTTATCGTTGTGCCTGTAGCGAAGAAGGGTGGTGCGTTAAAGCGACACTATAGTGAAAAACATTGCTTCTCGCATTAGTAGGTTGGCTTTTCACAGTACGAAAAACATCAATCTGGCGAGGAGATGATGTAAGCTAGAGAGACATAGAAAACAGAAGTTAGAAAATGCGCAAAAAGAAAATACAGGTGACAGTGCCGCTTTGTAGTTTGTGGGAATGCATGCGCATTCCAGCGGTCGCAGAACGGTTGCGTGTCACATGCGCACGCTTGGGCAAGGGCGGCGTGGTGGGAGAGGGCACTCACGCCGCTTCCCCCGCTGCCTTTCATGCCTCGTCGCAGTGCCAAAACCAACCGGTATGCCCCGCTCCCTCCTCTCCACTCTTTCCCTTCTCCTAAGATTCGGGGAGATGCCTCCTCTCAACCTCGCGAAAGCGCGCCGCTTTCCGTAAGGTCTTGATTCTTTCGTCTGGAGGCGTCGGGATTGACCGGATCCCTCCGAGTATGCGAGATTGCCGCCCGCCGCCGTCACCAAGCGCCTGCCCTTCCTTCCGTGAGTGATCTTCATTCTTGGTCGGAGCGCAAAGCCACACGAAGCGAGCTGAGTCACTATCAGCCCCTTTTCATCGTGCGCTTTTCTTGTATTGTTGTTTTTGCCCCAGCCGTAAGGAATATTACTCCTGCGCGCTGAGGCACTTGCATATTTTATACTTGTTGCATTGGTGGCGTTGGAACAAGGTGAACAAACACCTTCGTTTCAAAGGCTTGTCTCTGTCCCCCTGGCCTGAACCCGCCGTGGTTGCGATCTAACGCGAACCGCGGGATAGGGGCCACAGCTCTAATTGTTAGGGCTGCTGCGTTTGTGCTTGAGAGTGTCTGCCACCGCTTGCACCCATGGCAACCGTATAAAGGTTAAGAAAGACCCCTACATTAATACACGTAACATCTCAGAGCTATGATGGTGTTTGCCAAGGCTTACATTATCATCTATTTGTAAGAAAGACATACATTGTGTTCTAAGGAAGCCAGAGACTATTGAGCACCCACTGATCTCGACCAAAATTTCAATATGTTCTCTTCAATGCTGTCATAATATATGCAAGGCCAGGTTGTTGCAAGTGATTTAGTTTTTTTGAAAATGAACGCTAAAGATTTTTAGCGGATTCTCGTAGGGGCCGCCCTGTGTCTTTAGTGTCATTACCTTCGACGCTGCCTACTCAAGCAGCCTGGTGGTCAAAAGCAAGGATTGGAGTGCTGAAGTATCAGCACTCAAATCATTGCTGTCAAGTTCAGATAAGTTCGCATAACTCATTACACCATCAGAGTTCCACACAGCTTTCATTTTTCATGGCACTAGTTCCATATTTCTGATGGCAGGGAGGTTGTGACATTGTCACATATGCTGCACGAAGCATCTACCCGTTTCAGTTTCGTTTTAAACACCTCATTCAGTTGGTTATTTAAAATTATTGATGAGCTACTCAACAGATTAAGCTGCCCTGCCTGCTACAGGACTATCAGTACCATTGAAGAATAATGATATAATATGGTAAAAGAACTGCTAGAGTTCTCTTTTAACACAGTGAGTTTCGGAAAATTTGATGAAGTGAATTCGGCAAGAATACGAAAAAAAGAAATTGACCTTCTGACTTCACAAGGGTGAAGTTCCGATGCGAATTTCATTGCAAAGAAATTTACTTTACTTTTGTCTTTTAATATAGAACATAATATTTCAAAATTAACGACGATCGAGTTTTCAAAATATAAGTTGTCATTCTAAACCACTTCACATTTTCACTTTATTGTCCCCTTAATACGATGCATACATGATTGTACTTACCCAATGCTTTTATTGTTGCACTTGTGCTGGCTTTTTAATGACAGCACTTGACTTTGCTTGGCCTCAAGGGAAATACTTCCGATAAGTTAGGGAAAGAAGTGAGGAACATTATCAGTACTTGATTTCTTGGCATCAACATCCAATGTAACCATTGTTGTCAAGCCTCGGCAGCACCGGTTAAAACGTCTGGCAAATGGGGGCAGCCTGGGTGAGGAAGCAAATCTTGAGCAGATGGTTTGCTTTTCTGAATGTTCGTTTTCCATATGCTCCCTCATGTCACAATCAGAGGTGCTCTAGCACATAGTCCTCACCAAACACCAGTGTTGAACTTTGTGTCGCCCAGACAGACAGACAGACAATGAACTTTAATTAATCCTGAGGAGCTGCGTAAGGACTCCCTAGCGGGAGGCCATTGTAACTGCTGGCCGCACCCACGGGGAGGAGAGAACGCCATGACGCTCCGCCCTTTTGTGGGCCCTCTGGATAGCCTGGGCTTGCTTTTGGAGCACCAGGCTTGTGATGGCCTCCTCCCATTCAGCTTCGCTGGAGAGAACGTCGTTAGGCAACGCAGGACATCGCCAGAGCATGTGAGCCATAGAACAAAAAGTTTCACTGCAGTCGGGACAGCCAGAGTCCATGTCCGAGTATAGCTTACTGAGGAAGCCCCGGGACGGGAAAGAACCCGTCTGCAACATTCGAAGAGTAATTGATTGACCTCTGCTGAGCTTCGGATGAGGAACAGGGTGGACTCTCCGGCCAAGTTGGTATAGTTTAGTAATTTCATTGAATGTGAGAAGTGGGTCGTTCTGCTGAGCCTCTTCCTGCCCCTCCGGAGCCGCCAGACCGCCACGGCGCGTGAGTTCTCGCACACGGTCATGAGCCAGCTCATTGAGGTTTGGGAAGCCCTCAAGAACGTTCGTCCCCATGTGTGCGGGGAACCACGTAATATAATGAGAACCGGGGCAAGCCCTCTTCTCTAGAATTTTTTTCTTCAATCTTGTGAGAAGTTCGATGTAGTCAGTAATCAAATAATCATCCTATCAAGAAATTATTGGTAACCAGTAAACAGTGACTTGCAACCTGGTTGATGCTGAAGGTAGTAGACCATATGTGTGTACCATGTGTCAGTGCTGTATTTAACATTGACCTTTATGCTGTTGCAGATATGTCCATCTGTTGACAGTGCAGACCCGGCATTGCACGCTTGGCACAGTACAAGAAATAAGTCCTAGCATTCTCTTCTTAGAAATCATTTGAGTATTTTGCCTGTTTGAATGCAGTTTTATAATTGAGCAACTTGAGATTGTGACACCATTGTGACCATGTCTTCTGACTGCTACCTCTGACTGGTTACATTAATGATGTGAATGAACTCTGATATTGGCATTTTCCCCAGTTCATCTATTGAAATTGCAATGAAATGAATGGACCTCACTGCAATGTGTACTAAGTTCGTCATTAGCGTAAGGGAGTTGGGGTTTTCTTGACAAAGCTTTGGTTCAGATTAGCTGGTAACAGGTATGCTTGTCTTTGAAAAGAACAACTGTGCAAAACACAGACACAAAGGGAACAAGTGGACAACACATTCGCGTTGTCCATTTCTTCACCTTGTGTCCGTGTTTTGCATGCCCGTTTTTTTCACTATGGACCTTTGCCAACTTGCTCATCTTTCTTTTCTTTTGTACTCGTGTCTTCACGAGTTAGTTCAACAACACACATATTTATGTCAGCAGCTGAGAGAAACAATTTCGTAGACCAGTCTACTACTACACCTTATAGTTGTAGTAAAGGATTGCTTTCAGGGTGGGGTTTATATTGGCATTGATTCTGAAATAAGTTCCTAGTAAGAAAGTTGTGTCGCTTCATTATGTGTATAGCGTTGTAGTTCTTCGTATTCTTCTGTTGTGGTTTGAAACCTACACTTTATGTAAGCTAGCATACATATTGGTATCCAGATAAGAATCAGATAACCATGTTTCTCAAGAATGATTTGTGATCACTTTTTTGTTGCGCATTGTGACAATGTGGTTGGGATCTCATTTTTTTGTAACTTGTAGGTAGATATGACTTTCACGTTTCATTTCTGTATGTGGGATGTCTTGTTGTAATGTGTTACCTGTAAAGCCATGAATTGTCATGTTTACCTGTCGTGCTGTCACCTCTACGACTATTTGGTTTTTTTTTATTTTCTTTTCTTTTTTTTTCTTCCACAGGTCTGTGAGCTAGTTAAGCTGCTGTAAAGACAGCTTCTTGCACAGTCCTTCTTTCTGTACAACAGAAGGAAAATACACTTGACTTGCCACATTGACCAAATAACTTAAGTTAACTTAAGTTAACTTTAGCTAACTTAACTAGTTAAGTTAACGTAAGTTAACTTAAGTTGTTCAACTTACTTAAGGTCGTAACTAACTCCTGTACCACCTTGTAATAATCTTCTTTCCCAGGTTAACTTAAGTGTTGCCATATTGTTTTTTTAGCACTGAAAAGCTCTGAACCACTTTAACACTGATGAATTTTTTCTGTTATGCATTTTGTATTGTGTCAGGTTCAGTTCACAGACATTCTTTTTACATTTATGTGTGTGTTAGCACATTTGGTGGTCTTTATGACATGGAAACTATGGTATGCGTGCAGTGCTTGGTTGAGTTGGTCAATGCACTGTGGCACGTTCATAGTACTCTGATAGTTTTTATCATTGCAGAATAACACTTGAAATGTCGCTTCACTGTATGAACAATATTGCCCTTCATGATAAGGAGTTATATATATAAAATAATCAAATTGAGTAATTCTTTCTGTGTGTGGTTATGTAAGTGACAGAGAATATTAAGTTACTTGTAAGATTCGATGACATAATTGTGCTGTCTTTGAAGCAGCATCAAAATAATTTCGGGAAATTAGTAAACCACATTAAAGCAAATCAAGAAGTAGTGCTGTATAATGCACTAATTAGTGCCTGTGGTTTTCACCACCGAAGGCTGGGATGCTGTTATAAACATCGTTAATGTCTTATTCCTTTCTCCTTATGTTCTAGTTTGTTTTGTATCATTTCTCTCACTGAAATTTCTTTTTCTTATGGTGGATTATCGAATGCCCCATTACTTTATAAGTGTTCGAGTAAAAATTCGTACTATTTCTGCACTGCATTATGTAGCTGCCTCTGTAGGAAACAGAAGTGCCAAAGTTTGTTTGATGGATTTGTTCATTATGCAATGCTACACAAACAAAAAAACAGGAACTCTTGTTTGAAGCATCCAAACTCCATCCAAATTGCAAGCTCATGTACTTGCAGTTTATTGCATTATGTGTTTATTGTATTATGTGCTGTATTGGGCAACCTGTCTCAAGTGGCAACCTATGCGAAGTGTAGTATTAATCTAATCTGTTCACAACTATGCACTACTACAAGCCATTTAGGTAGGCCATGGTTGTCACGTGTTACAGCTGCAAGTTCAGTAAGCCTTCAAAGTTGGCTGCTGTAGAACTCCAGTTTTATGGTTTTCACTGCCTTAACATGCACCCTTTGGCTTTGCAGGTTCCCCATCTTCAGTGTCACAGGACCAGTACAGTTCGCTAGTATCCATACAAGAGCGGCTGCATTGCTGCCGGCAGTGCAGCTATGTGTCCGACAAGAAGGAATCAATGAATAGACACGTTCGCACGCACACGGGCGAGCGCCCCTGTCAGTGTCACCTCTGTCCGGCTGTGTTTTCTCAGATGGAGACGCTGAAGGGACACGTGCGTGGTCACAGAGGGAAGCGCCCCTTTTCTTGTCCCCTCTGCAGTTCATCCTTTACGCTGAAAGCTACCCTTGTAGACCACATTCGCACGCACACTGGAGAGCGTCCCTTTTCCTGTGGCCAGTGCAATGCAACGTTTTCAAAGAGAGGCAACCTCATCAACCACATGCGCACCCACACAGGAGAGCGTCCCTTTTCTTGTCTCCACTGCAATGCAGCATTTTCATGGAAAAACAGCCTGAAGGCCCACATGCGCACCCACACAGAAGAGCGTCCCTTTTACTGTGCCGACTGCAATGCTTCCTTTTCACTGAGAGGCCACCTCAAGGTCCACATGCGCAAACACACATGAAAGCGTCCCTCTTCCTGTGCCCACTGAAGGTCATACTTTACGCTGCAACGTCACCTTTTAGACGACATTTGCACTCACACTGGAGAGCAGCCTTTTTCATGCGTCTGCTGCGATGCATCTTTTGCCAACAGAACCAGCCTTGCCTGACACACATCCTCATGCCATGCCAGCAAGAAGCCCTATAGATCCCTGTAGCACTGGCTATTTTTGGGGACAATGATTGACTAAATTTTTTTTTTCTTTTTGATAGAAAGGTAACTTCCAAAGTGCTTCTATGGTTTTTTTGGATCCCCAAGTCATTAAATTGCTTACATTGTGCAACTTAGACTTCTGTCATTCTTTATGAGAACTTCATGAAAGGCACCTTTGGGTGGCTTTACAGCTATGTCATGGTGCCAAAATTTCAGCTGCCGTTGTATGGGAATGAAGCAGTGCATTGCTGCAGCGTTTAAGCACAGGACTCAAGTTTGTGTGTGAGATAGCTCATCCTTGCATGTTGGTTGATCCGACATAACATGACTTATTTGCTTCTACAATGAATAAGCAGGAATGTTTTGCAGGTGAGTGTCTTCTAGTCGCGAGATGTATACCGAAACTATGGAATTCATCAGATCGCTGTATCCTATGGAAGTTTTATCCTCTAACTGAGCCTTTCACATTTGAACCTAATTATGAAATTGACATTTTCTTTCAGTCGGCCAATTATGTGAATGATTGACTGGGGGCAGGGGGTCATGAGGTGGGCTCATTGAGCAGTAACATGTGCGTAGCATGGAAGAGAGGGAAACATAGAAAGGATGTTGACTCATGCACATGGGTATGAAGGTGAAAAAAAAAAAAAAAACCTGCAGCTTCCACACATTGTGGGGATTGGCATCATGCAAAGCAGTAAGCATTGGCACTTGCATTAGTTCACAGTTTTGTCTAAGTACACGGTACAGGGAGCTTGTATGCACATCACAGGCATTGTTCGTTGAATTGTTCACATGGAGGTTAGGTAAGCTTTCCGTAAACTTTGTTTCCTGAAACGCAAGCTTAAAAATTCACCTGCCTACATTAAACTATTGAGTTACATTACTTTCATTAGACCGCTGCTTGTATTACATGGGATCCCAACACTAAACAGAACATTAAAATAATTGAGAGAATCCAGAGAAAAGCTGTTCGCTTCAATTACTCTAAGTTCAAGCACACCGATTCCCCCACACAGCTGATGACAGAAAATGACATCCCCCTCCTAGAAACACGCGCCTCAATCTCCTACATTCACTCATTAAACGTGAATTATCCATCGACCCGACCCCGCATTATATGTAACGCCTCTGTCCACAAGGCATACACGCCATGATCACACATTTGCATTAACCCCGCATTTCGCTAGGACAGATATTTACAAATTTTCATTTTTTTCCCAGGACAGTGTCGGAGTGGAATTCTAAACATGTAATGAATGAACCTTTTTAAGTTACCACAATACCCGCGTTATGTGTCGTGTATCGAATTTGTCTGTTTTCTTTGTCCTTATTTTTCTTTTTGTTCTTTTTGTTTTTATTATTATTTATTCTGTTGTAATTACAGTACTGCACTTCTTTTATCATACGAAGTCTGAGTGCCTTTACTGAGTTGAGTATGGAAATTTACGCATTCCTATACTCAGTGTGTTGATAGTTTGGTGTTGTATTTCTTTTGTTGTGTGTACTATAAATGCCCTTCCTGCTTGGACCGAATTCTGGTCTGCAGTATGTAATAAAATAAATAAATAAAATAAGGGTCAGATAAAAGCATGCCGTGTGATAGTGAAACAAAAGTATTGTTAAGTGCATTGCTGTGGTAGGGCTTCACACACACTAGAAGTATAATTTACATTACAGAAGCACCATCGTCACAACTACCAGTGCAACAGGTTTATTTACTCTAATGTACTGTGTGGGAGGAGCCACTGTAGCCTAGTGGTACCATGCTTGCTTGGCACCTCGGGGGTCTAAATTCGATTCCTGTCCTCCTACCGCTTGGTAAAGATTGCCTTCGGGAATTGCAGTGCATTCATCTGTGTGCGTGCTTGCTTTTGCATTCCAGTTGCAAGCTGCAACAAACAGTTTGCCTTGGTTTTGAGTGTATTTCACTGATATATGAAATGGCTATTTTAGTTGGACCTTGATTGATATAGGCTGTATAAAAAGTGAAACACCCGTGGCACATTCTTGTGTACTGTGGGGTGAGCACAGTGGGTGCTAGATGATTGCAGTATTGTTAGTGGGTACTTATGTGATGAGTATGTCATGTTAATGATGTAATGATAGGTCATTCATGTATGTAGTTCATTTACATCCTGCCATCCAAGTATGTGTGTCTACGAGGTGAATGAGAAGAGCAGGAGAGCCCAGAGACATAGGCAGCTACATAGGCGAAGAGTACGGGGGGGCTCGGGGGCTCGAGCCCCCCCCCCCCCCAACTTTCCAAGGGGTGCATAGCCCCCGCCAGAGCCTGGAGAGGAGGATCGTTATGTGTAATGCAGAAGTATAATCGTACCGGGCTGAACGCTCTCGGCAAAGCGTTATTGATAAATGATATGCCAATACACGCGATGATGAACTCACATGGGTAGGAAACCATGCATTGCTTTCCTCCCCATGTCAGGTGTGAATTTACAGCGATGTTGATGCGTTCGCAGCCAGACTGGGGAAGTGACGCGCGCAAATGCGCCCGCATCGCTGCTCCAGTTCGGCCGTGTGGCAGTTTGACAGTTTTCATCGTCAGAAAAAAAAAAATTAAAATTGCCTGAGCTCCCCCGCGTTTTTGAAAAATATGGTGGGAGAGGGCGAGGAGGAAAATTAGGGAAAGAAGGACGAGAAAGGGTAGTTGGAGAATGAGGATAGAAGACCGCGGCGAAGATCCCGGCGCCTCCCCCCCCCCCCAAAAATGAAAAAGTCTCCGCCTATGGGCGGCTAGATAGGTAGATAGTTACAGTAAAAGTGACTGAAGTTCTCTGAGAAGTGCTTTAGTTTTAATAAAAACTTTGTTTCGAGATGGATGGACAGACGGACGGATAGATTGATTGATTGATTGATGGTAAAAGTGACTGAAGTTCTCCAAGAAATGCTTCGTTTTTAATAACATAGTTTTGATTAGTGTTGCAGATATATGTGCTTTTATATGTATATATATATGTATATATATACATATATATGCCGATATATGTACAGATATATGTACGTACAGTTTTGCACTTTTTACTTATTGAAAATTATTTTCGCGTTTGCTGAACATTTCTATTATCAGGAGCCTGACAGGAGCGTCCCTGGAACATAAGATGACCACTACCTTGGCATGATAAAAAATTTGTCAGAGTTGACCCTTAAATGCAGTTGTGTTATCTTGTAGCATCCATAAACCTGGAATCGCATTTTTTACATTCATTTTATGTCTACGGAAGTGAGTTTTCCTACTTGTGTTCAAAGTAGTAGTGTACATTCAGATTAGTAGTTTATTTTGGCATGCCAAATGGGCTTTCCAAGTGTGGTTTCAATATATGACCTTATTTCCATTCACAATAATGGGTTATGTATAATAATCAGCTGGAATTATCACTTATATGTATAGTTTTCCAAGTGCCTGACAGATTATCTTGTGAAAAAGTTCCTGGCAGTATTCAGTGACATCGTTATGGTTTTGTTGATGGCTACTGTGTGAGATGTAGTGGCTCAATGATCTGTTACAATTACTGAAACAAGTGCTTTGAGTAGGATCAGAACTCTTGTTTGGGCTAGTTGGTGACCATTCATAGTGACTTGAAGACGCGAGGAGGCACTTGTCCTTGTCGACAAGGCGCTTGTCCTTGTCGTTTTTTGTGTATCGTCTGTGTACTTTTTTCGCGTCTTCAAGTCACTATGCTTTGAGTAGGCCAATATTATGACAGTACTACACATACGAATGCAGCAAGATTCTTGATTGCCTGATGCTGCATTCCTGGTAGAGTGTAAGCTGTGGTTCACAGTGCCTTCCTGTGCGTGCTTTATCTGTGCAGGTGCCTTGTCATTAGCAGCAGCCCCGGAGCCACATTACTATTCACTCGTGGTCGTAGAAGGCGGACTCCATTACTGTAGACAGTGCAGTTATGTGACCGACGACAAGGCAAACATGACAAAGCATGTTCGCATACACACAGGCAAGCGCCCATTTAAGTGCTACCTGTGTCCAGCTACATTCATTGAAGGCAACAAACTGCAGTGCCACATTCGCACTCACACTGGAGAGCATCCTTATTCATGTGTTGAATGCAACGTGTTCTTCATAAACAGATCTAGCCTCGTTTACCACAGGTCCTCTCATCACGCCACCAAGATTTCCTGAGCATTAATGTTGTTCTTTTTTCGGCAGAGGATAACTTCTGAAGTGCCTCTATTTCTTTTTGAATCTCTCAGACATCATGTTGCCTTGAGCACTTTCCTTACAGGGAAGTCATTCATTATTTTTTATTCCCAGAGCTATGCAAATAGCAAAATTCTGTGTGTGAAGCGAACTCGTATATTGGTGTTTGAGTGCTAATTGAATATTTTTAAGGTAATATACCATGTTAAATTACAGAGAAATGTACTGGTGCCAAACATGGGCAAAAAAGTTTATTGCACGGTTAGTGTACTCCCACATTGGTCATCCCTAGAAAAAGAACAGTCAAGTCCTGAAGAACAGTCCAACAAAGAACTGTGCATATGGATAAGTTAACTTCGCCGCAGTACATAAGTGTTAACTTTACGAATGTTAGCTTCGCCGGAATGCGCGAATGTTAGCTTGCTGCAGTAAGTAAATGTTAGCTTCACTGCAGTACATGATTGTTAGTTTCGCAGAAGTGCATTACGTAGTGTTCTTCTCTAGTGCTGAAAGTAAAAGTTTCATTACTTTGTGCATGAAATGGCTTATCCCTGCATGTTAGTCGGCCCTACAGTACCCAATTCATTTGCTTCAGCACTTGTAAGCAGGAAGGTTTTGCAGGCGAGTTTTTTCCAGTGATGAGGAGTGTAGCACATAACCAAAAAGGCAACCCATCATTTGATGGGATCTCCATTTTTAATGGAATTTGTTCCACACACGTGTCTGTGGTATTTAAATGTAATAAAATTATTAAGTTCCAATTTTTCTGCACTCAGCCGGTCAAATAAACGAGGCTCTAAACTCACAAGGATGAGTAGGGAAACACGAGGAAGCAATAAAACATCGACAAATTTAAGTTTCCTGTGTTTTTTGTTGTGATACGCTGGCATTGCCTGCATGATTTCAGTATATATCTGCAGTGTCGGTACGGGTCCTTGAAACCCTTGAAGACCTTTGAAATCACATTTTACATATTTTAAGCCCTTGAAAGTCCTGGAATCATTTTCTTCGCTTGAAAACGCTTGAATTTCCTGGCAGCTGCTTTGTAATGTTCACTGTGTGACTTGCTTTCTTAGGTAGACAAGCATTCATACAGAAAGCTTTTCATTTTCGAATGCTACACCGGTTGAGCGGACAATGTTGTGCTATTTATAGTACTTGTTCAGAACTTGAAATGGCATCATGGATGTTTAGGCATGTATCGGCACTCATTGCACGTAGCTGCAGCAGAGCGGAGCGCACGCCGATTGCCGCTGCAGTGAGTGTTGCCGCCGGCGTCACTTCTGGTGGGGCAGGTGACGCCGGAAGTGACGCCGGCGGCAACACTCGCTGCAACACGGCTTTTGCGGACGTGAGCTGGGCGCGCGCTATCGCCAACCTAGCCAAGAAACTCTTTCTCGTTAAAAGTTTAAAGGGACCAACAACTGGCCAGAACGTGTGAACGGATCTTCGTGCATTTCGAAAGAACTTGAATTATATGACGGAATCGAGCATCATTTTAGCGATTTGCACAGGATTTGCGTTTTTAAATTGAGCTTAAAAATTGTGGCAAATGAAACGTGGTGTAGCCTGGTGGAGATGCCTTGGTACTGCTATTCGGAGTCTCTGAGTTGCTTTAAGTCACCTTATGGTGTTCATGCCACTGTAGCTCGGCCTCAAAATTGCAGTCATCACTTAAAAACGCATCTCCGCCCTACTATTTGCTTTCTACGCAGTAAAAGGAGCCGACGCCGAGAAGCGGCACTGCTTTCGCGGCAACTGAAAACCTTTTTTTAACCTTCACGAATGTGCTCAGTGGCTCCCAGGCGTAGCTCGCATGCGCTCTGTGGAGGCATAGCCTGGTGTGAACAAGCCCGACAGCTGTCAGGTACTGTTTGCAACAGGTGTTGCATGTAAAACTGCATAGGCAAGTAGTTCTCATAAAAAATGTTTCACGGCATTTTCCCCATTGCCACTGCTTGACTAGACACTCTGACCGGTAAGCTTTCCGTTGGTATAAAGAAAACAGGTACTTTAAAGTGCATTAAAGGTGGACATCTTTACAGACTCTCATGCTATCCTTAGCAGACTGTTCAGAAGACATGCTGCCATCCCGGTGTTGTACAGTGTCGTAGAGTCTGCCAGACAAATGACTTCTCGTGACACATCCTTCATTGCTGTGTAGACACCATCGCACGTTGCACGTCGCACATCGCACGTCACACATTGGAAAGGCAGAACCTGACCACCCTGCTTCAGGTTGTCCTACAACAGGTGTAACTGCTCTGACATTTCCTGTATGTTTGAGAATGCTTGTCTACTGATCCGTTCGCGCCTGCTAATGCACGTGCCCTCATGTGTTAGCGCTGTCTCTAACAGCGATCTCTGCGTGTCACAGATGTGTCCACTCCGTATATATGGAGCATCCCGGATGTTGCCTGCTTTAGGCAATTCAAAAAATACCGTATAAAAGTTTTTTTTTTGTTTCTCAAGCACCAACCTAAACAGCATTTTAATGTCTGAAAATAGCCATGCTTAAGTGAAAGCATTAAATTGTGTTGTTAAATGGCAGAGAGGACTTACTTTGTGCATGTGTAAAGCAGTTAGCTTTCCAGCACTATGAGTTGTAATGAGTGCTTTACCAGAACTTTTCCAAGTGGCAGAACTCCGGGGAAATTCAGTTTTAATCATTTCGAAAGAGAAACAGATGTTATTGCTACTTCCTGCATTGCAATTTTTTAATGATACACACACATGCGATATTCAACATTTTTGAAGAAAGTTTTTACCTTATTTACATTTGATTTGTATTAGAAAATTGCAATACTCGCAGACGCCTACTTAAATACTTCCACTTATTCTTTGTATGGTGATGTGTCAAAGCAGCCAGAACAGCAATAACTGCTTTTAGCAGTTCTTCACCCTCATGTTGACAGTCCGATCTTTCAGTGCTTTTTCAATGGCAGCCATTAGGCTTCCTCTACTTCTGAGCTTTGACGTGGTTTGAATTTTCCACGAATTTGGCTCACTCTGGTAGGTGAAGGCATTTCTATGTAGAATCAACATCTCTGCATTTGAAAGTGGCTGTAGCAAGCACTGCATGGAAGACCAGCTTAGAGTTGCAGCAGCACTACTGGTAACTTCAGTCAGAACTTGTTAGTTTTGGTGTTTGGTTTGCACACTAAGACTGGATCCTTGCACGTCACATGAGACATGAAAAGTGAAAGGTACGATTTAAAACAGGGAATGTCGCGGGAGCCAACGTTTCGACAAGCGGACTTGTCTTCGTCAGGGCGGCAACAAAGCCCGCTTGTCGAAACGTTGGCTCCCACGACATTCCCTGTTTTAAATCGTACCTTGCGATTTGTTCATCGATTCAAGCATCCATCTTCCCCTGAGCTTCTCTTCTAGTTTGGATGAAAAGTGAAAGGCATTTATGACGTGTAGCTTCACGGCAGTGCGAACTTCTTATCTGAAGGATGTTGCACGGCACAGTGACCTTTGCTGCAGTGAAAGCGGATTTACAGGCAGCTTACATGCGGGGGGGGGGAGGGAATAAGTCTGTTCAGAGAGGAGGCATTGGTATGTTTCGATTTCGAATACTTTCAAGTTTCGAAAATTGTAAATTTGTGTCTAAGTGAACTGGAACACAGTAAGATTCGATCAATTATTCACACTAATCTGGTATTATGATGTTCTGTTGTTGTAAAACTAATGCATAGTACATGCAATTTGTTACATTGAATACTTGAAGCTGTCCGAATATTCGCTGGAATCACCACATAAACGTGCTTCTAATAAGGAAAATATTCGCTTTGAAATTTTAAATCTTCGCACACCCCGAGAGCATGAACATCATGTTCGTAGTGAAGCAGCACAGTTCTCCAGAGTTGGAAATCCTAAGCACAATAACTCCGAAAAATTACTTAGCTGAAAGAAGAGATGTCCTAGCAGCTACAGTAGCATTTTAGACGTAATGTGTGTCATAGGAACCTACTGTAGTCAAGATGAAACGTTCCTAATTGCACTTTTGTGTGTCTAGTCAAATGAAAACGTGGCTACTATAGCAAAGCATTTCTGCTTGGGGTGCTTCTCGACATGCTTAAAAGCTCTTTGAAGAGACTTGTAAACCCTGAAATCCGGCCCTTTGACGCTTGTGCAAACCCTGTACAAGCATTCCCTACAAATTGAGTACTATTCAATGGTAAAACAAAACTGCAAGGACAATAGTACTACTCATGTGTTGGATGTAAATCTTATTGCTCATCTTGATTCTTAAGATGATCATGATTATGTCTAGTGAGAAACTATTAAAGCAGCACCTTGAATTGGTTACGAAATGATACAATATGCTTTGTGAACCTCCACAGAAGGCTTGTACTTTTTTCTTGTTATGGTGCTACAGGTGCAACCCTGCATCATGGGCCACAATTAGATGTTGCAAGTTCACTGCCTTGCAAAACTGCAATTGGAGATATGTGTATGATCCACACATGTGTAAGCATCTGGATATTTAGAAGCCAGTTTGGGATGTTGTATTCCTTAGTAGCCTAAACACGGCTGCAGCAGTTTAGTGGATGTGTGGAATTCACACTTGTTTACACGGCAACATGCAGGGTGTAGTTCTCAGTTCTCATATCACCTGAAAATTGGTACATTTTGATAATCTAAAATACTAGTCAAATGACACCTGTTAAGCATTTGGCAGCCTGGCGGTGGAGTGCATAGAATGCAGCACAAAGCCTTCCAAGCCACGTAGCTGTCATAATGCAAGAGTCTCGTCTTTGCTTCATGGATATGTTAATCAAACAAAGTTATAATAATTGCTGGGTTGTATGCTAAAACCACGGCATAATTATGAGGCATAGCATAGTGGAGAGCTGTTGAAACTTCAACCACCTGGGGTACTTTTAATGTGCACTGACATTGTGCCGTACACAATCCTCAAGCATTTTGCATCCGAAACGTTTCTGTCATGGTCTCAGTCGAGCGCATGTCATTCACATCAGCAGCTGAGCACTGTAACCGCAATAGCATCATGGTGGCCTCAAATGATGCCATCAAGCACGCATCTGCAACATGCTTTTTGCACCTTTTCTTACATCCTGGAATGGTTTTGGCTTTAAGAATATCTGCGGAAACATGGTTAGACATAATCTGTTATCATTGCATCGGGCACATTCTTGGCTACTTTTAAGCCTAAAAATAAATGTGCTATGAAAGCGCATCTGTTTTAAATGTTTGATTAAGGACACACACAAGATCTATTTTCTAGAAACTCGTGTTTGTTTTATTGTTCTATGATGCCCTCCTTTCTGAATGGTTGCTGTAGGGCAGGTAAGGTATTTCGAAATAAGTTACCAAATACAAATATGCTCAAGGAAACTAATATTTACACTAGTGCAATAACATACAGGTGCCCATGAAAGCATAAAATAAAAGAAACAAAGATAACGAGACGCTGAGAATTATAAATGAATTGCTTACAGCCGTATAAAAGAGCTTTTTTTTATTTCTCAAGCACAAAACATTCTCATTTATTGAGCAATAAAAATCTAGAAAGGTCATACGTTCCCTGTGAAAAAAAAAAAAATAGCGCTTCCTGATGTGAACACAGCTTGTGCAAGTAGTCTCGCTAGTCCCCACAAAGTCACAAAGTTGCACCTTATAGAGTGTACATTGCATTACCGAACATCGTAACATCGGCGCCCACTGAAGGCCATCGCCCATGTTCCTTCGCGCTCTGGCGCTGAAGACGATACTTTCAGGACTCGCCATGGGTCAGACACGTGTCACGACGGCTTGCTGCAGGCGCAAAGGTCCCACGGCCGGTTCGCGCTGGCACCGTCCCTAGGTCGCGACGCGCGTCGTCTGCTACAGCGCCACCGGCGGTGCACGAATTCAGCGGCGCGCGTCGTCTGCTACAGCGCCAGCGCGAAACCGGCGAGGCCGAGGCCCGCACACCGGCGCTGTGCGCATTCAGCGGCGCGCGTCGTCTGCTACAGCGCCAGCGCGATGCCGGCGAGGCCGGGACGCCGGCGTTGTGCGCATTCAGCGGCGCGCGTCGTCTGCTACAGCTTCAGAGCGCGACACCGGCGGTAGAGTGTACTAAAATATTCTAGTACACTCTACCGGCGGTGCGCGAATTCAGCGGCGCGCGTCGTCTGCTACAGCGCCATCGCGATACCGGCAAGGCCGAGGCCCGCACGCCGGCGAAGCCGAGACACCGGCGCTGTGCGCCTTCGGCGGCGCGCGTCGTCTGCTACAGCTAGGGAGCCTACATGAAGAAAAGGCTCATGTACGTATACATGGAGGAAAGAAAGTTTTTCTTTCCTCCATGCTCATGTAGGCCCCCTAGCTACAACGTTAGAGCACCGTTAGAGCACGAAGCTGAGGCTTGCTTGCGTGCGCCTTCAGCGGCGCTGGAGGCGACAGTCGTCTGCTACAGCGGGACGCGGGGTCCCTGTGTGCATGCGGCGGGGCGCTCCGTCCTCTACGGCGCCCCTGTATCTCTGCATGCTCCTGTAGCGGGGCGTCGCGACGTGTGTCTGACCCGTAGCTTGCTAGTGCTGCCAGGGAGACTGAACACGATGCTAGTATCACTGAGTTTCCTACAACTTGGCTGGTACGGGTTTATCTCCGGCACACCCACATTTCGTCGTGCTCCAGGGATACGGGAAACGCCTTGCGAGACGTTTGCGTAGAACCAGAGACGATGGCAGACGCGGTACGCGTGGCCCCCATAGAGCCAATGGTGATCGAAAAACTGCAAGCGCCACTGAACACCTCGACGCTGTGCTAGAGTGTACTACCAGAGAACACCTGTACTAGAGTGTACTAGAATATTTTGAGTGGCGGTACCTGGGAGTAGCGGTAAACGACCGAATCGCTAAACACGCACGAGCCAGCTTGGGGCGAGCCAATCCAGAAAATATCTAATATGGCGACGCCCTGTTGATTGCGCCAGTTTGGCGGCTAGAAGCTAGGTGTACTGTGGTTGCACGGCGCAACGGCCGCTGCGAGGAGACATCGAAGCGATGGAAGCCCTACGCGAACGATGACGTACCCGTAGATCTATAGAAAGTGCGAACGCCCGGTGTCGGCACGAGTTTCTCTCTCTGGGTTTGGACATCCGTGTCGTGTCTGTGACCGTGTGTGGTTTAACTCCAACCTTTCCATCAACAACCTGGAAGTAGGAAGTTGTTCTTAGCACTCTAAATAAGCTGCAGCGAATCTGCTATGGTGTTTAAAATATGGAGAGGCAAAATAAGTAAAAGTGTAATTGTGCATCTATAAAAAGGAGTAGTGTATGTGCTTTCTTTAACCTGCATCAACACACATTGTAAGAACTGCAATTATCGGCGAAAATTTCGTAGCCATTTACACCTAGCAGATAACTGTCAGAACTGTGTCGACCAGCGCTGAGATCTTGTTTATTCATAAGAATAAAATAACGTGAAATAATCGAGGCGCAAGAAGACGTGCAGATAACTGCGAGAGTGAGCCGTCAATTGCACTTAGTGACTTCGAATTCGCGTTTCTAAACGCTAACTTTTTTTTTTTTTTTTTGCATTTCTGAGGTGTTGTAGCTGCTTTTCTGCGCATTATGGTGGTATCGTTTGTGTCCTTGTTCCGCACACGCGCATGCGTTGTTCAGCTAGCCTGGCTGTACATATATACGTGCATTTACTTTTCCAATAAACTGAGTTGTGAGTTAGCGCCCATTTGTGTTCTCCATTTACGTCCTTGTCTCTATTGCGTGCGGTGAAGTAGGAATTCATCACGAAACCTCGAAGGAACCTAGCTAAAGCCTAGCCTTAGGAATCGTCAAGCTTTGCTGTTCCAAGCCTTGCGCAGTGCAAGCTTCGCCATTTATTTTTTTTTAAACTGTTGTGCTGAATTTTGCTTAGCTGTATTGACAGACCAGGACAGTTTAGCAGCATCAATGCTGCAAGCTTTTGATGTGTGTTGTAAACTTGTTAGCTCATGATGCAGTGACTGCTCATTGTTGTAGACTGTTGAAACCAGTACCTCTCGTACCTGTTTCGACAGCACTGAGAATTTCGTCATGTAAAGATTTGTTGTTGTTGAGCGTAGCATAAGGGCTGGTAATATTGCATGAAGCAGTGCAGTGCCATTTTAATTTATAAATCACACAGTGTTAACATCTACACTAATATTCACACCTTTGCTAGATTTCACCATTGTAATCAAGCCATAGAGCTTTCTTGTGTTGCCACGAAAGGCTGAATAAGTGAAATTATGTTTCTGAAAATGGTCTGTAGTGGCTGATGCAGGTGTGCGGTCAGGCAAGTGTCCCTGTGGTCAAGTGGTCAACATAGATAGTGCAAGCGAGGCGTCGGGTTGGGTAGTGCGGAGGGAAGTGTCCATCCAGTGCAGCCTGCAACAGATGTCCCCTCTGCCTCTCCCACAGGAAATTTGTAAGTACCGTGCAGTTGGTGTTTCACAGGCTTGCAAACTGTAATGCCAAAACATAGTACAATATGAGATAAGTGAGAAATTAATGCAAAAGGTCCCTTATTGTTGAAGTGTTTCTGGGTAATGTTAGTTCACTACTGCAAAGTGTCAATTTGTTATTCTACTAATGCACAAACTTCATAGTACCAAAGTTAATGAAACATGTCTTTGCAAAACTTATGACCCATAGCAGTAAATGGTATGGTGCACTAGAACGGGCTAGTGCGCCAATGGGAGAACCGTGTTCGTTCTTTAAGTGATGCCACAAGAAGGTTGTTGCCATCTACCATTGCGCCAAGCAATGCAATGCACACCGGTCGCAATGAGCAGGGTGACGCATATTATATTCCTTAAACAAGATTGTCACATAACACAATTGTGATTGGAGTGATGGGCAAAATATGTCACACATGTACCATAGGATACATTGGTGCGATAAATCAAGGCTTACAACTTATACTTTGTGTTGTCTGAAGTTGTGCTTCCTACTGCGCATCAGTGTCCCTGATAGTCTGCTCGAGTCGATCTCCCTAGATCGTCGATTACATTCTTCGCCTTATTCCTGTTCAATTCGTGTTTTAAAGTTTCAGTATTCCCAGGGCTAATACATGTGTGCGTGTATGTATGGGTGCTTAAGGGGTGTGTAAATATTGAAATTTTCAATTGTGAATTCAGTAGTATGAATAAGGCAAAAAATTCTTCCTTCGGATGTTGCATCAAGTATTGGAATACCAAAAAGCTTTGATGTGCCACCGATGCATCTTATTGGTTGGCATTACTTTGGGCAGCCGTGTTATTCCTAAAGCTGCTACTTGAATGCCGTGGCAAGAGAATGTCGGAGAACATTGCGCGTTTCAGTACGTTTTCTTACATTTGGCACATTCACTAGCATACTTTATAGGAAAGCATATGTTGACAATCAGATGCCATTTGTACATGCATACTCCACTACAAGTGTTTAGAAAGAACTTGCCTGCCGATGAAGGCTGCACGCGAGAGGGAGCTGCTAGAGGAAGTAGTTTTTGCTGTTATCAGAAAGCGGGGGATCTAAGGACTTTTGACTCCAACAAGCTAACTCCAGCAAGTTGAAAAGAGTTCTGGTAATCTAATCATCAAAATTTATACTGTCACAGAGTACATTCACAAATAGTGCAGTTAGCACATTTGATAATGAATATGCTGCTACTCGATGATCATGACGAGAAATTGCATTGAGATATTAAAAAACAATTAGGGTAGCTTCAGGTTGACTGCAGACACAGTAGGTGCCGTGTTAGTGTGCACGGCCATGTTGGGTTTTCGACTTCTCGTAGGGAAAGGAAAACACATAATACACACTCTTAAGGGCATTGTGAGCCTTGGCAGCATGGTAACTCTCGTTACGGCAGCACGACTCATTGGAACAGGACAATCAGCGATCCTGTTGCGACAGAGTGAAAGCCAATCACATTGGAATGGAACGTAGCCATTATGAAGGCTGTCAAGCTCGGTGAAGCGTAACCCAATACCAACGCTGCAGATTTCTTCACTGCATTTATAAAACTTCACAGCAGGCGTGGCTCTATGCCATTAGCACGTGTCGCAACATCGTTATCAACGTTTCATATTAAAATACTCAGCTGCTTGTTGCTGCACTTCAGTTCCATGTAGCGAATAACCCATGGTTTGCTTAGCCTTCATGTGAGCTCTTTGGCTTTGCAGGTTCCTTGTCATTGGAAGCCATGCAGCTGGAGTGCCATCCACTCGTGTCCGCACAAGGGCAACTGCTTTCCTGCGGGCAGTGCAGCTATGTGACCCAGAGAAAGGGACACATGACAAGGCACCTTCGTATACATGCAGGCCAACGCCCTTTCGAGTGCCGCCTGTGTCCAGCTACATTTCCTGAGAACAGCAAACTCAAGGAGCATTTTCGGAGTCACACTGGGGAGCGCCCCTTTCCCTGTGTCCACTGCGGTTTGTCCTTTACAAAGAAGAAACACCTTACTCGGCACATGGTCACCCACACAGGAGAGCGACCCTTTTCCTGTGCCCAGTGCAACGCATCCTTTTCACGCAAGGGCACTCTCATGATCCACGTTCGCACTCACACTGGAGAGCGTCCTTTCTCTTGCGTCCACTGCAGTGCATCCTTTCCACACAGAAGTACGCTCATTGACCATATGCGCACACATACATAGGAGCATCTTTTTCCTCTGTCTAATACAATGTGTATTTTACAAACAAATCTAGCAGCAGTTGGTACATGACTTTACATTACAAAAACAAAAAAGCCATAGAGGCAGGGGTGCAAGTGCTGTGCCATTCGCAGTAAAACGGAAAGTTGGGCCAGTTGGTTGGGATTCATTTTTTTCACTTGGTTACAGCGCAACAATTCGCACCACTCTGCACAAAACTGTCCTTGTGTACCAACCTGTGCCTAAGCAGCATTTTGGGAAAATTTCAGTAAGTTTCAGTCAGTGGCCACAGGTCGGTGCGAACGTCACCGGCAGAAATGAAAAAAAACTTGCGGGGATACACATGCTAATGGGCCTTCCAGGACTCCCAAGAGCAAGACTCTACTGGTCCCGCATATCGACTGTTCTGCTTGTCACGGAAAACATGACATGTGACTGATTCTCCGAGTTACGTGGTATGTTGCATTTTGTGAACATCGCCCAAACAACTGATGCACAAACCGAAAACAGGTTAGTCAGAGCGGAGCCCATCATCGAGTCATTCCAGAAGGCGTGCCTCGAGCTACCGCGTCCGAAAGTAGTATCTGTTGACGAGCAGATGATTTCGTTCAGCGGACTTGTCCTGCCCGACAATATGTGCCCAGCAAACCAAATCCCGTTGGCCTTAAGAACTTTGTTTTGTCGAGTTCTGAAGGGCTCGTGTTAGATTTCATCATCTACACAGGTAAAGGAACCGTTTGTGAAGCCGATACGAAGGAACTTGGTCTTGGCGGGGCACTTGTGAAGCGTCTTCTGGATACAGTGCCGAAAGAAACACAAGTTCATGTGTTTACAGACCGCTTTTTTACAGGTTTGAAGCTGGGAGAATACCTTCTCCGAAGAAATGCACTTCTTACCGGTACAATTATGGCGAATAGAACTGGAGGTGCAGCATCAAAGCTTCCGAATGAAAAGAACATGAAACGAGGGGAATCGTACTGCGTTGTTCGCAATGATGGGGAAATGTGTGTCACTAAGTGGAAGGATCGAAAATCAGTCATGATTCTTTCTACTTCCTTCGGTATCACCCCAGAAGGATCTTGCAGAAGGTGGTCAAAGGAGGAGAAGAAGAAAGTAGATGTTTTGCAGCCTCACTGCATCAAAATGTACAACAAGAACATGGGCAGTGTCGATCTTGTGGGCAGGTACGTGTCCTATTATAGGACGAACATGCGTGCGAAAAAGTGGACCGTTAGGCTATTCGCCCACTTTCTGGATCTAGCGGTCGCAAATTCCTGGATTGACTATAGGAATGACTACAAACTCATGAATGTCACAGCAAAAGACATTCTTGATCCATTCGAGTTTAGGGACAGAGTTGCGGAAACGCTGATTCGCGCCCACATCAAGGAAGTGGCAGAAGTCGAAAACGTAGCAGATCTGGATCTTGAAATTGGCGGGTCTGCTGCAGTCCCTAAGCGTAGCAAGGTAATTTCAATACCACCAAATGAGGTCCAATGGGACAAGCACGGGCATTTTGCAGAGCATGTGCCCCTGAAGTCTCAAATGAGATGTCGCAATGAAGGTTGCGGCGGGAAAACCTGCATTAGATGCACCAAATGTGACCTGTTTCTTTGTCTTCTCAACAGAAACTGCTTTCTTGATTTTCACTCTGCTTATGCCTGATGTACCCTAATGGGCACCACCCTTTTCTACTCCGAAATTGTAGTTTTTGTTTTTCCTTCTTATGAAAAGTGCTTTAGGGCTTTCGAATGAATGCAATAAAATGTTTATTAGAGTTTACCTTTGCTAGTTTTTTCTCACGTTTGAAGAGGATAAAGCTATGCTTGTAATTTGCAACACACACAACCTACAAAAACTACATCCTTGTCTCCTGCAGTTTTTCACTGTACTATATATTTTTTTCTGCTTGTTCTGCTGCTCTGGGGGCGCACAGGGTGCATGTTATTATTTAGTAGGGGCACCATTACTCTGGCTCTTCCTTCCTTGGGCACGTCCTGTTTATCTCCGTCTTCTGCTTATTAGTGGACGCCTAGATTATCTGTTATGTTTCTATCTGCCTTGGTCTTGGAGAGGGAGGCCATATTGTGCTGTGTGGTGTGCCTCTGCTAGCTCTTCTAACATGTTGTGCTATCCAAGCTCTGGGAGTGCCCGCACAAGTCTAATTGCTTGTTTATATACAGGGTCATTCGTTTTAGGGTTTTATATTTTTTCAGACTTGGGGGAAAGGGTAGAAATCATGTGCTATTTTTAAACTTGATAATAATAGAGAAAGGGGTTTGCTACAAATCTACAAATTACGGCCATCAAGTGCCCGCAGTGCCACACGCAAATTTTTAAATGAACTCTACGTCACTGATATTCACTGCGGCCAAAAGAATGCAAGTTCGTTGTCTTGAGGCAGTAAGCTAAAGCACCTGTTCCAAGAACTTCGTGCAGCGTTGAAAGCTAGGTTGGTATGTGGTATTGCAATTTGGAAGAAATCAAGTTTGATGCGATTTTCCTGAGATGTGCTCGAATCAGCTTTTACTTGAAAATGAACAACCATATTTATATATACCTTCCTAATGAGGCTGTGTAACTTCTTTTGTTTTGTGACATACCATCTGTGGTATGCCACAGTGTATGTGACATGGCTGATGACAACACCTGGATGATTCGCATGACGTTTGCTTCTTTCATGCCCTCATGCCTGCTGATCATCCTCTTGGTCAGTCACATCATCTCAGAAACTTTCGCTTTGAATTTCTTAATGCATATCTTCTCCGTTGGTGCCCTGCCTTTTATGGTCATCCGTAATAGCTTTGTCTTGTCAACTTCGTGTATGGGTTGTTCGTTTTCGGTATTGAGTTGTACATTTGTGTTGGTTTTTGTGTTGTGGTTCTGGCGAGGTTTCCCCTTTAGCAGTGGTCTCTATGGCAACAGCTCAGATTTTTTGGCCAAGCATGCAGGATTGGGGCCTTTCAAATACTGTTTGATGGTATCAACTGCATCTGTTAGTTTCGGCGCAATTTATCCATCACTGCCATTGTTTATCTGTAGTGTGATGACATGTGCATAGATTCTATTTAATTTGGCAGAAAGACCAATCGGAGCCAGGTTAAAGAGCATGGATGATCCCTGCGGTGTGCTTGCACTGCCGATGGGCACTTCCTCGGATATGAGGTTTTGCTATTGTAACTTTTGCTTCCCTGTATATGTCGCTCCTCAATGCATGGTTGCTGATTTGGCTCAGTATGGCTGGGTGGCGACATTATTAAAGTGTTCTTGAGAGCTAGCCTGAGGATGGCTTGAGCTGATCTCCAATTCATTTATTGCATCTTTTTCATTGTCAGTAGTTCAGTATGAAAATTTGAGTACCCACACAGTCCTGAGAGAATGTATGTGTGTGCGTGCGTGCGTGGACATATTATAGGTGTGTAAATATTGAAATCTTTGCATATGAATTAACGATATGAATAGAGCCACAAAAAATGTTCAAATATCAAATGCAAAGAAGTAAGTAGCAATACCTTATATTTTGCCTTATATTTTGGTTATCTTTTGAAACAAATTAATTTAACCGCACTTTTTTGGACCCCAAGTTGAAAAAGTTCTGGTGTGGTACAGTTAGGAAATTATGGTGTGGCCACTGAAATTTAATTATAATGATACCTTCACGAATAGCGCAGTTAGCAGGCGTTTTTGACAGTGCACGTTCTGGTCCTCTGATCGTGACAATTTGTCAGATGAATAGGTATTCATAGACAGACAGAAAAACTTTATTGCTTATCCGGCGACACATTCGCAAACTACCACGCGATTGTGTCGCCTTTGCTGTCCTCTGCGGCGTGATTGCCTTGTCCAACCAGCCAATCACTCCGCGGGATACTGCAAAGGCGACACAATTACGTCACCAGCGGTACTATCGCCTTTGGCGACACATTTCACAATGCAGCTCCTATATGTTTCGGTTTCGGTTAAAACCTAAAACGAAACTGCACTCGGCTGCAAGAAGTCGCGAGCTTCGCGAGACTGCGCGGGAAGCCCTCGCTAGTTTGATGGAGGCGTGCCTTGTGTGTCCAACCTGGTCCAACTTCGCGATTTCGAAATGGAATTCATCCATAGCACGTCTTAAATCGGGTGTCACCACGTTTCTAACGTCTCGAGAATTTCCGTGCGTCACCGGACAGTGTTCCGAGGGACATATCTTAGGCGCGAGTCGAGAACTTCGGTCGTGGTAGCTGCAGAATGCCAAACTATGCTCATGCACACAAGAGCGCCCAAAGATAAGTACGAGTGTAGTAGCACATATCGCAGGTTATAAACGGACGCAGTGGACCAAATGACAACACATGTGCATCGCCGGTGATACAGAGAAATGTCAGTGGCAGGCTGTCATGCGAGTAAATTTCCGACGTGCCAAAGTGACATACGCCCGTTTCAGTGTTCTTTGTCATGATTGCGAAGAACTGAGGCACGGATGTGCATGTCAAGAGGTCCTGGCGCACAACATTTTCTTACTCCAAGCCCGTAGTGCTTGGCCGGGTAACTTTGCACGCTCACATACCAAAGCCACATACAAAGGCGTGCAGCGAACGAATTATTCCAGCACCAAGCTGTGCCTGGCGACACTGGGCCTCAAGAAAATCACCACCTGACAACAATCGACGATAGTAGCAATAGAGACTACTATGTGCAGGACCTGGAACCGGCAAAAGCATACGAACACGCCTTGCAGGCTGCGTGGAAGTGTGTCATAGTTCTGTGTGCTCACGTGGTTGAATTTGTTTACCCCTCTGCAAACATGGAGTGGCGCTACTTGCACCCGACGACCTGTTTTCAGAGTTCTCCCAAACGCCCCGCCACGGTGGTCTTGTGGCTATGGGTACTCGGCTACAGATCCGAAGGTCGCGGGATCGAATCCCGGCCGCGGCGGCTGCATTTCGATGGAGGCGAAATGTTGAGGCCCGTGTGCTGTGCGATGTCAGTGCACGTTAAAGAACCCCAGGTGGTCAAAATTTCCAGAACCCTCCACTACGGCGTCTCTCATAATCAGAGCTGGTTTTGGGACGTTAAACCCCACATAACCACAAAAGAGTTCTCCCAAACAGAAACTGAAATTAGTAGGTAATAATCAGGCCGTAAATAATTATCCATCACACGCTGGAGCTTCCGATGTGCCGTGTTATGACCAACATTCCCCCAGCTACATGTTGCGACAAAAGAGAAACGGAACAGTTTTGTGTCAGCGTCCTTTTAAAATTGTCGATCGTAGCAACTTGCCTAAGTTCCAACTACATGATCGGACATGCAAAGGAAGAAAAGAGGGGACAAGTCACAGCAAATGTCTGCCAATTTTTTCTCTAATACAAGATGGTGAGAAAACTGATAAAAAGCATGACAGGACATGTAAACTTTACCCTCGCTATGCAAAAAGGAGACGTATGAATGAATCTCAGTGATGTTTTTGAAATTTTTAACGGTACACATCAGCTTTAGTTTCAGTTGTTGCAGTAGGCGGTAAAGCAAAGTGGTCAGCAATTTTTCTCGACCTCCCAATGTGCGCTTCCGTTTCCAGTGCTGTAGTGTGGAGCTTCAGCATGTATAATTGATATGTTATGTGCACACATTTGCTGTACTGCCTGTTGCTTGTGGCCTTGTGAACATTGCACCTACATGTATGCTTGAATGTATGGCAGTTCCTGTAACAGCATACTCTAGAAAGGAAGGACTAGTTCATACTTGATCTTGGTGATGAATGCCAATGAATGAGCACTGTATGGAAGTAATTGTGAAGCTTTTCTGTAATCAATGTCTGATGACACACTCTCCCACCGGTACAAGATTGCAAGTTTACATTGTTTTTCCCAAGTTCTTGAGAAATGGAAGGACTCATGCAAGTTGTCTAAGCAATGAGTGCAGACAGTAGCAGCCGTTATTGAGAACTTTGTGCGGGCTCCAGGATCAATGGCAGCAGTTTAACCATGTTTGAGGGTGATAGATGAGGGTGATGTATTTTTTTATGAGGTGTCAGATCCAGCTGCTCTACAAAAGTCCCACATACAATCTCATCGGTCACACCCTTAATCCACGAGTGCTGGGAGAGGGATGTTGAGAGATATGTTTTTGGGAGGGTTTGTTATGAAGACAGTGGATGATATACACTTCTGATCGGGAGAATGTACTCTGGCTTGTTGAATAAGGTTTTGGCATGGCTGAGCAGTTGCTTCTAATGAATGTGTGAGATCATATATTCATAACTATAGCTCTTTGTCTCCAGAATGTATGTGTTTGTGTATCCATGTCGTACACATTACCGGAAGTAGGTAACTGCATGCATTTACCTCGTCTCCAATCTAACTGCAGTTACGAATTACTGCGTCGAGTAGTTCAGCAACTAGTAACTATAATTGATCACAATTTCGTAATGTGGCCACAGCGTTGGTGTTACCGCAAGGAAAACGGTCTCGCCCCTGTTTATCAGCGTGTCATCTTCAGCCTTTCATGTGTTTTTCAGCATTCCTGAAAAATTTGTTTGAAAATACGTGCCGTCATCCTTCGTGTTTCCTTTGTGAAAGACCCAAAATAACACTGAAAACATCCTTTTGCCTGCTGGAAAGAATTGCAGTGTTTTACAGATACGCTGATTGCAGATATGAGATTTTATGGATACGACATTTACAGATGTATTGCAGGGTCTCATGGGAAATACTTGTGAAATGTCCTACTAGAAATGGAAAAGAAACTCCAGTTCTCGACTTTCTGTCATCAGAATTCAGAGGGCTTCATTATTGAAGGTTACCACCACCGGTTCAGTTGGCAATCGCGGACGGGACCGTCAGGATGGAGACAAAGCTTGAGCACACAGCTTCATCGCTCATAACACTTGCATCCATACGTGGCTGTACATTGCCAAGCGAGCTGTGTTCTGCTGTTTAGTTTGTACCAAATTCTAGTGCGTAATTTGGGTGCCCCATTAAAGGAGTGCTCAGATGAATTTTAGACGTTTTCATATCATTGCTGTATAGAACAGCACTGATATCAAGACCCTTAGTACTGTGTCGTGTTGCTTTGGAAAGCTATCGGTAACTTTTTATACGCTTGCCATAAAAACCCATTTTTGGTTTCATTTCGAGAGGGCAGTTAATTGTGACGTGTCAGTACAAACGGATTGTAGGTATAAGTCACGTGGGGACAGCAACTCGTGACATGCAGTTTCAGCGACTCTGGCTACTGTCAGTTGGCACATGGTGCACACAGGCAACGAGATTTTATTGTTGTCCAGCAATTCTGAAAGCATTTCGGCTGTATTTAGGAAACTGAGTTCACAGGTCATCGTATTGTCTATTGCGATAGGAGCTGGCTTGCCAACGCCAGGCGACAAAAAGCCTTTACAAAAAACAAATTTAAAAAAAATGGTTTACACCTGTGTCCTGGCTATAATGCACAGAGGCTGTACCAAAGCAACGCCAAGAAGACGAAAAACATCCCTTTTGTGGAATGTTTGTGTCCAGTACTCCCTTTAAACATAGTCAAAAGGTGTTGCATGTAGTTAGTTACAGAAAATATAAGGACATATTTACTGAACTGCATGAAACTGCTTGAAGACAAGTTGAATGGTGACTTGCATGCATGATTGATGTCCAGGGTAAAGCATTGCATGCTGTAATATGTCGGTGCTCTCTTTAACCAATGATCTTTCTGCATGTTTGCAGGTATGTTCACTCCATCTATGGAGCATCCAAGGTCTTGCATGCATTAGGCAGTGCAAGGCATACGTCATGGCAACCCCTTCTTATAAATTATTCACTTGTTTTTCATGTTGCATCGCAGTATGGTGTCGCGTAAATAAGGCTGTGACAGTAATGCTACCGTGTTCCAACTGCTGCCTCTGATTGGTGCCTCTGATTGCTTATGTGAATTACCTATATGAAATCTGATTTTTACCCACTTTATCTTTCGAAATAGTAAAGAAATGAATGGACTTTGTGGAGTGTATGAGTTTCGGTCATCAGTACTTAGGAGTTGTTTTGAGTTTTTTTTTCTTTACAAGGCACTGGTTCAGGCTAGTTGGTAACAGGTACTTTTGGCTTTTCAAGTTTGTTGATAAATGCACATATTCTTGTAAGTAGCTGAGCGAAACAATTTCTCAACAGTGCTTTTTAGTGGAATTTCACTTTCACACTTCTTTATGTAGCAACGACGTTGAAATAAGCTATTAGTGAAAAGCTTGTGTCGCTTCATTGTATTTTTGGCGCTCTAGCTTTTTGTGTTGTGCCTTCGAATAATACCGTATATAAATAAACATTTAGAAACTAACTTCATTTACTTCCTCCTTACAGTGCCACTAGCCTAGGATAGCGTTTTCCTAAATGCATCCAAATGTAGCCATATTTTTGAGCACCAACAAATGTGGAATCACTTTCATTTTGATGAATTTTTGTCTTAGACTTTTTATAGTACTCCAGGTTTCGTTCATTCATATGCTTATGTTTATGTACAGAATTAGTTCATTGGTGTACTAACCCAGTGGCTTCTGTGTGTGGCCATCATTTAATTCAAGATGATGAGTTATAGGTAATGATCAAGTGGAATAATTACCAATGTGTGTGTAAGTGAATTAAGGATTATCCGATCAAAAAGTTACCTGTATTGGGTGTATCATTATGCCTTCATAGAAGCAGCATCAAAGCAATTTTGGAATTGTGTAGATGTTGCTAACACAAATGAAAAAGAATTTCGTGTAACACACTGAAAAGTCTGTGAATTTTTCACCCCGGAAGCTTTG